>VZTX01028731.1:113375-148772 GCA_013400915.1 Pardalotus punctatus | reverse complement strand
CCTCCCTGCCCGCCCCCGGCGGGGCCGCTCCGTGCGGCGCGTTGGGGCCCGGCCATGGCGGGGGACGGCGAGGAGGCTCTGGCGGCCTTCGTGGCCCTGCACGGGGCCGCGCTCCGCGCCTCGCGGATCCCGACGCGCT
This sequence comes from Pardalotus punctatus, assembly GCA_013400915.1. NCBI lineage: Eukaryota > Metazoa > Chordata > Aves > Passeriformes > Pardalotidae > Pardalotus > Pardalotus punctatus. Next base: position 148,633 of record VZTX01028731.1, on the reverse strand, counting down.
ACTGGGAGAGCCTGAGCCGCAAACTGCGCGGAGAGGTGGGTGAGCGGCGAGCAGCCCCGGCGGGCGGCCCCGAGCCGGGGCGATGGCGCTGAGGAAGCAGCCCCGAGCCGGCGGTGAGCCGGTGCAGCCCCCGGTGCAGCCCCTTCACGCCTGGATGGAGAAGAGAGTCGCGGTGTTGCCTAGTAGGGGGCAGTGGGAAAGGCTGCGTGCGGGTTGTTTACCGAAACTGCAGCTCGGGCCTGTGAAAGACATCAGGCGTATTGTGCGTGTCTGATTCGTCTTACTGTTGTCGGTGTAAAGTTTGAAAGCTTTTGGAGATCCCGGTAACTGGAGATACAATACTGGAGAGAGGTGATGAATCTTAAAACCGTAGCACTCTACCAGTTACTAAGAAAAAAATTAACTCTGTCCCAGCCAAACGCAGGACAATGCCCTCGAGCCTTCAGCTTTTTATGCCAAAAAGGATTAAGAAAAAACGGCAACAATAGTAGTATTAAACCCAGGATGTTGTAACGTGTTAATGCGTTATGGTTTGGGTTGCCTTTTGCCTGTTTTTTGTTCTTTTTTTTTAATTTTATTTTCTCCAGTTGGCTTCCACACAGGTCTGTCCTGCCGTCAGTCGTTTATAACTGTGCAGAGCAAATTCAGCTCATCTCATGTATGCATAAGTTACTTGGCTTGGGCAGTTTTCTAGGAGTGTTTTCGGCTCTTCACCTCTTTCAGAGAGAAGGGATGGTGGAATTACAATGTTATGGCAACAGTTAATAACAATTCAAGGACCACTTTGTAAAGTGTCTCGGGGGCAGGGTGCTGTGTGACTCTTACCAGGCCAAATTTTGTAAGCCTTTGTAGAATTGCCACTCATAAATGCAGTTACATTAATTTGGGGACGTTGCCCTTTGTGAGTCTTCCTGAGTTCCGTCTGTTGAAGCTCTGCCCAGGGCATACAAACCATCTCCTTGCAGGAGCTGGGTATTTTTCAGCAGAAACTGACCCCTGGCCCTGAACTAAAGGGAGTGTGGAGGCACAGGCACACTCCAGGATAGAGTATCTCTTTTCACCTTTGTAGCAACCATCTACTTGCTCCCTCGAGCTTTGTGATGAGAAAGGGAAGAGGAACAAAGTCAGGAAAAGGAGTGATTTTTAAATGGATTGTAAAGATGCGGGTTGTATTTAAATGTTTTTTGTTCTGTTTGCACATCTGCAGCCCAGCCTCAGTGATGAGGAAAGCTGTCTTTGATTTGTGGGAGTAAAGGAGCAAGGAACTGAGGCAGGAAGGAGACGCGACCTGAAACTGGCTGTCTGGAGAGAGTGTTTGAGGGAGTCTGGAGGAGTCGACCTGGAGAAGAAAATATGAATGAGGTGAACTTTTTGTCCTAGGGAGAGAAAGAAATCTGATGGGGGAGAAGGCACCTAGTGGTTTGCTGGAAAGCATGATAAGCAATGAAGAAATAGTTGAGATAGATGAGAAGTTTGAACAGGTAGTATGGAGTGGTAGGGAAGGTGAGGGGACTGCAGTTTAACACCCATGTACAGATAAACTAATTTCTAATTACTTGAATGCATCTTTTCCCTCTCTCAGCTTCGAAGTAGGGACAGGAGAAAAACCTTGCAAGTCATTATATGAGTGTTTATAATCGGGAAGGGTCTGAATATGTTCCTGCTGCTTTCTGTGTGTTGTGTGTCTGGTACTATTAATGACAGGAAAACTTGTTTATTGCAGAGAAAACAAATCTACATTATCTAAAGTATATGTCCAGTCACAAACTTCTTATGGAATTACATCCCCTCAGTAGGTATTCACGCAAGTGACTTGGAGGAGGAATATCTACTGCTCTGCTTAGGTAGGAATGTACGAGAAGGGATGTCCTGGAAGAGGATGAAATAGAAGGCAGTATAAAGCTGCTAAGGAAACCTGAAGCTGAGAGCATTCCATGTGCCAGTATGAAGCTGGCAGTAGCTAAGTGAATCTGTGCTGTGACACAATGCAGGCTTAAGACTTGTGACCTGTGGCTGAAATCCTTGCTTGTTACAAGCTTTGTTGGGAGGGTGTAACATTTCGAAGGTAAGACAATAGAGTGAGAAGAGAGCCGTGGTGCTGATGTTTTTGCAGAGGCTGGGATGAGGAAAGGCAGAAGGAAGAAAGCACGTGCCCTAAGGCAGCAGGCTGCTCCTTCTGCTTCCTTTACTTGCAGTGGTGGCTGAGCAGGCTCTTCTGCACTAAGTGTCCCTGTGTGTGTGGAAAAAGAGACTTAATTATTTCAGTGAGTTTAGGAAGATAAATTAAGCTGCTGAGAGTGCTTGTCTTTACTCCTGCAGCTTCTGGGTTTTGCCCAGAAGGAGGACAAAAGGATATTGAGAAGATTGGGATGTCCAGGAAAAGTTGCTGTGGGGAGTGCTGTGGACTGGGATGACCTCTTGAGGAGGCAGAGGCAGAGCTACAGTGCCTTACTTAGAACTGGACCATGTGGAATGGCTGGAGGAACAGCAGTAAAGAAAGGAAAGGAGGTGAGGGGAAGGGGTGAAAATGTTTGGGGAGTCTAGGTAATAGAGAATAACTGAGGGGGCAAAAATACAGTGCAGCAGGGAGCATAGGATGAGTTTCCTTGTTTCATGTGTAAAGCTGGGAGGAATTTTTCATTTGTTCTAACCTGTTGCAAAGATTAAAACTTTATAGCATAGAACTTGAAAAATTTGCATCCATAATACAGATAAAAATATCTCTTACATCAATACCTTTAGAACCCAGCCCAAGCAGCTGTTTTCCAGCACTCTCACACGTGTTTCAACGTACAGAGTGAATGCACCCTCCCTCCTCTGTGTACGCTAAAGCCTGTGGGAAGTGGAGGGTTTGGGATTTTTTTATTTTTTTTTTAATGTACCTTGGGACCTGCTGGAGCAGGTTTCCTTCGGAGAGCATTATGTAATTGAATTGCTCATTCAAAACATGATATATCTGCTAGATTGGTAAACCTGGCTTTATTTATTGGTTTTGCATTTAGCATTCAGCGTCTGTTGGGAGGAAATTTTTTGTGTTTCTGGCAGAAACTTGAAAAATAAAATATACACATGTGGAATCATTCACTATAAGTGCTAAAATTCTGTTTCTAGTGTAGTGGTTGTTTCTTATGCTACTAGATAAACTGTGTATAGTATGTTTATAAGCCTAGAAAATACAGTACCTGCATCTAATTTTTTTCGTAGTACACTCAATTATTTTGCAGGCATCTATGTATTGCAGGAAGATTTTTATAGCACTTAGATGTTGCTGGCAAAAGACCGCTTAGAGTTTCATCCCAGTTAGAAATGGAGGCTTTTAATTAATTGCTAGAGGGAATTCAGCATGATAGTCCTACTAGACTTTTTTTTTCCAGAGCAGTGGAGGGCAGCCTGTTGTTCCAAGGTTGCCTGTGGCCTTCAAAGCAGTTTGCTGTGTGCCTTAAAAGAATTTGCTGGGATGCCTTTGTGGTAATTGTCATGACACGTGCCTGCTTTGGTATCCAGTTCTCCAGTTCATTGGCGTTGGTTAGGTTGGAACTGCACCTGAGCATGAAGGGAGGGATTTCGCCCAAACATGTTTTGCTTGCAAGCAGCTGTGCCACTGAGATGTGTCGGTACCCTTTTGCTGTCTTCTAGAGATTATTGGTTGCTCTGGTGGAATACTTAATGTGAGCTCTCCCTATGCTGCTTCAAGCCAAAGATTACTTTTTAAATTGGTGGTGTGATCTTATCCAGCTCGTTTTTTCTGAAGTAGGTTACTTAAGATTCCCTTAATGGAGCTGCTGTGTTAATAGGTTCAGTGGGACAGCCTGGCTCTGAGGGAGGGAGGAAGAGAGGAGGACAGCAGTGCTGTCCACACAAAACTGTCTGTGTATCCACACTGACAGCAAGGTGCTTCTACCAAACCCATCAGTGAACTACTGAACTGCTTGTATTATCAATTATGAGTTTAAAAAAAACCCAAAACCTTCACAAAAAGCCACCGATGAAGGTAGTCTTGAGCTGCTGCTCCAAGAAGTGTGATTTGCTTTGGGTGAGGAATACACAAAATTCACTTTTACAAGGTTAGAAATTCTCTAGGAGAAATGTTTAATTAGGCATAATTCTGTAAAAGTATTAAAAGTGGAGATTTTTTGCTAAATGCAGCTGCTGCAGTGTCATGTATCTGATGATTTCTTGGAGGGAGAGATCAAAATTTTGGCTTAGGGCATTTGGAATCCCTTCATTTTTCTGGGTGTTGAGATGATATGTAATAAAATGTAAACCCATCAGCTTCCCCTTAGTGTTTTGGCAGAACTTGATATTCATTGTGGGTCTTTGGTAAAGGGGCAGAGCCTGTCACGAGTGAAAGCTTAATCTGAGTCAGCTGCTGGCACCTCCTATCCCACTCTCAAACTCCTTGAGACAAAAGCAAAGTGTAGAAAACGCTCACAGTGCCACACACTGCAGCACATGTCAAGTGCTCCCCTGAGTCACACTTGCACTTTTCATTTTCTTATGACTGCCAAGCACTTTGATGCAGGGGCAGGAGCAGTGAAGTGTCACTTCAGGGAAGAGTGGAATACATTTCCTGGCACCTTCTTTTGCTGGCTGCCATGGGCTGGGATTAACACTTGTGCCCTGAACCAGACCAGAGACCTCATCCAGCTAGAAGCTAACCTGACAAAAATTGTGAGCACAGGGAAAGGCTTTTACTTTTGCTGGGGTCTGCCTGCAGTTACATGTATTTGAATGACCATGAATTTTCAAGACAACTGTGCAGGGATTTAGAGAAATATTGGAGGCTACTATTAGAACAGCAAGAGGTTGTGATACTGCTTATTATTGAGTAATGTTATCCTCTTCTAGAAATGGAAAACTAGAAATAAATTAGAACTGCTAATTTGGTACCTGCTGAAGTGAAAGATATTGAGTTTCTGATTTTTTTTCTTCTTAATAGGTGTATTTTTAATCTCTGGTATGTTAGTTTGCAAAGTAATTTTCTTTACCCTGAGAAAAATGCATCTGTATGTATTAGCCAACATACTGTTAGCATCTTCTTAGCATTTAGCCAAGGAGCTGTTAGCTAAGAAGCTATTAGCTAATTACAGCTAATAGCTGTTAGCTATTGTTAGCGTCTGGAAGGCATCCCTGCCCATGGCAGCAGGGATGGAACCGGGATCATCTTTTAAGGTCCCTTCTAACCCAAGACATTCTATTATTTTTTTCCCACCACGGCTCACTGCCCTTGTCTTCTGCCATCCCAGAGGAACATAACATCCCCTGTTCCTCAGAAGGGAATTTCAGATACTTTTCCACTTGGATATGCTCTGTGAACCTGCTCTGTGGCTTAAGATGAGAAGTAAGTGTTGTTTCCCTGCCGCCTTCCTCCCCTGCTAGTTGTCTTTGAGCGGCTGTCCACTTTTTCTAAGCGGCCTTTCTTCACAAATCTGGAGTTGATTTCATCACCCTCCTGCTGAGGCTTAGCAAAAACAGTTGTCCTAAAGGACCACTCACCTGAACAAATAAAAGCTTGTTGCTGCCACTAGGATCTAACAAGTTGTCAATATATAGCGGTAATGACTTCTAATAACGTGGCATTGCAGGCTGTGTGTAACTGGGCTTGGAGTGTTGAACCAGTAACTCCAGAGCTTCCACTTTAGACCTTTCTCCCTCCCTGCTACTTTTTAGTCATACTAGATTGAGGCAAAGGATTTGTCTGCCTGTGCCTGGTTTGTTAGGTAGTGTGTGAGTGACTCTAGCAAAATAATTCTCTTTGAAAGTTTCAACAGTCTTTTGAGGCTTTACATGTTTTTGTATTCTTAAAAGTATATGTTCATTTTGAAGTTATGAAAGTTGTCAGCAGGGTCTTGGTTCTGCAAGATAATGAAACCCGCTATTTGGCAAGGGAGCCTTGTGTGGTAACTGCCCTAATTTTTATATGTTATAGATAAAGTTGTTGCATCCAGAGTAGGCAAGAATGTAAACAAACCCCTTTCAGCACGTTAGTAGAGGTGAGTGTATAAAACTTAACTCGCAGCAGTATAAGGAATCTCCCAATTTATCTGGAGGTGCTGACAGTTTCTTTTCTAAGGAAAGAAGAGAGAGGGAAACAGGCTGAGATTTCTTAACTGGTTCAGAACTCAGTTGGGAAAAGTTCTTTTTCTTCAAGGACCTTAATGTACTTTAGGGAGCCTGGGTAACACCCAGTTTTGCAGGTCTTAAATTACTGATTTTAGCAAAGATATTCTGTTTTCAGCCTCTAAATTCTTAATGAGGTGTTAAACTAATAGACAATCATTAGCAGACCTGTTGGTGCCAAAGAAACCAACAAAGCTTCCTGCCAATATTAACTAAAGAAACTTCCCAAACAAACAGCTCTGTTAAAATGTGAAAGAAAAAAATACTGTTGTTCATTTGTCTCTTAAGTTAAAAATGCCAATTTTTATCAGATTGACTGGAAGAAATGTCTACAATTGTTGCATTGTGCATATCTGCCTTAACCAATTGCACAACATTTTGTGCACTTTCCATCTCAGGTATTTGATGCTGGTGACTACTTTGGAATAATGCAAGTAGAAGAGGTGGATGAGGAGGAAGTTGATGAAGAAATGGAAGAACAATTTAAAAAAGCAAATCCTGGAAATGGACCCTGTTTCAAAGTTATCGTAACAAATGAGAATGGGCTTCAAGCCTCTAATCCCAATAGGTGAGTAGTGATTTTGAAACTAGTGTTCAGTCTTTGAGTAGTGTGAAACCCTAAAATGCTAGTGACACTTTGCTTCGAGACTTGTTTGATCCTATTCAGAAACCCTCTTTTCCTACTCTAAGACATAGCTGCATGTTTGAGGAAGGATGCATGCTATTTGTACGCCTTTCAAAGGGTACTCAAAGTACAAGTATCTTAATGTTGTTCCTTTTTAAATCATACAGAAAGATACTTAGAAATTGGTTTTTGTAAACGCAGGGAGAAAATAGGGGAAAGGTGACCTTGAAATTAATTCTGCAGAAATAGAACAAACCTTTGTGTCTGCAAGACTGTGTGCCTGTGGGAAAAAACATTAGAGAAGTACTTGTGTCCTCCGCCAGTCTCATGCTAAGAAGGTACTCACAGTAATATTCTGTGGTCTATTAAAGTTCCTTCACTGAAGTATAGTTCCACAGTTTGGTCATGTGCTTGCATGTCTAATTGAATATATCAAGTTACTGTTCTCTTGCTTCAAAATCAGCTTGTCTGTCATCAATATAAGACTAGGATGCTATAAAAGTAGAATAAAGTTGTGTAAGAAACTACTTAATATTATAGCGCTGCTTTTGTGTTCTTAGTGATTTCAAACAGATCAGGGTCTTTGTCATACATCAATAAACAGCAGTGAGATGAAGTCATCTCTGCTGGACATCTAAATGCAATTCTGCTCAGTTCTATAAAACTTCTGTGAGACCTTTCATACTTTTTAGATCTTTGGTAAACATGCAAAATCTAAACATTTAAATTAGGCTTCATGAGTAAAACCAACAAAGAATCATAAGTATCTGCCTTTACATCCCTGCTTTAACCTAAGTCTTTGCTGTCCTAAATCTGAGAATGCACATAGATTATCAGGTTCAAAACCAGCTCCTGTGGTAATCTTGGTCTTCCTTGCAGTATTCAGGTGTGTGAATATAGGAGCAGAACACCAACACACCTCTTTGCTCATGTTTTCAAAGAGCTGCACCTTAGCATACTTTGGAGCCTTTAAAATTAAATGAGGTTTCATGCCTGTGTGGAATCTGGGATACAATAATTGTTCAGGGATACTTGCCCTGTGTGACAGCTGACATGTTTTTAGCCTTCTGAAATAGGGGTGTTGTGGAGGGGTTTTTTGTGGGGTTTGGGGTTTTTGTTAGCAGGTAGAATTCAGATTTTTCTTTGCGTTTGTTCAGTAAGATGATATAACCAAAATATGGAGAGCCCTTCTGTTTGAAAAACTGTGTATTTTTCTAAAAGTCATGCAGCCTAAACAAAGGTCAAACGTGTCAAGGGAAGCTGTGCCAGATGTGTATGGTTTTATTTTGGGTTAGATTGTAACTTTTTTTAACAATGCATTTTTTTCTAAAAATAACTCAGTGACACACCCCACCCAAAGGAAAAAAAAACCCCAAACCAAATTGAAACAATCAAAACTTAAAACTTGCTCATTTTCTATTATAGCATGTACAGGCCTTTGATGATCAGTCTTTTCCACCTGGCATTACAGATGGCAGTAGATGTCACAAACCTCATGGCTAACAAAGTGCTGAAATTATTTTTCAGAATAATGTATTGTTTTCCTTCTCCAGGCAAGAATATCAGGTTGATATAGTAGAGTTAAAAGTGATTAATAAGGGAAGAAATTTGTGTTCTTGGCTTTTAGAGGGAATGGGTTCGCAAACTGAGTGCCCGTTCTTCATTTGCTCCTCATTTTCGTGGAAATACTCACTAATGCACCATAAGCTTTCTAGAACAAAAGCATTGTGTAAGGTACTACTGGAAGGTTACTCCTCCCCTGCATTGCCACGCTGTGCTCTGGGAGTGACTTTGTGACTAAGAGCAGATTAGCTATCAACCCATCTCCAGGGAAATGCAGCTTTTGTTCCCAGAGCCTGTGGCTGTGCACTGTGAGAAGGCAGGGGTGTAACAGTGCCCAAACGTTCCCACAGCGTGTTCCTCATCGACCACGCCTGGACGTACCGCGTGGAGCACGCCCGGCAGCAGCTGCGCCGTGTGCCCGGCCTGCTGCACAGGATGGCCAACCTCATGGGCATCCCCTTCCACGGGGAGGTCGCCGACGAGGGCAGCATCGAGCAGGTGCTGCAGGAAATGTGGAAATACAACCAGACCTACCAGCTCTCTCAAGGGGTAAGTCTCTACAGTGTGCTAAAAGATTTTGGGTGAAGACATTCCGGTACGTGGATGTTAACAGAGATGTGTATTATCAATTAAAAAAGATCCTTTACAGGCATTTCAGAATAAACTTCTGTTTGGAAGGGGAGCAAATGCAATGTAGAGCTAAAACACACAGCTTTCTGATGAGAAATTTGAGGGGTTTCTTTGTTGTAGAGAGAAGAGTCTGCTGCAAAAGAAAGGGGCCGTAAGGGAGATGTCTGTTTTTATGTTATCGTTGGTTTTTTTTCTACTCAGAGCTTTTCATAGCAAAGGAAAGAACATCTCATAGAGTCAACTGTTTTGCAGGAAAGTGTTTCAGCTGTGCTTGCAGTATTCCTCACCTGCACAGAGTGCTTTACAGACCAGAGGTATATTTACACTGTCAAGTAACTGCCTGCTTTGTAGTGTGTAAATATTACCTTTCCCTAGGGTGAGAACCAGCTGCCTTCGAGATGGTGCCTGAGTGTTTCTAGGCATAACGTACTGCAAGGGCTGCTCCTTTTAGGTTGTGTGGGTAAGACCACACCACCTTTGGTCACCCTGCTGTCTGTAGTCTTTCAGCACTAATCCAGCATGTCTTGAGCCTTCAAACACCTTCAAGTGCACACATGCTGTTTCTGAGGGAATACAACACTCAGGTTTCAGCTGAAAGCCCTATTGTAGGGTTTGCAATGGAGCTCCAAGGCTTTTTTGAGTCTTTTGAATTAAAGAGGAGAAAGGTGAATTCTTTGGGCTGAGCCCTCTGCAGAATGGGCAGGGCTAACCCTGAGCCATCGGAGCATGATCAAACTGCACCTCTTAGCTCAGGGTCTTGCGTTTCTTTGGACTGGTCATCTTAATCAGTGACACTCACAGTAGAATCAGGTCCGAAAAGTCCCTGAGAAGGGGATTCATTGTGACTACTTTTTCCTTAAATGAAAGGGAGATCTGAACAGTCTCTCTGAGTCTTTATATCCTATCTCTTTGTTTCTCAATTTGTCATGAATAGCTTGTGAGTCAAATGGAATTATCTGTGTTACCACTTGAAAAGTGATTTCCCGGAAGACAATTAATTCAACCTGTAGTTAAGCTTGCCTTCTCTTCCCTTTTCTGGCATTGGGCAGCATGAATATCTTTAGTCTTTCTGCTGCATTCCTGCCTCTGTAAAAAGACCACCGTAATGCTACCAAGCAATTTAAAGTTTATTCTCTCAGTCAGGATTTTTTCGTGGCAAGTGTTGCAGGAAGGGGTACTTTGATGATGCAGCCTCAATGCTCACAGGCAGCTGTTGTTGCAGGAGTCTGTTTTGCTCTCCTTCATTCTTAAACTTCAAACACTTTGACTAACTGATTCTGATAGAAACGGAAAGGAAAACTAATCCTACCAAGCAATCTTCTGCTGGTTTAGCTCTCTTAGCCGCCTGGTTTGGTTCAGGGAAAGCAGCTCTGGTAGGCAATAGCAGTGGCATGAGAAAGAGGATGGGACTGTGCAGTTGAGGTGGGAACAGACTAGTACTTCCCAGCAATGCCTGGGTGCTGGCTTAACCTCAGGGCTGAGAGCATTACTCTGTGTGGAGCACCTGCCCACAGTCCTGGCTAAAGCAGGAATCTGAGAAATGGTGTAGGGATGCTGCCAGTGCCTCTGTCCGGTGGAGCTTTTTCTGCAGTCCATGTGTGTGAGATGTCTGCCTCTGTTTAATCGTGCAGACTGCAGAGGAGAAGGTTCCTGTCTGGTACATCATGGATGAGTTTGGATCACGCATTCAACATTCAGATCAGCCAAGTTTTGCAACAGCGCCTCTGTTTTATATGCCTCAACAAATTGCTTACACAGTTCTCTGGCCTTTGAGAGACCTTGAAACTGGTGGTAAGTGTGTATCTGATGAGATGGGGTTTTCTTTAACGCTTGTAAGAGAAAACGGGCCAGTTCTTACAAATCATTAAGCATTTCACAGTAGAAGAAATATTCCAAGACCAAAATGGCTGCGTATTTGTAATGCTGTCAAATATAAAAGTCTGGTATTTCTGTGTTTTGAGATAGAGACCTTTTAACAGTCCAAAAATGTTGCTATCGTTTTATTGACAGAGAACTTAAATCTTGCATCACTGGTTTAGTGAAACTGCCAGTTCAGTCATCTGAGGGGTTTAAAAAAAATGCCTTAAAAGTGTATTTGTAGCTTTGAATCAGAAAGTGAAGCTCTGAAAGTTGGGAAACACCAGGCCAATGATTTATTCCTCTAATCTTAATCAGGGGCCACCTTATGCCTCCATCATGTGGAGAAGATAAGCATCATAAATAATACTCTTTTTATCATAGTTGTTTAATTATCTCTAAATTTTTATTTAAATAACAAAAGTTGTGCTGCTATTGATTGTACAACTGTCATTTGTGTGCTATGCCATGATGAAGATTCTGAGTGGAAAAGAAAAGGCAATTCCTAAAGGATTTCCTCTTTTTGCTGCAGATGAAGTCACTCGTGATTATGCTTATGGGGAAACAGATCGCCTGATCAGAAAGTGTGTTTTGTTACCATGGGTGCCTACTGAAGTGTTGGATGTCAGCTGTTTTACTCCAGAGCCGCCAGATGAGCATTACCAGGTATAATTTTAACAAATAAATACCATATCTTATCTCTCTTAAGAAGAGACAGTGTCTAAACAAACATTGCAAGATCTTCCTTCTTTCCAAACTTAAATGACTGATTCAAAGGACAGCCATTAAATTTTTTTAAAAATGAAAGCACACTGAGACAAGAAATGTCTTACATATAATATTTAATTGTTTAAATACTGAAACAACATAAGTGAGTTCTAAAATTTTATTGCTCTATTGCATAGATTTTTTATAAGCATACTTATGTGCATTTTTATAAGCATAATACATATAAGCATTTTTTTATAAGCATAAGGTACTTCATATGGGGCATCCATCTTCCAGTTAGATATTCAATACATTGTCCAATTGATTTGATTTATTATTGTAGCATTGCTGTTCAGTCTTGAATTACAGAAAGATTTGGTTTACTATTTTAGGAGAAGTTATGCTTTTCAGACTGGATACTGGACTATGTTGTGGTTTAGAACCATTAAATATTGGAGCAGAGACATTTTTAATTTGATGGCACTATTACAAAGTACTCATCCAGTTTGTTTCCTTTCTGATAAAGGTTTGGGGTATTTTAAGGGTGAAATTAATGTCTGGAATCTCCTTCTCATAAACCATGTTTCCATGAGATTTACTTTTTAGAAAAATGAGGAAACTGATACCTATGAGGATGCTGTACTGGCTACTAATAGTATTCAAAGTGCAGCTTCTAAAAATTAATCTGTACCCCAACTATCTGCTGCTTTATGATGTATGAGAAAATGCTGTATCCACCTTGTTATTAACAATATTTAGTCAGAAATGAAGTTAACCTGCTTCTGCTAAATACACATTCAAAATAGCTAGGCTGTCTTGTAACCCAAGTCAAGATTGGTTGGTTGGGGTTTTGTGTTTTTGGAAGAGCTGTACTTTGCATTAACAGATGAGGAACAGCAGTACACCCAGAGTTTGTCCTACATGTGTTCTCTTGGCAAAAGTGCCTGGGTCTCAGATAAGGCAACCTTTTTGCATTTGTTTCAATTCTGTTTTGGTATGATCAGGTCAAGTTAAAGAACTGTGTATGGCACACTTTACTACTCTACCTTAAAAACATCATTTCAAAGTAGCCTTTTTTTTTTAACTGCCACTCAGCTGTTGGGAAAAGATGACTGTTCTCCTGATGCTAGAACCAACCAACAGAAGACTTTCTTTTTCTCTAGAATGCTTAGTAGTAGATGAACGTCTTAACTGGTGACAGACCAGTGAAGAGTAGCTTGGGGCATAGCACATCCCTAAACACCAAAGGTCACACAGCTAGAAAGAGACACCATGCTGCTGACATTTCCTGTTCTCATTATAGGTAAAATAATGAGAGTTGTTATGGCAACATTGTGGCTTAATTTTTTGATACCTGTTTTTTGTTCTGTTACCTAATTCTGATTTCCAACACAGACCACAAAGGCTGTAACTTAGATACTGTGGGTAATGATGGGGCAATGATTGCAGAAACCAGTGTCATGAGAGGCAGCTTCCAATGAAGTGACTGGGATGGAGGAAGTCTGTCCTGGGGCGAGAGAGATGTCAACAGCTCTTTGGCCTTGAGCTGCAAAAAAGACAAAAAAGCATCCTCTGGTACTGTTCTGAGAATTGTAATATTCTCACCTTAAAAGTACAGGCTCCCTTCTTAGGTGACTACGGGAACTGTTTTGGATTTGTCCTGCCCAATGTATTTTAGAAGGTGATGTCTAAGATCTTTGACTACCACTGTGGTTTTGTTCATGCTTTCCACTTAGGTAGGATGTTATTGCCTATACCAGCCTTAGAGGTAAAGAGGTGCACCTGTGGCTGGACAGACACTTCACACTGCAGCTTAGGATAGTCTGCAGCACCTGGAATTCAAAGAGCTGTTGCAGAGCAGCAGCTGCTTTTGTTTCTCAAGATTCACTTCTCCTGTCCCAGAGTTTTTGTGAGCTACTTCCTTTGGCAGGGCATCAGCAATGATCCAAAAGTGTATTTCTTTTCATCAGTCAGAGGGGGGCTGAACAGGATGGAGTGAGGCTTTGCAGACATGGTTACTGCTGAAAATGTTTTGCTCATTCTTGCAGTAGCAGAATTGGGTTCTAACCTCATATAATTTTTTTAGTCACCTGTAATAAACCATCACGACTAAATGGTCAGTCTTCCATTTTGTTAGAAGTAGAGTAACTTTGTATTCTACTATATATGGTTGGCTGTGATTTGAGGGTTTTTTTTGTGTTTAGGAGACAAGAATTTCTCAGGATCATTCAACAGTGTTGATGTGCCCTGGTCTTGAGGCCTTACTTCTTGTTCCTTTTTACTGATAGGATTTCCTTCAGCCTCTGCTTATGTACTGATTTTCTTTTTTCCTGGACAGCACATTACACAACATAATAGAATTGTGAAAATGTAACTTTGATGAAATTCACTTGCACCAAAGAGAACGGACCAATAAGTCATGCAAGAGGACTCCTTCATTCTGCCTAGAATTAACTTTTTGTATGTTTCTGTTTTCTAGGCCATTTTAGCAGAAAACAAGGAAAACCTTCCTGTAGTGATAAACCCACCAGTTTATGCCAAAGACAAAGTTTTCAAGTACGTATCCACAAACAAAATGTTTTCTTACAGGATTATGTGTAGCAATTGCAGCATGTTCAGGCTGAACAGCCTTTTCCATCTGTGAACAGAGGCAAGTTAAAGGTGTCTGTATATGGAGCCACTTGCCTAAGATTCTGACTTAGTAATTGCTCTTGTTGGATTTATTCTTCAGAGTGAATGAATTGTCACTTACAGAATTTCTAAAGAATAAATTTAGATTGGCTTTTTTTAAGTAAGTGCTGCTTTCTGGGTGAAAGAGAAGTTGCATAATGTTTTAACACTAACTTGCATAATGTTGTTTTCACCGTGTATGACTAAGGTATGTATTATTATAGCATGTATGTCCATAGGGGTACCTCTCGCTGCTCTGTGCTGTGTGAATATAACAGACTATTCCCCTTCTTCAGATGGTGTTATCAAACAGGAATCTTATAAAAACCTGTGATGTTTTTAATTGGATATATATTTGCTACAAAACTGGACCTTATGCTGTGAAACCGTTTCAGAAGAAAACTGGAAGAACATTGCAAAGATAAGGGATTTTTGTGAGAAAAGCAGTGGTGCTGCATGGCCAGGCTGCCTTGTTACTGGTTTTATTCCAGAAAAACAAGCCATTGCTTAGCATGTGCTGTGAGTTGCATTCTGGGGTGTTTGTAATCTGACACTGGGATCACAGTTCTTGCTTTAACATGTGGCTTAAGGGGTGAAGTTGCATTAAAATGTGTTTGGTAGATGTATTCACACACCAGCTTCTTGTGTGAATTTGTTATTCCCTAGATCAACTTTACTTGAGAAGAACTAATAAAAATCAAAGTCACTTTTTATTGAGAGGCATTGGGTATCTTGCCCAATGATAGTCAGGATTCCTTTTGGTGTTGAAACAAGACAGTGAGAATAAGCAAAAGCTGGTTTTTTTCATCTGGTGTACTCAGATACAGGAGACAAAGGGAGATGCATTCTAATAGAGGCAGAAAGAAATATTGAGGATGTTGGGAAATGCTGATGTATTTTTCACTGCTTACTTCTTTATTTTGTATTTTACTTTTCAAGTGAATGGCATTCACATTAGGAAAGGAAGGAAGGAGGTGGAAATACAGCAAGTTCTTCCTGCTCTTCTTTTGAGGAATTTCATCCACACCCAATCAATGTACTCCTAAGGGTTTTCTTCTCCTTTCCTTTATATAGTTCCTGTCTGGAGAGAAGGCTGTGAGATCCTTCCCATGCTCTGAATTTTGTCTAGTAAAGTTTCCTCCATGAGTAGAGCAGCATCTCAGCGTACAGAGGACTCAGTGGAGACTGCAGGCTTCCAGTGCAAGTCTTCATATACACAATCCTGAGTGCTCTGGCACTGGGTCTTTGTGGGATGGTGACTTGTAGGGTGTGTTTGTAAGGAACAAATCTGGGATTTTCTGAGCAACTTAAATTTTAGTAGTTCTTGGGCTGCATGTGTTTTTTCAGGCATGTTTGCGTAGAGATTTTGGATGCTTCAGGATTTTGTTCCAGCATTATATAATTGGCCTGTTATCTTGAGGTCACCACTTAAGATTTCATTTTACTTCAGCAAGGACCAACTGTTGCTCCAAACTAGTGGGTATTAGGAGAGCTTGTGGGTTTGGCAGAACCTGTATTGCCAGTACATCAGATTTGGTATTACTCTTTCCCCTAGGGTTCAGACTTACAAGGAGAAGTCAAGAAGTCACATATTGCAGGAAGTGCTAGTGGGACTCTGGCAAAACTAACTTTGTTCTATTGCAACAGTGAGGAAAGATGGGTGGATTCTTTCAGCAGCGATGTCAGGCTGATTCACTTCATCCCCAAGTGAAGTCGTCTCTCGGTTATAGAATTCAGCATAAATAGTATAACCATTGTAGTATCTCACACATGGAGCTATGCAAAGCATCTTACATACCTCGCTTTCAGAAGAATTTCTTTCCCCTTGTTACTGGGCAATTTCTGCAGTTCATCTTTTCAGAGAAGTGTATCTCGGGGGAGTATATCTTCCACTTGGTTAGTAGGTGGCGGAGGAGAGGAAAGTTCCACGACTGATATAGAGTAGATTTGGAGAGGAGGAAGAACACAGTAGTTTCTCATGGAAAAAATGAGTGGTTGCTTAGTCTGTTTAAATGTTCCCTTACCATGAGAATGATATAAAAAAACAGTTTCACTTTCTGGGTCAAAGTGCTGAATTCTGAATTACGTGACCTCACTTGAAGCTGTAAAGTCATCAAAATAACCATTATTTCTGTCTGCTTATTTTAGCATCGAAGTCACTGGTTTTATTTGAGAGGGAAATTTCCTAAGATATGTAACAATTTCCCTCGTCCCTGGTTATGTCCTGAAATGTCTGTTAGGTTTAGTTTAGAGTTTTGTGTGGTTTTAAATGGGGTCGAGAGAGAATTTGTATCAAACCTTAAAGCTGTGTGTATTTCCAGCATATACCTCATGTACCTATTTTCATATGTTCGGGTTATTTGGAAAAGTCTCTGTGTGTGAAGTTCTGAACAAACAAAAATAATCTTCTGAAGCCACTGAGAAGATTTCCTATGGCTTTGTTTTATGTGGGTGACAGCAGGTTGATTTTTAGAGCTCTTGCAGGAGTGAAGGTATTTACAAGATTGCTCTCACTTGTAAAATGGTGATTTCATGTTACTGCTTCTCTGTCAAGGACTTAGTCATCATCTGCTGAACTGTTACTTTTGTGAAGTTGTTGGAGCTAAACTACCCCTGAGATTTGTGTCTCAAAAGACAGTTTTTTAATCTATCCCACTTAAATTTAAGTTGTTTTTGTGTATCAAGAAGAGATTGTTGCAGAGAGTGTATATAGGAAAAGCATAATTTTCGTAGAAAGTCAAACTTTAAACTTTTTTTTCTGCTCAAGTGTGAGTTGATCAGTTTCAGAGACTAAACTGACTTTTTTTTTTCATGTGCCTCTTCTAGGGTTTTCACAGACATTCAGCAAGTCCTCAACAACCTGACACATCCCCGTTTTGTATTCACAGACAACGAGGGAGAAGCAGACATCCTCTACAACTTCTCACACTTCAAAGATTACAGGTTAATTAATTATAGGACTAATTGTTCCCCTGATAATATTTTTTTTTTAATTTTGCTATAAAAACTGTGTTCCCAAAGGCCTCAACAGCATTCCCCCCTCAGCAACCACTTCTTTGCTTTGTAGGAAGCTAAGTGAGGAAAGGCCTGAGGTCATGGTGAATCAGTTCCCCTGTGAGAACCTCCTGACTGTCAAGGACTGCCTGGCATCCATTGCTAGACGAGCTGGAGGACCAGATGGGCCCAGATGGTTGCCTCGGACTTTTAACCTCCAGACAGAATTGCCTCAGTTCATCAGCTACTTCCAGCAACGTGACAGAAGGTGACTTGTGTTTCCACTTCCTTCTGTTTTTTGCTGACTTGAGGCCACTTTCCTCAAAGACCAGGAGCCCACATTTTGGGCTTGGCAGCTGTTGCACCACCATGCATTAGCTCTTGCTGCATTTATGTTCAAGTGAATTTTACCTGAAAAGTGGGATCTTTTTAGGTTGTTACTTTTTAATGTAAGAGTAGTTAAGCAATGCAGTTTGCTTTGAAACTTTGCTGTGATTTGAATATAGATTTGAAGTTCATTGCTTTTTGCCTAGTCAGGCTCTTACCTTTTGTGTTTAACAGATAATGCAAAGCCTCAAAATGTGTTTGGAACAGGTGTGGGTTTGTTTTTTTCCCAGGGGACAGTAGCAGTTGTTCTTGCTCTTAAGCCAGGGTGGAAAATGTTTAAAGTACTTGGGTTCTGTAAGGTTATGAAAGTAAAATGTAGTTTTAGTGTTAGCCTGAAGCAGTTGTGGAGCTTTAGTGTTTTAAATCCACATTTTGTGCTGCTGCAGCTGCCTTAAAGTGGATGGAAACTACAATTTTTCTTCTTACAAGAGAGAAAGAAACCATTAGCTACTGCTGCATAACCTCTTCTGTCTGGCATGGAGTATTCTAGTTGAGAGGTTGCTGCTTTGGTGACACTTGCTTATGATGGTGACATGTGCCAGGTGTTTCATTTGGCCATTATTTGCTATACATAGTCTGTTATTGACTGACATGAGCAGGAGAGAGCACACCTGCCATGTATCCCTAGGGTGTGGTTGTTTAATTATTTTTTAATATCGAGGATTGACAGTGAATGCAATGTGTATGCAGGGAATGGGAAGGAGGACACAGGATTTTTCAAACAAACAAAACAGAAGTTAACTGCTAACTTCAGCTCACTTTATGATGTTTCTCATGAAGCTCAAGAAGTTTCTCAGGATGCTTAAATAGGTTGAGGAAAGGAAGACATCAAGCATTCACCCTGTCCTGACTTGAAAAGATAGATGAAAACACAAGCATATTGCTGTTTTTTCTCAAGGGTATCTCTAAGAATTTGCCCCTGGATGTGTCTAGGTGCTAGAAAGTGAGATGATGGTGCTGTTCTTTTGTTTTCCTGTGGGGTGAACTGTTGAGATACTGTGTGGTTTCTTCCTAAAGAGATGAATTATGGTGTCATTTAACATGAAGGGTTTGGAGGTGTCAGTAGGGAACCAACCTGGAAAATTGCACAGTACCCTGCCAGAATGTTCTCAGGCTCCTGGCAGAATGATTCCACACCATGACTGGTGCATGTTCATGGTGGTGCTGTCATGTTGATGGGTTGTTTTCCCCTTCTGATGGAGCCAGATGCAGAAGAAAGAGATAAACAGTGAGATCATACTAGGCCCTAACTGAAAAAACCCCAAATCTGTGAAAGGTACCATCACCTTTTCTCTCTCTTATGCCTAAGACCTACTGCTCCCAGATGTCAGCGAAAGTCTTAGGACTTGCACTCTAGCCCACAGCTGTACAAAGTATTTTTCAGGAGACGATATGGATCCGTTCAAGTTCAGCCAGATGGATGAGGTGGATACTTACAGGTGTTTCTCTCTCTTTTTCTCTCTCAGAGGAGAAGACAATCACTGGATATGCAAACCATGGAACCTGGCCAGAAGCCTGGATACCCACATCACCAACAACCTTCACAATATCATCAGGCATAGGGAAAGCAGCCCAAAGGTGCTTGGCTTTGAATGGGATTTAAAGGGCAGAGCTAAAAAAAACTGTTTCATAGAAGGAGGCCTAAAAATCCAAAGGAAATTTATTTTCTTCAAAATTCATATGCTGGCCATAAGCATACAGTTCAGAATAGATTCCATTTCAAATTGGTCAAATCCAGTTGTTGCGATAGTGAACTCAGAGCTTGATGTTGTCTTATTTAAAAAATAAAACTTGCTCTGACAGTAAGGGATACTCCAGTGTGGTGCTTCTGTAAAGCCAATCCTCAGGCTGGCAGACAAACACATCAGCTATAGTTAGCATTGGTCATAAATTGGGGAACATGATTGCTTCTGTCCCCTGGTTGATTGTTATTGCTCTGCTCAGTGGCACAAAGTACCACTTTTGCCAAGAGATGAACCAGGAGCTTTTTATGGGGAGTCTGCAATATCCACTTGTACCTCACAGTGTCCCTCCAGCATCATTTGTTGGTGCTGTGTGGCCTGCATGTATTTTCTGGGATGCGGAAATGCACACAGAATTTCTTCACAATTCTAGTGCAAAACAACAAGGTCACCGGCGTTAGAAATCTGTGATTTTTAAAAATGAGAACACACTGTCCTCCTTGTTTCCACATCCTGTTGTCAGAGTGTGGCAAGAAGTACCACTGTGTATTTGTGCACATTTCTGAGGAGAAGTTGAAATGCAGGCAGGAGTACCTTAAGCCATCGAGGTGCAGTGACATTTGCATGTCACCTGAGCTATGTTTAATGTGCTTTGTTGTAGGTGGTGTGCAAATACATCGAGGAGCCGGTGCTGTTTGAGCGTGAGGACGTGGGGTTGGTGAAGTTCGACGTGCGTTACGTGGTGCTGCTGCGCTCCGTCCGGCCCCTGCGGCTCTACAGCTATGATGTGTTCTGGCTGCGCTTTTCCAACAGGTACTCGCCTCCCCTCACAGCGTGCAGGTGGTGGGATTGGATACCTTGGAAACTAAGGACTCCTTCTGTTCTTTAGGGCATTTTCGCTTGATGACTTGGATGATTATGAGAAGCATTTCACCGTCATGAATTATGCTCCTGGTGTGACATTAAAACAGGTAAGCAAATGGCCCAAAACACTCCCTAACCTTTCTGGTGGTAGAAAATCTTCTGGTGCCTGCTCTGTGACTATTAGCAAATAACCTATTTCACATCCACTTAAACAGAGTGTTGAAAGTACCTGAAGTCCTAAGCAAATGTTTTTCTAGACTCTTTCCCCTCTTTCCCCCAATCATCTGTGATTATCTAAGGTAATACAAACCTACATTTTGAATAGAACCCACATTGATAGAGACAATAGAAGAATTATAAAAGACAACAACTTGTCATTGTCAAAGCCTTAGGGTGATCTTTTATAACTAGAAATCCTGGAACAAGGAAGGTATTTAGGAACTGTCTTGATTCCCTAGTTCTCTGCTTGAATTTGTATGAATGACAAATATATTTGATGTTCCCTTATCTTGTGGTCTGATTGCTCAGTAATTCCCAACCAAGACAGCCTTTGATGTTGCTAAACTGTTTTAGGTGCACTGTGAAGACTTTATTCCTCTGTTTGAAAAACAATACCCTGAATATCCTTGGACAACAGTACAAGTAAGTCAGCAATTCATCTTCCTCATGTAAATGTTCATGATCTGTTTGGGGTTTTTTCACTCAGCAAACTAGCTTTTCCAAAAGTGTTGGGTTGTTAGGGTTTTTTTTCTCCTAAGACATACTTCACATGTATCAGTTTCACAAAGGACATCATATGTTAGCCTTTACTTTAGAAGCATTTCTTAACTTGGTGAGATCGTGAAATTAAATTCTCAAATTATAAAATACAATTCTCAAACAACCAAGTATTTGAAGGGGAATTACACAGTGATAATTCGTTATGTTGGATGTAGCAATATATCCAGTCCTGACTATTCTCAGAATCCTTGGTCTAGGATCTTTCTTCTTCTTCCGAGTTCCATCTTTTTTGCTGAAGGCTCCTAATGATATGATCGTGGTTGTGAAGATGTAGTATTTCATGCAAAAAGGCTGGGAAGCCCAGCTTTTCAGCACTATATTAACTCTGATTCTAACTAAATTGGAACACTGAGGTATTCAGGCTCCTGCTTCTTTTGTTTCCAGATGGCTTCACAAGATAAGGAGGTGTCAGAACAAGTAGGAAACTCAAGTAAATAGGAAATTACAGCATACAGTAACCTCAGTGGAGTGGAATCACAGGATTTTAAGCAGAACTGTTGGTTTAAAGATCTCCCAGTCCCCTTTGAGGTTAGATTGCTGTGCTGTGAGCACTGGAGCTCTCTCAGGAGATGAGGATGTGCCCAGCTGTGCCCAGGGGGCTGACAGAAATAAGTGCTCCCCCTGTCCCAGCTGTTCTGTGCTTGAAGGGTTACACTGCCAGGTTGGATGGTGCAGAGGCTGCATTTGTGTACTGCAGCATGTTTAAAAGAAAACAAGTTAGGTTGATCTTTTTTCTTTAAGACCTTCTGTGCACCAGCAGAATATCTCTGAGCTACTAAGCTGGAACCCTGTTTGTTAAATTAAATCTTGCCTTTGAGGCTGCAGTGCAGAAGTTCCTGCTGATACCCCAGCTTCTCTGTTAGCAGCATTGCCAGAGCCCTGTCCCTGCTCATTGCACAAATGACTTTTCACAAGAACACAGATGGTTCTCTGATACCAGGGCATCTTTTGTCTGTAAAAAGGAAGCTCCAAATACTACAGTTCCATAAAACATACAGGAAGGCAGATGAGGGCCTTCTCATTGATTTTAATTTTTCCCCTGTAATTTGTGCTTGAAAGAAAAAGCTGAATGTGAAAGCTGGTTCAGAAACATGCACAAAACTGAATTCTTTCATTCTTCCATATTTATTAGGAGCTGAAAGAAGCAGAGTGAATGATAGCTGAGCCTTTATATGTGCATATTTATGCAAAAGTGCATAAATTATCCAACTGTGACTTGATTTCCATAAATTAATTCACATCTGTTATAACTAGACCCTTGTATCCAATTAATGATACTCAGAATATGACAGGGTTTAAAATAGTCTGGAAGAGACTAACAAGGGGTGAAAAGAAAGATGTCAAAATACATCCTGTAGGTTGCCCAAAGTGTGCAGAATAGGAAGTTTTACACCATCATTTCATTTCCAGAGGGAATGGTTCATTGCAGTATAAACTCCATGCTAAAATTCACACCTGTGTTCTTCCTGTTTGATTTTACTTTCAAATTGGATATCTGACTGTTTTTCAAAATACCTATGTAGTATATTCTTAAAATCTCCATGTCCCCACCACCCTTTTTAGGTATATAAGTGGGTAGAAGATTTTTCATTGCAGAACAAAACAAAGCTAGAATACAACTTAATAGGCAGGAAAGAAAAAAAAAGCCAGAACTTTACAGTTGTACTTCTGGTCTTCACAGCTCTCCTGGGTTTTCTTTTTCCCCTCCTCTACACGTAAGTGCAACACTTTGCATAATGCCTGAGAAAGGCATTAATGCTAACGTTAAGTGCACTACATTCAGGATTTCCATAGTATTGATTGGCTCCCCAGAAGGAGCCATTGGTCCATGGATATTGCCAGGTGCTGTGCCTTTTTTCTGTGTTGGCATTAGGTTTAAATGCACATTTGGGAGCCAATACTGTGCAGATTTTCATCTGTTATGTAGTGCAATCAATACAAACCCTTTAAAACACTGGATGAATGATTAGAAATGGGTTTATTGCTTTTATGGAACCTCAGTCCTCATCCAGAGACCTTTTTCTTTTATTAGGCAAGTATTTTTAAGGCATTTGCTGAACTGTTCCAAGTTGCTTCATCTAAACCTGCCCCTCTTGGCATCTGTGATTATCCATCGTCCAGAGCAATATATGCCATTGACTTGATGCTTAAATGGGACACCAGCAGAGATGGTGAGAAGCTCCTTTATTTGAATGCTGAATTCTTTGTTTGTGGACCTTTTCAGAAATTTATTTACTCTCTTGTGACTCATCCTGTTTTTCAAGCAGTGTGACCTGTGTGCTCTGTGCCTCCCACTGACACCTGAAGTTGCCAGTCTGTGGGGTTGGTATCTGCCATGCTGGTTAACAGGAATGATGGGGCAGCTGCCAACTGCTTGGCTGCATCCTTGCTTCCCTTGTGCCCCTGCTGCTGCTATTCTCTGTTTGGAGAAAAACAGAACAAAACAAAGCAACAGTGGGGTGAAGGGGAACCAAAAGGACCCAAAAAAAGCCACACACAAAAAACCCCAAACAAGAGTTTGTTTCATTCAAGTTTGTTGCTCCTGTGCAGAGTAGGGTTTACTTAGCCATCAGAAGGTCGTTCCCTCACTGAACAATCTTGACACCAGACATGAAATAAAATCCTTTGGTTTTCTTTGCAAGGAATGCTTTTGATCCAGATGAAATTTTAAAAGAAAATGAAACTTCCTGACTTCCTTTAGGAGTGATATGAAGTAGTAGATGGGGTGGCTGCAGTTGAAGGAAGAGATACCCAAGAGGTTTAAGAAAGCAAGGTTTGTAATGAAATGTAAAACGAGAAGCAGAGTTTTCTGGAAGATGTTTCAGACTGTCAAGCAAAACAGCTGTATCAGGGAGATCCTGTTAAATTGCTGCAAATTCTCATTCCAAATGAGGCGTTGAATTAGCACAGCGATTGCAGAATCTGTTGGATCATTGCCCTCTGGATAATGATGGTAGAACACACTTGTGTCCCTCCAATAAAAACCGACCCACTGAAACAAAAACACCCTACTGGCTTGCCAGTTTGGGTCATAAAAGGTGGCTTTTTCCAATAATTTGTTATAAATTCTGGATTAAAGACAAACAGTGATTCAGAATCTCTGTAGAGCTTGTTTTAAGGGGCAATATTTCTGTTTGCCTTTACAGGGAGAAGAATTATGCAGCCTCAGATCTTGGAGGTGAACTTTAATCCTGACTGTGACAGAGCCTGCCAGTACCACCCGACTTTTTTTAATGATGTCTTCAGCACCCTATTTCTGGATGAAACAGACAACTGCCATGTGACACGCGTTGTCTAACCACAGGAGACATGACACTACCAATTTCTTTCTCAGATAAGCTTAACAGCAGGATTTATATTTCAGTTCTGTGAGCTGCTGATGCAATTATTTTCCTATACTGATCACCAAGGAAAAAAAAATGTATCTGAAGAATATGCATATACAGTCTACTGTATTGATAATCCCTTTGTCTGCATTTTCCTTGTCTTGCTTTGTTCTTTCTGTGAATCATTGGTGTGTGTTGACAAAATGTCTTGTTTATTGAATATTGGAGACCTCAGAGTAGGACTTGTTTTTCAGGTAGCCTGATTGCTTGCTGCGAAACATTGCACAAGTTCCTTGTGTCAACATTAAAACTGTAATTTACTGAATCATGTTGAAGTTTGTATATCCCTGTTTTATCTATCCCTCCTGTACAAAGATCTAAAAAGTTTTGGTGGGTGGGAAATAATATAACAATAATAGGGTATTTCAGTGTAATGAACTACGGGGTTAATGAGATTAAAGATTTTATGGATCTTCCCATTTTTCTTATTTAAAAAGAGAGAAACAAACCCCACAGCATTTAGAAATCTTGTACTGTCATCTTAGCCTGCCCCTTAAAGAAACCAGATTTTTGAGGAAGCGACCAAGAGGCAATGTCGAGAGCAGCACAGGAATGCAGAAGCCTAAAGGAATGAAAGGGATTTGGAAAACTCTCCTAGAATCCCAAACAGTCTTCGGACTTCAAAATTTAGGGCCTAAGAGGGAGATATTTGAGAGTGGGATGTCAATTTTAAATTAATCATTCCTAATCTTTCCTCAAATCGGGGTCACTGGCTGAAACATAGCAATTTTATGTGCAAATTGCAAAGAATTATGCTGCCTGTCATGACATATATATTCTATGGGTAGTAATTATTTAAGCTAGTCTGCAACAATTAGGATGTACTTGAGAGGAAAATACAGTTATAAAATTGTGTAAGTGTTCTAAACCTTGCTTCAAGCATTGCAAACATGCAGTGCATTATCCCTCATGATCAGGAACATAGGGGAATATTTTGGGCTATTTCAGGCTGGTCTGCAGAAATCTGCTTTGTTCCACTGACTGGAACATAGGCTGGAGATGTAAACTGTCTGTGACTTAGGAGAATCCAGTCACTGTGCAGGCAGGCAGAAGGGAGAGCGGGATTGCACAGCCAGAGGTGCTGCTCACACCATGTTGGCCTCCTCAGGGGAACCAGAACTGGTTTGGACTCCTTATGTAAATGTGGTTAAAGAAATGTTGTGACTGGGTTCTCACGGTTTCTTCACAGGTGCTTTGAATTTCCTTGGCCATTGCGAAGGTGAAGAGAAGAGATGAAGAGGCTGTTTTTTGAGGCTGTAGCATCCCACTGCGTTCAGTGTTATTCTGCTCAAAACAATTTCAAAATGATACCAGCAAGGAACAAGGTTAGTAAGTTTACATGTAGTTTAATGCATTTGGCTGACACTAGAATGTACAATTCTTCCAAGTGAGAAGGCACAAATGGTTTAAAAGAGCTCTTCTTAAACGTTTCCAGAGTACAATGACCAGAAGACAAATATCTGGTAGCTGTAGTGGGATGTACCATAGCACTAAAGCACTGTGCCTAGTGGTAAACATGAACAATTCAGCCCACAGTCATGCCTGTCACTGTTGGGAACATCTTTCAGGAAACTGTTAGTATTTGGCTGGATTTCTTCCTCTGAACATACGGATGTTTGAGTTCCTGCTTTCTTCTGGTAACAGTTAAAATGCAGTTGTCATGTAATATATAATGCTGTAATATAGCACTAGTACTTTTCAATCAAGACTTTCTTTTAGTTTGCTATAAAACCCAGTCAGGCATTCAGCCCTTTGTGGCTTGCCTAATAAATGTGTATTTGTTTTGTCAACTTGTAATTGGCAAACTAATGGTAGAAATAGTTCAGCTAAAAATAAAATAAGGCCATAACTTTATATAAAAAATTACTGTGGAAAAAAATTGTTTTGGCTGAAAACTGCTTATTCAGGTTTTTTCTTGTTACGATTGTCCTTCCAGATCCGATAATTGAGAGCAGAAGCCAAACTTAGCCAAGCTAAATAAGGAACCATCAAATAAGCTGCTGTTTTGTTGATGTTATACCAGGAAGCAGTTGTAGCTGTTGCTGCACCAGTTGTAAGCAGGAGAGTCACCAGCCCCTGAAACACAGAAGGTGGTTAGCGTTATTTTCACTCATGCATTTCCTTGACTGCACAGTTTGTGTCACTGTTTCCACCTAGCTCTGGCACCTGTTCTATCCCTCTGTGAGCTCAATCCTTCTAAGAAAACCGGCCAGCAGGAAAAGATGGTAGATTTCTGCTGAGGTACAAATCACTTCGAGTCATAAAACAATACAACAGATACAAGAAAGGGCAGTATACAGCTGTGAGCAGAGGGAAAATGAAGTCTCTCTCACCTATACCCTCTTTAGTGGGCAGTGAGACCCTTCCCAGTATGATCTGGAGCAAGCAGACTTGTCCAGTTTGTTCGTGTCACCAATGCCACCGGAAAAGATGAGGTGTGACTGAATCTCTGATGAATTGCAGTCTTTCCCTGTTACAGCATTGCATGTACAGCTAGAGAACCAGGCCAATATTTTAATTTTTTATTACCAATTCTTATTTTTGAGACAAGCTATTTCTCTTCAGAGAACTGGAGAAAATTACTCTTTTCTAAAGTGGGTGTTGATCACCTGGATAATGTAATCAACTTCTTACCACTGCTGTTTGCCAGAAAGACCTAGGAATTGCAGTAAGGCGTAAATGTTTACATTTTCTAGTCATACAAAGCTCTTACTAAAGGCTGGCAGAGAGAGCTGCTTGAAATCTGCCCATTTAAGGATAGTCTAGATCTGTAAATTCTCTCAGGTGGCTGCTGTCATGCATTAAAGAGAATTTTTGAAAATGTCTGCAAGCCATATTCTGTACTCAGGCCCATTTTCAGGGAGAAAAGATTATGACACAAACCTTCCATGGTGGCACCTTGTAAATAAGAGTAGGAGCCTTTGATTAAGAAACTTAGTTTTCCACTTACCCATCCTATTTTGTGAGCTCCAAAAAATACTGGAGTCCATGCCCAGTTTAATGCCAGGTGCCCTGCGTACAGACCCAGGGGAACCACTGACTTTTCACTGAAGCCTCCCAGTTCCTTCCACACAAGGTAGGAGCCATATCTGTAGAAAGCAAAGAGAAAGTGTAATGCACTACACTGCTTAAAGCTACCACACATTTTTTATCAAATGAAATAACTTCAGTGCTAGGGTACAGATTAATTTGGAAAATTTAGATATCCAGGCACTACTTGGCAGAGTAACTTGACAGCACAGGCTGGATCAGCTGCTCTGGGTAACATGGAGAGAAAAATTCCCAATCATGCCAGAGTTCTCACTTGTAAGTGTATAGGAGCAGATAACCTACTGCGCTTCAGTCTTAAAAGAGAATGCCATGTTGAAATGGAAACAAGTCTACGATGCAAATAGTTAAGAAACTTTATTTTGGTACTGGGACATGGTGCTTGGAAGATTTTTTAAAAATAAACCCCAGTTTTTAAGTGGATGAAATGAATGGTATTGAGTGGGATCCCAAAGCACAGTTGAGTATGGGGAGCAGGAGGAATCCTTTAGTAACTTTCATTACTTTCATAGGAACTGAACAATGCAGCTTTGCTATTTTGGCAGTTTGATTGCAGAGAATAATCAAAGGAAAGGAAAGGGAAGGGAGGGTAAGCATTAGAAACTTAAGTTTTCTAAGTGATTTCCAGAGCACAGTGTGGACTTGCACTTGTTTATGCATCTGATTTCAACTTCAGACCAAGATCATGATGCACAAATCTAGGAAGCTAAATGTCAAGGCAGGTAAGCTTATTAAATCTTGCTTTTAGTTATTTGTTGCTTTCCATATATTCAAGAGATTCTGGAGGAATGAAATGTCTTGATCATTCAAGGAATGTGTGTGCATGATGGATTAGAGAGAAAAGCCTACTGCTAAGTACGATCTTTTCACTGCGCTAGATGTATAATATGTAACCAAGACCATCCACCTTATGATATACTGATTCTGCTATTACCAAAATAACTGATAAGCTGTCGCAATTTGGACTTTTTAAAGGTATTTAACCTGCTACCCAGATGTGTGATGAGGAATCCAGACACAGGGTTACAGATTGTGCAGTCAACTTGAAGGAAGTTGGGAAAGCCACCCAATTATTTTCTCCTTGATAAAAGGCACATTTTTATTCACAGGCCAGTAATGATCTCATTCAAATGCTAACTCTTGAAATACACAAGTATTGCCAATATTTAAGTTAAAAAGTAAAAAGTACAGTCTGTAAGATCAGAAGGAAAAGAGAATACTGGTGGGGAGGGACAGGACCTGAGGCTATAAAAATTACAAAGCTTTTCTGGAAAGAAAATGAAACCAAAATGAGAGAATGCGGGAGTGCCAATCTCACATTCAGTTTCATCCATTGCATTATAAGCTCTGTTAGAAAAGTTCTATCCTAATTTTCCCCTCCCCTTTTTTTTTTTAGTTTTCCTAAAACTACTGAAGGACATACCTAGAAGAAATCCCAATGCTTCCTTGCTCCACTGTTTCCAGCTTGGCAGGTCTTCCCCTCAGAATGAATGAGGAAAGCAATGTAATGGCAGCTTTTCAAGCTCCTGCTTTTGATGTGGATATTTCTGCATACAAAATGTCCTATCAAACCCACACACAACTCCCAAAACATGTTTTTACCTGTTAAAGAGGCAGCTTGATGCAGTTTCTTACAGACACACAGCCACAGGAGTATAGTCATAGTTCTCTGGTTCAACATGATAGAAAAAGCAACTTTGAGATCAGATCAGTGCCTTAATATGTGAGAAACATACCCCACAGACGTATAGAGAGTTCCCCAAACAGGAGCAAACACCCAGTTAGGTGGACACCAGGATGGCTTCCGTAGAGTTTCATACCATGCTGGGATTTCCTTTTTGGCTATACTGCTTCCTAAAAATCCTCCCACATGGGGCAGGAGCGTGAAGCCTACTGCTGGGGCCCAGGCTGGTACCAATTCCATTGAGACAGCAAATCTGAAACAAAACCGAACACTGATTAAAAGCAATTTTAAAGTGCAACTGCAAAAGTTTCCATTTCTAGCAGATTGAAAAACTATGCATGTCAGATCTGATCCACAGCCTAGTCTTGTCACTGAGACGGCAGCTGAAGTTTAATGGATCTTGTACCAATACACCTGTAAAGGAATCTGTCACTGGGGAGGGACGAGCCAGTGGGAAGTGGGGCCTGTCAGCTGAGTGCACTAGGGTTCCTGAATTTTACCTACATAAATATCCTCACTTATATGTATGCCAGAGGAATAAAGCAGTTTGATGTTATATGAACTGCACTTGGAAAATAAATAAATGAAATAAGAAGCGTGTATTTCTGTATTCACCAAAAAGCCCATAGCCTCAGTGAAATGGCAGAGCCAAGTAAGAAAAGAGCACATGCTTTCCTGTGCTCAAGCAAAATAATGTTCTGTGTTGTCTGCAGGATGTTCAGTGGGAGTCAGAGGGATGTGAATGAACAGAGGACACTAAAGAAGCCAAGGGAGGACAATGAGAAGGTAAGTACTTAAACGGTGTTGTGCTAAACAAGGAAGGTGATCTGGTTACATGGGGAGTATACGTTTGGCTCCTTCCTGAAGCATTCAATCAGTTGCAGTAACTGTAGCCGCCAAGCCCATTAAATTTGCCTACAGAAGCAGAGCTAACTAGTGCCTTGCTCTGCTAGGCCATGCTGCTTTAGTTAGGGTACAGGAAGGAGGAAAAAGCTTCATTGCAGATTTTCAGGCCAAAAGCCAAATGCTACAGAAGAGTTGTGCTTAGTTTCGTTTACTAAAACGTAAACATTGGAGCTATAATAAAAAAGGGCAGAACTGAAAGATGTTTTTTCAAATATACAGTAAGCAAATACACCCAGTTCCTGTTCATCTGTTACGCAGGAGAGAGATTATGTTATGAGAGATTGCAGCAGTGGGGAAAGGGCAACTGCAGAAGGCCCAGGAGAGAAAAAAAGTTTTATATCAATGAGCATTTCAGAGACACATCAGAGAAAAGTGCTATACTGGTATTGTCTTGGCTGTTGTCTTTCCCTGGATTTCAAAGCTTCTGTTGCTGTAGTCATGACTGCTGGGATGAGGAGGCAGGAAGTGGAGAAGAAGAAATCCTACTCATAAGTGATGTGCTTAAACAGATAGGAAATGGTACAGATGATGTTGCATTGTCACAGCTCTGACCCAGTGGATTTCTGTTTGGAGATCAGGTGTAAGCTTGGGCAGCAAGGGAGTTCTTGCATTATGGTTTTTGTCCCTGCACTCAGGGCTTTGCCCACACAGCCACACAGATTTAATGATGAAATTTCAGTGGCTGGGTGTGGCGGTGGATCATACCAACCCTACAGGACCTCACTGGTGGAAAACCTCCTAATCTAAGCACCCCCTGGAAAACACAATGGTCTTTCCCCAGAACTGTGTAATCCCCTATCTTTGTAACCTAATCCTAAATTCTACCCTTCCCTGCTCCCCGTTGGTTAAGGGGACTTCTCCCCGCCTCCTTTTATCTGGCCCCAGATCGTCCCTATAACTGGGGGCTCTCGGGGCCATCTTGTCCTCTTTCTACCTTGGACCCCTTCAGAAATAAACGTCTGGAACTTCCAGGAGAGAGGAACTCTGGATTCTTTGTCTCTGGGGATGCCAGAGCTGTCCGGCCCAGTGGGTGAGTGAGAATTGTGCCTGACACATCAGCACGGGTGTGAGAAGAGCCCTTCTGTACAGCACCAATGCAGTGCTGGCTGAAGTGATCCCTCAGACGCCTGAGAGACACTCTCGGTAAAAGCAGAGGCTTATTCCAACCCCCGCCGCCCACGGCATTAGCTGGGACCACAATCCAGTTTGCATGGGATCGAGAGAAATCCTGGTGATAGAAGCAGAGCAGAGTTTTGAAGGTAAACTGAGAGCATGGAGGGACTGGTAAGGCATGCAGGATAAGAAAGGTGAGGAAATAAACCAGAAAGGGCAGATGGGCTTGGGGGAAGTTGACAATGAATAGAAATCCATACAAAAAAGGCAGCAGAAAAAAACATCAAAGAGATACAAGTCAAGGTCAAAAACAGAACAAAAGACTGAATGGGTGGAAAAAACTAAGCAAGTAAGAACTCAGAACTAAGACTGGGGAGAAGGAGAAAGGGGAGAACAATGTGGGACTCTGCTGCAACAGGATCAATTCAGTCTTGGATGGAGGATGGACAAGGGAGGGAGGAAAAAAATCTGCAGAGCTCTTTGCTGTGGTCATTGCTGCCATACTTCCTGCCTAATGGATTCTCCTTCTGAGGAAGTATTTTAAATGGAGTAGAGGAGTTCCCCTGTTCTCCTGCACTTAGATCTGTATTATTATCTCCCAATGCTGTGTACACTACTTGTCATCCTTACCCCGACAGTGTGAAAAGCTCTGCTTTTACTGGGATGTGAAGCAATTGCGATGTGCAGAAGCAACCAGGTGTGATGGGAACAAGAGTTCAGAGCACAATTACTCTCTTTGGTTGCCTTCAGATGAGCAATTTCCAAAGGCTGAGATAGAAATTTAAAGTTAAGAAGATCTCACTAATTTTTAACCCTGTTGCATTTGCTTTGCCTACAGAGAGGCCAGGCTTAGATGTCTACACATGCTGTGATCTGTGCAACTCCGGCGTGGCTGCCAAATACTAGTTTTCAAAAGTGGTAAGAACCCAAAGGGGTTTAAATGCTTTATTTGGATGTTAATAAGATAAGGGTAGTTTCTTTGCAGTGTTCAGCAACTAGACTTTGTCAGGGATTCTGTCAGCTTCCCCACAGGTAAGTAAGTCTGAAAGTGTTCCGTAAGCTGAAAGTGCTAAATACTATAAAATTGAAACAATACTGCTCTCTTACAGTCATTAGTGAATAAATGATGTAGCTATGCATCTGTATCCATGAATGTTGGAGGAAGAACACTGAAATAATTCTTAAGTGACAAGAGAAAGAAAACCAGGCACGCAAATAGATACAGGGAAGACACAAAGAAAAGAAACAAAAAAAGTGAAGCTGGTCACAAACAGCAAAGCAGAGGAAATTGAAGAGATTGACCATAACAGCTGGAATTGAATGTTGGTGTCCCAGTCTTTTAACTATTATTACTACTAATTAATTATGTGTTGTATTTGCCAGTAGTATCTCTCAGGATTTCCCAAGCATGGCAAAATACTCTGTCTTGCAAGGAGAAAGAGGGACAAAACCATGCAGCAAGATGTGCTGGCAGAAAGACCACAGCTGTCCATCAGCAGTGGGAGTTTCCTGTATTTTCATTCCCAAGAAATTAAATACCAGTATCAATTTTCCATAAAAAGCATAGTTAGTTCGGAAAACAGCATTAGGTGATTATGGAAGAAGTCCCATCCATCTGTCTCTGGTTACCTGATGTAGGTCTTTAGCAAGAGAATGAGTAAAAGGCAAGGATGCACTGCAGAATCTGTGCGTTGGTCAGTGCTGCAGTCTTTTGTTTATCTGTGCTGCACAGGAGCTGTGCAATGTTTACAGAACACCCTGTACATTTTCTAAAAGTAGTGTAACCACAGAGGTTCATCAGCCCTGCCTTCCTTTCAGTGTATAGCTGATGCTCTGAAATGACTTGGCGAGAACTTACACACCAGATTTGCTAACACAGCCCCACCGGCTGCAGCAGTATTACTCAACCTAGAAATAATAACTACTTTCCCGATCATATCCCAGCTCCAGGGCGAGTTGCACAATATTCCTGCACCCTCATTTTCATACTGAAGAACACTGGATGTCTGTGAAAGATACCTGCAGCATACCCAGCAGATATCTGCCTCTAAGAACCACCGTGGTTGGAAATATTTTCTTCTCACACACACTTAACTTGTTTACTTCTTTCCCACTCTTGTCTCTGCCCTGAAACATATTCTTCATCATCCTGGCCATTTTCTGTTTAGTCCTAGTGTGACTTCAGGCAGTTTCAGCAGTGCAGTGAAGGCTGTAGTAGGCCACTTTGTTTTACATATACGTTAGAATAATTTTTCTAGTTATTCAAAACATCTGAGTTACCCAAAGTTGGTTCCAGCTACATAAAGAAGAAATAAAGGGAAAAAAAAAAAATCCAGTAGTTAAATGTGCTGCCTAATAGGCTTCTCTCTTTTTGTTGTTTTTCTATGGTGGCCTAAAATGAAGAAAAAACTGTCAGAAACTTTCTGTGTCCTCTCTCTGGATAAAACACTGTGCACCCAAAGAAAGGGGGGGGTGGTTCTCTGTGGGTGGGATTAGATATATCATGACAGAGCAGCTGGTTTGCTTCAGCCTGGTGAAAAATTAACTACACCACTTCTTTGCCTTAAGGAGGTCTCTGAAAGACAGGTGAGTGCCTTTCCCTCCTTGGGGCACTTGCAGGGAGAGCTCTGTGCAGGAAGAAGGAAGGTAGGAAAGGAGAATTTCGTTCATCACATTTTCTTATACCCCTGTGCTGATAAAACTCCTGACTAGCTCCATTCTTGTGCAATTTGGGGCTGGCTACCCAATCACATGGGGCTTAAAAATCGCATTAAAAACACAAAGGTAGATCTCTCAGCAGGGCTAAACCACCCTCATAGACCTGGGGTTCCTCGAGCCCACTGTTTGGAGACAGACTGACAGAGCTGTGACCATACCACGGAAGTGGGTCCCCAAGACAGGTACTCTCCCTCTCATCTTCTACCATACATTTTTTTTGAGGGTATATAAGGCTCTGCCCAGTTCTGAGAGGCAGCATGCAAATTTTCCTCAGGGAAGAGGCTTCTTCCCGAGATAGCTGTCTGAAGAATTAAAGATAACATACTTAATTTATATTGATAAACTATTTATGTGTGTTGTGGCTTTCACACCTGGGTAGCTGCAACATTAAAAGTTATGCCACAGTCGATGACAAAGAATACAGCTACCACAAAAAAAAAAGTAGTCTTATCTTTGCTACCAAATCTGAATAGAGACACTTCAAACAACAAATGTTATAGAATATAAATATCTAATAAGTGTATATTTTTATAATATGTATTTAGAATTAAAAATAAAAGTATGCTATTTATTTAAGACTATAATGCAAGGTGTAGAGATGGAAACAAAAAACCTCACTGCCCATGTTACACTTCTTTCAAAGTGGCAGAGCACAAATTGTGCAAATAAATCTATTATTTATTCCCATACTGTGAACTAAAATGCATGCTGGAGCAAAATTTTTGCTGGGATAATTTGCCATTTACTGCTCAGTCTCTTCTCATTGACACGTTACAGGTGGAGGCAGCCACAGGCTAGGATGTGGTCACATATATGTCATATATCTCCTGTGTTACTGCCCTTATATTTCAGCTACCTTGAGAAGCCCACTGGCTTTTCCAGGTATTTTACCTGGAGGCTGACAAACATGGAGGAAATCATCTTATAAAACAAGACAGCACAGAGAATAGAAAAGTGAGAAAAATCTGCTCACTGTGATGCTTTCAAACTGGCCCAAATACTAAGTCAATATAATTTATTGCTATTTTGACACATTTTTCTACTCCCAAACTGTAGTAACAGTCTCTTTTCCTGAGCTTCTCTGACTCAATGCATGATACTGCTTCATAACTTTACTTGATGGAAAGTCGTTACACAATTGTGACTCGGGCATGGCAACTGTCATTTTTTTAAAACTACCACTGAACGCTCAAATCACATCACAGTCTATTTTGTGCTGATTTATAAGCATTACTCAGAAACTCAGAATTAAAACCAAAGCCCTTTCTTTCACCCTTAAAGAAATAAGAATTGTTCCTCAGCGACACTGAAGGAAGATACTTTTAGTTAAATATCAGCGTGAAAACTTCTGCCGGGTGCGGAGACCGAATGTGCCCCGAGTGCCCGGCAGAGCCGCCGGTCCCCGTGAGACCAGAGGAACAGGTTCTGACTTTCGGGCGTGAGCGGACAGACGGCTGTGAACCACTGAAAAACTCGTGAGCCGGATAAAAATTAGTAAGATTCCTAGCTTGGGTCCTTTTTTT
>VZTX01028731.1:95122-112406 GCA_013400915.1 Pardalotus punctatus | reverse complement strand
CGCGTCTGCCGGGAGGGGCGGCGGGACGCGCTGGCCCGCCCCCAGCACTGCCAGCCCGCCGTGTTCGTCGCCTCCCTGGCCGCCGTGGAGAAGCTCAACCACCAGCAGCCTGAAGTGAGGGGGCGCGGGGCCGGGCCGGGGGTCGGGGTGGCGGCGCCTCGGGCCTGCCCCGCGGTGCGGCTGAGGCGCCGCTCGGCTCTGTCCCCGCAGGTGGTGGAGCGCTGCGTGGCGGCCGCCGGCTACAGCGTGGGGGAGTTCGCGGCGCTGGTCTTCGCTGGAGCCCTGGGCTTTGCCGAAGGTGCCTGGGGGCCGTGCGGAACTGCCTGCTAGGATCTCCCACCCCGGGCCCGGGCCCGTGCTGTTTCCAAAGCATTGTCTGTTATCACTGTGTCCCNTTACTTCCTCCGTTCGCTTTAACATGTGTAATCCAGCATTAAAAGCATTGACGTTTCACAAGAGTGAACAACTGCCCTTTCTTGCGTGCAGGTGCCCGCACTCACATTCACTCAGCATCTCTGTTTCTCTCCGTAGCGCTGTACGCGGTGAAAGTGCGCGCCGAAGCCATGCAAAAGGCGTCGGAAGTTGTCCCCAGTGGAATGCTCTCGGTTGTCGGTCGGCGAGAGGCGAATTACAAATTTGCCTGCCTGGAAGCCCGTAAACACTGTGAATCGCTGGGTATAGAGAACCCCGTGTGCACAGTTTCAAACTATTTGTTTCCAGACAGCAGAGTCATTGCAGGACACTTACAGGTATTGCATCAGAATAACTATTCCTTCAGTTGAACTGAGCATTTCACTTTTTTAAAATTTTTACTTTGCACTTCTGTGTGGGTGTTACGTACAGCCTTAGCTACTCCAAACAAAAGTATTTTATCTGTGGGGGTTTTTTCCCAGCATGCGTTCAGTTGTTGGGTAGGGAAAGGAATCCCTTTATCTCCGTAACTCTTGATGAGGTGATTCATGTGGGGTGGCTGAGAAAACCTTTGTTGTGCAAGACTCACTTCTCTCTCTCTTTTATAGGCTTTGGAGTTTTTGCAGGAGAATGCCCGAAAATATTATTTTAAACGTACAAAAATGCTTCCAGTCAGTGGGGCTTTTCATACCAGACTTATGGAACCAGCAGTAGAGCCTTTGGCTGAAGTCCTAAAATCGATTGAGATTCAGAAACCACTGCTTTGTGTGTATTCCAATGTTGATGGCAAAAAGTATATGCACTCAAAGCACATTCAGAAGCTGTTAGTGAAGCAGGTGGTATCACCTGTTCTCTGGGAACAGACCATGCACTCAGTGTACGAAAGAAAGCAAGGAACAGAATTTCCTTACACGTATGAAGTGGGGCCTGGGAATCAACTAGGAGCCATTCTCAAACAATGTAATTTAAAGGCCTGGAAACAATATAAACACGTAGATGCTCTGGAAGATGAGGAAGCAGCAGAGACTTAAGTAACATTTTGAGAAAAATCCACACAACTTGTTTTTTCTGATTTAAAACTTGGTGCTCCCAAAAGAGGAAGTCTTAAACATTCTTGGCTTCTCATGACGTAAAGAGCACTATGTGCATAATTGCAATGAACATTTTCCTTTGAGTTCCTCAGGTGTGGAAGGGGAGAGCAAAGTTTGGCTCTTCCATCTGTGTCGGGACTTCAAAGCTGTCAACAAACAGGCCAAGTAGCATTGTTTGGCCTCAATCCTGCAACTTTCCCTCTCTGGTTTTTTGGTTTGGTGGTTTTTTGGGGGGTGTTTTTTGGGTGTGGATTCAAGTTACAGTTGGTAGACTTGGCTGTGTGGTGCAGGGATCTTCTGCAGGAGTGCAGGGGTAGAACCAGGCTGTTGGCTCCAAGTTGTGGAGGACTCTGTTCTGGGCTTGAGGGTTCATTTAGAGGAGCCATTTGTTGGTACAGCTTTCAGTGTGTTGGTGTTCCTGTTTTCTAACTCAGCTGACCTGTGGGATGTTCATCTATGAAAAATTCTCTTATTTTGTGTCCATAATTGCCAGGTGGCAGCTGAGTAAGGCAGAAGATGTTACTAGAAAAATTATTTTCTTAACGTTAAACTATAAATAAACCATGAAGCTTTTCTTGCTATTTTTCATGTTTTGGGGTGCGTCATTATTGGCTCTGTCTACATGGGGATGGAGGTAATTTTCACTCCAGTTGTCCAATGCCACACTGCTTGTGCTAAGTTGCACAAGAAATGTTCACTGGAAAAAAAAAGCTTAGCAAAAATATTATTTACATTTCTTGGCAGCAGGAAATGATGAGCTGGAGAGCAGCAGGTTGCCCTGAACCCTCCTGGAAAGAGCTTCCCAGTTCCCAGTTTGCATTTTTTATTTTGGTATTTTAATGCTATATTTAACAGATATATAGGGAAAACACAGGATATATTACTCAAATCAAATGATTGACCATGCCTTCAATGATGTGTTATGAAATGCAGGAGAACTTCCAATTACAGAACCAATCATTCTGTAATTTCACATTTATGAAAGGGAGAGTGCATTAAAAACACTGGCCTTGATTATCATTGCTAGGTGGACTGTGTTATTAAACATTCCTTTTGTGGACTGCAATTGGCCGCTGTGCCTGCTCTTGCAGTACAAATTCCACTTTTAGCATGTGTAAACATTAACAATTAGTAAAATATTGAGAATTTGTCTGCTTTACCATCGGACTATTAGAGGCTGATGATTAAGTGTTGGAATTACTGCAAAGCAGGTCATTTCAGGAAGGTTCCTACGTCACAAGTAAGGTGTTAATTATTCAGTAAAGCATACCAAAGTCTTCAGTTAGAATAACTGGTTAGAATATTGCAACTAAATCCCATTCATATTATCAAACACTTGACTGTGCTGTCTTAGAAGTTTCTGACTGCATCCTGTGAGACCAAATGCAACATTAGTGACTTTCAAACCAGCTTTTATGTTAGTTGGAACTGAGGATGATATGTTGGTGGCACTAATTTTAGTGCTTTAAAATTTCTGGAATTTCTTTTTAATTATTTAACTTTTCTGAGGAAATGTTAGAGATGTTTTCTTTTTGTAGTGTTCTTGCCGTAATTTTTTTCTCTCACCCCCCCCCTTCATTTCACTCTGTTGTACACTTTGCTCAGAATTAAAGCTCTTCAGGAAAACCATGCTAGATATCTTTTGTTTGCAAACCATTAAATAACCTTTGCACCTTTGTCAGCTGCAGAATGCTGAAAGGGAAGTCTGTCTCCTAAAAGCATTCCAATCTTGTGGGCCTTGTGTAATTAGTGGGAAGAAGGACCTGTCACCACTATTGGGTATTTGCTTTTCTTCTGTGCAGCGGCTGAGCCCAGGTGAGCTGAGGCTGCTCCAAAGTTTGGGGAACTTTGTGTCTCCAAAACCAGAAGCCAAAGGGTATCATGTGCTGATGTTGCAATTTCTAGGAGCAGAGGAAGTGTGATGGAGGTTTTTATACCTCTGCATCGAGGGTGTTCAGGGCTTGATTTAGTGTGGTGCCTGTCAGCACAACCTCACCTCGTGTGCCTTGTCACGCTTGCCTGTGGCTGGGCAGAGAGTGGCCAGGTAATTAAGAATCCTGGATCTCCGTGCATTTCTTTTATATGTTTGCTCATCTGTCCCCTCTGCTTCTGGAAAATAAAACGTTTAAGATGTGAGAAACCAGTGTGTCTCCTTCGCCTATGAACAAGCAGAAACAGGATGTGGAAGAAAATCAAGTGCCGTAAATGCTGTCATATGAGGAAGTGTGCAGTAAAAAAATGAATTAACTTTGGGTCTCCTGAGTCAGACTGTGGGGCTGTGACTAAAGGATTAACTAGCTGTGTTCCACAGGTGAGAGAGGAGCCTGGCACTGCTCCCTGGTACTCCAGTTAGTGCTGGCTGGTGTTGCTTTGGATGCTGTTTGCTTTGTGTTTGTTTCTTTGGTGTGATTCAATTTTATATTCCTTGAGACCAATTTTTGCTCCATACGTGCTGGATGATGAAATACCCTTCTTGTGATTCAAAGCCTTACGTTATAGATTACAAGAGTGGAAAAAAGCAGTCATCCCACACAGCTCTTGGATGAAATAGGCATCAGTCTCATGTTCATCA
The DNA here is from genome assembly GCA_013400915.1 of Pardalotus punctatus. Classification (NCBI taxonomy): domain Eukaryota; kingdom Metazoa; phylum Chordata; class Aves; order Passeriformes; family Pardalotidae; genus Pardalotus; species Pardalotus punctatus. The sequence continues at coordinate 108,332 of VZTX01028731.1, read as the reverse complement.
TTGCACTCCTGTGCATAAGGATTATTTATCTAGAAGTAACTATTTGGTAGTGTTAAATTGATTCAGCTAAGGAAGAGTCAATTTTTTGTAGCTGGTACTTCTATTACACATGCAGGGATTGTTTATTAGACCCTCCTGATGTTAAATTTTACCCTTCACTAAATAATAACTAACATATTTTTCTCTCACGCTGCTATTATGGAGCTAAACAGAGCAGTCAATTCACTGATAAAACTTTGGTCTGATTTTTTGGCTATGTGGGCCAACTTCTGGCCTGTGTGTGAATACAGTTCCAGGTATGCTAACTGTCCTTTTCTAGAAAAAATTGTCTACCTGCTGCTGAAGGGCACATCAACTTGAGAGCATTTTGAAAAAGCATGACACTGGAATATCTGCTGCTGCTGCTGCTTGAACTTTTGGGATCCACTGGAGCCATCACCATTTACATTCCTTCTTTGCATGCTTTCCTTTTGCTCTGCATTTCAAGTTGTTCAAAGGTAGTTCAAAGTCCTTTGCATGAAATGGTCAAATCACATAGTCTAGTGGAGCTTCACTTTCCTTTTTCCCAGAAAAGTTTTTTGAGATGGGCAGTTAGGATCATAATGGGATTTAGGTACCATTCATTAAAGAGAGGACGCATGTTCCTCAACACATTTAAATTTGATCTGATTTGGCATTTGTCTTCACTAAAAACAAGAGGGGCTTAAATTCCTTGTCTGCTTTAAAGCAGAGACTTGAAACTCCCAGCTTCTCTTGTGAGTGCTTAGATCACAGATCCATTGAGTATTGCATTTTCCTGTTTCAAAAATAGGCAAAGAGTCGTAGTTTTTTGTCTGGGCAAGAACCAGGCATCCCCTGTGCTGAGGGGAATACCCAAACCACAGAGATGCACTTTCATTTTCTCTCGCTGAGAGAGTCTACAGCTGGATACCGTGAAAACCAACTTCAACAGCAAAGTGGAGGGGAGACACACCCAGACAGAGTGGGAGGTGTTGCTGAGAGAGGAAAAACCCAACTGCGTGCAAATGGCCACCCGTGGAGTCCAGGAGGGTGACACCTCGACCATCTTGATCCTGCAAGCTGTGCTTATGCTCCCCTTAGGCTTCTACAGCCCCAAGCACATGGCTTGCAAAAAGACATGCATCCTCTGAGAAAATCCCTTCTCAGAATTCTGTCAAATTCTTGGGGTTTTGTGCTGGGCAGCACATTGTTTTACTCTGAAAAGGGGCAGAAGATATTGCCATTAATGTGTGATAGCAGTCTTGGAAAATAATGCAGACAACACTGCAAAAGTTTTGAAGCAACAATTTAATTTTTAAAAAGTATCATGGTTTTAATCTTTACTATTGCTTTGACAGTGTTAAAATTTAAAGGATGTCCAGCATGCCTTTGGTCTTCCTCACAATGAAAATGTCTTTAACAAACTCATTTATAGGAAATAGACACTTTATATTGCATTAAAATAAACACAAAAAAGACACTTTCTAATCACCTGGAGGCACATTTCAAAACTAGCAAGTCAGGCAGTTATCCAGCAACAACCTCCTAATTTTAAATGTGTTTTTCTTTAAAAAAGTTAAGAAACAGCAGTGACCCAGCACTAGCCTAGGTTTTAAATATTAAAGAGATTTAATCAGTGTAAATTTGAAAAACAAACCAGCTGCCACCACTGGGGTGTTAATGATGTTGGTCAGTGTCCAGCAATGACCTCCTCTTGTAGTTCTGTTTGTTAATTCTACAGTCCATAATTCATGGCCCACCAAAAGGCAGCAACAAGCAAGGCTGCAGGCACCAGCTTCTGGCAGAGGCACCTGAGAGGAAGCCTACAAGTCTGTGGGAAGAAAGGAGATTGTAATTAGAAATAACAAGCAGCAAAAAGATGGTGCAAGGAAACTAAGAGTGCCCGCGTGGGAGGTCAGTGTGGGCTGGAGAGCACAGTCCAGTTCTGCTGCAGAAATGCAGAGGGTGTTAACTTTGCTGGTGGCTACTGAGACTGCTGCGGTGCCAGGGTCAGATCCAGCCACTCAAGAACCCCTCCTCTCTTCTCTGGGTAAACACTGCTGGCAGCAGCTCTGCTCGTCTCTCCAGGGAGACCCTTCCAGCATTTGATAGTGGCAGATGGCTCCCCTCTGAATGCAGCACCCTGAGTTGTGTGGGATTTGGGCAGCAGCCTCTGTCTTTAAATTAGAAATTTCATCCTGAAGAAAAAAAAACGAGGGCACTCAGGGGGCACCAACAAACTAAGGGATAAACCTCAACCTAAAGCCACATTATATGCTTCAGTCACTGACATTACAATGGAGTCAGGTGTTACTGTTGCCTACTTGCCAACAAAAAGGTGGGAGAAAAGGGAGAGAGCATACCCAGCCTCCATGGCCAAGGATCCGCTTTGTCCAGTTATTGTTCAAAGCATTTCCAAAGCTTCTTATAACACTTTTAATAACATTCCATGTCTGGAAAACACTGATAGCAACCCTGATGATTTAAACAAACCAAAACAAAGAAAGCATGAAGACAGAAAATTTATTGTAAAAAGTGGCAAATAAAATACCAAAGTTTAGGAAACAAAAGCCAACCAACCAGAACAAAACCAAACCCAAACAAAAACCTTTAGTAGATTCCTTCCTGAAAGTGTACGTGTACACGTATATTTCTCTAAATATTTAGGATGAAGACCTTTGAAATCTAAAGATAACTTAGTTTCAGAATTAAGTGATTAAGTGACAATCTTTGCAGTTGTTTCAAACTTAGGAGAGCATGACCTAGTGAAAGTTGTTTATCTCTGATGAATCAGGACAGCAGCACAGGACTGAGACAGCAATGCCACAGGCTCTCTGTGGAGTGTGAATCCAGCTTTACTGAGGTAGAAGATGTGTATATATGCTATGTCATGTCATGTCATGTTACACAGCTGGAACTGAACTGCATTCTCTGGTTGTTCTGCAAGTGAGTAACCATCCTCTCCCAGCAGCAAGGAGAAAATAAGGTAGAGTAGCTGGGGGTTCAGACACAGCTGAGCACCTCACGTTGGGACACTGCTGCATGTCAGTTAATAACTGTGCAGGACAACCTTCAGCTCACAGCAGATAAAAGGCAGTTCAAACTAGCCCAGCCATGTTTCCTTGTATGTGCATGGGTAGGTTATTGCACATGCAGTCACGTGTTAATCCCACACCCGGCTGCAGGCCTCTCATCACTCAGTTGTGCTTAAAGTCACGTCTAAAGCTACTGTGCCTCTGAGGAATTGTAAATAGCAAGGAACTATTTAAGTCTTTTGACTTTTAATGGCTGTCATCTGTGGAAACAATTTACTATTCACATTATTACAAAGCTTTTCCTTGTAAAACTACCTGTTTTGCTTTTCTAGGTTCTGTATGATGCAGCAGTAGCAGCAATACATTTTTTTATTTTGTGTACAGAAACGTTCTTATTTATCTAACATGATTTTTAAAAGGATCTGCCAATAAGGTAACTTACACTCGTGCCAGGTGAAGCAGTGTTTCTTCTAATGTCCTGTGGTACCTCCTGTTAAATTCATCCCCAATCAGGGCCAGCTGATGGCCAACCTGAGTAGCTGAGCTGCAAGGCAGTCAGGATGTGCACGTTAGAGGAGAACCCTGCAACAGCAATTCTTTAAAAGCACTCTGCAAATGTCAGGTACTGTTATTCCCCCAACACTTGAGATAAACTGGGCATGTAAAAGGGAAATGTTACAGGGGTTTTGTTTCCTGTTATTTATGGGTTTATTGATTACACATCTTATGCCCATACATAAGAAGTGTTTGGATGTTTTCATAAAAAGCTGTGTATTTGGCACTTTTGAGAAAACGTGTTGATTCTTTAGGTGTTTCATTTCTTTATACAAGACAATGGAATTCTGGTTTGGGTTTTTTGGTTGTCTCCCTCTCTCCCCCCCAAGTCAAAATATTGAAACAGCCTTCACTTCAAACCTTTCAAAATATTTCATCTTACAAAAATGTTGGCTTTGTCATCCAACAGATTTACTCCAATGAGTTTCACTATGCAGTGTGGGTCTCCAGCTACTGGGTGGTGTCTGGGTACAAACTGACCAAAACCTTAAGGCTTTTAGGGAGGTCCTGGGACACACAGAAACTTGAACAACATCTGTGGCACGTGTTGATGCCAAAAACTGGTTATGCTTTCCTGGTAAAAATTTCCAATTCGATTTAGCTTCTCTTAGACACATGTTTTTGTTTTGGCAGACAAATAATATGAATACACATTTTTATTTTAACTTGCATTTCTGTTTATGAGATCTGCTGAATAGTAAGTGGGCTTAAGAGCTTAATTCTAGAGTCTGCTTGAAAAAAACTTTGGCTTGGTGTGGTCAGTCCATCAACAAAAAAATGCCAAAAGAACCACAGAAAGGAATTTTCACAGATGGGGGAGAAAGGCAACTGGTGACTCTTGTACATAATGTATGTATGGGATTAAGAAAGACCCAAAGCAGCACTACTAGTTTGTTGTAAGTGGCGCCTGGAGAATTATGTAAAAATGGCTTCTTCAGCTGCTTGCTGTAACAGGTGGGTCTCTAATGAAGAGCCACATCTGTGTCCCTGTGCAAGAGAAAAACTTACAGACATTTAATTCAGCATAATCTTGAACAGTCAGTGTTAACCACTACCAGTTATCTACACTTGGATCTGTTCCATTTCCAGTAGTATGCACTATGATTATTTGGCTTAGTGGTTTTCTGGAAAGTCTGGCATTTTGTACTTGGGGAGGACAGAAAGAGTATTAATGTAGTGTGATACCTGATATCAAACTCCATTTGCTCTGTGGTGTCTGGAATTGTTTGGAGGTTACTGTAGGGTTCGTCTTCTGGTGCTCCATTGGGGTAGCTGGAGAGGACAAAGTGCCTGGGGATTCTCCTTATTTCAGACATCTTACTCTGCAACAAGTTGTGAAAGACAACCTCATGGCTTCACGTTATGCAAGGTCTTTTCAGTATAGATGGAAATTGTTTAAAGCACTCTTAAAGTTATGCTTTTTACTTCTCCAGTAAGAACACGAGTGTTGCTAAGACAACTATTTTGAGAGTAGTCAAAGGAAAGTTTCAGTGACCCACCAGATGTCCAGCAATTCATACATGCAGCATTTAGATGGCTGCTACTTTATATTGGCTAAAAACAACCTAGAAAGTGGAAAATCTTGATAAATATAACAAGTGTAGACAAGTATAGTTTCTCAGTAGTTCCACTTAGTACAAGATGCTTTCCTACAGTTTGCAATAACCTGCCTGGCATTAAATCACTCTAACCCATGGAGATCCCCAGGCAGCAAAGCATCTAAAACAAACTTGAACAGGTTTTCCTAAGTCTTTAATTCAGGTCCAAGTTTACACATCTTCTTCAGCTGGAGGCCACCACCATGGAAATAACAAGAAACTCACCACAGAAATAGATTATAACAAAGATTTGAACCCGTTAATAGCTTTCCACATGGAAGAGCAGACAGCAGGAACCACTAAAATCAGCAGAGTTGCCTACTTGTACAATGGGAAAGTTATTCACAAGCAGTATCCAGGCTCTGCTGCATATGCACCTCCTAGGAGGGGACTGTCTTCTCCGTGAAATAAATGGCAAAATGTAACAGGTTTCAGCACACACGGCTTGTGTCTGATACTGCAAGCATTTAAAAACCACAGAGAGCAGTGTTTGGAGAACAGAGCTGATGTTTTTGTAGTCATTAGGATTGTTTCATTTGGTTGATCAAGGGAAACAACATCAGAGCTGTGGATGGGGATTATTCCAAACTACACATGCCCTTGGGCAGTTAACACTTCTACCCCTTGGACATTTGCCGCAGTGGAAGGCTCTGCCTGATGATGAACTTAATTACAACCTTCTGGAGATGCTCTGGTTTTATCTGGCATTGGTTTTGGCCAGCTTTTTTACGGTTTCTTTGCTTCCTGGCTCCATCATTGAAAAACTGATCCCTTTTGCTGAAGGAAGATCCTGGACAGCAACAAAGGGGAGTTCTGCTGGCTGGATTTCTTTCTCATTTTAAACACACACTCAGCAGGTCAAATGAATAAAACTCAAATAAAATATTCTCAGAAATTAAACTAAACCAAGTAAAAGGTAATGTCATAATGCTGCTTGGTGTCAATTTGGTTTGGCACATTGCTGCAGTGTTGTAAATATTTTTAATTTTACACTTGGGATGAGGTTAGGGCCTCTGTGATCTTCTTTCAACATTTAGATGAAGTTTGTATTTTCCACAAAGCAAAGTTATTCGTAACTAATGTGTATACATTACTGCATAAGCAAACTCACAGAAATGTGATACTAAATAAATGAAAATACACTTGGTTTACAGAAGTGTAGGATCCTCTTAATGATGTTTAATGTGTCTGGGGAAAAGCATGCTACAGACTAGTGTCAGCTGGTAGATATTATGTGTTACACAGTTTTTAGTTTCATTTTCTGTATTTTTTTTCCTTCTATTTGTAGCATTTCTGCTTTACTTACAAAGATGTTTGTAGTCTAGGATTTTAAATATATCCAGAGTTCTGAAGAGCTGAGTAGTTTAGCAGTGACAAAGAGAAGCTGGGATCAGGTCTTCTGAATTTTATTGCCACAACTGTGAGGGGAGTTGTGTGACCCAGCTCTCTTTCAGAGGGGAAATACTGCAGCCTTCCTTCCAAAGGAGCATCTATCTGAACATATTTTACAGGTGAGTTAAAAGGCTCATTTAATTCAAATAATCTTTTTTTTAAAAAGAGTCAGGAGTTTTAGGTGCTATAATTGCTTCAAACGATGCCCTGTCCTGTTTTAAATGCTTCCCTTATGTATTGCCGTGTGTCTCTCTCGTCCATCTGAAAAAGTCAGGAACAAAAAGGGTGATGTCTACAGAGGAACTCTGTGCATTCCAGCACCATACCTGATTTCCAGATACCCAGTCACCCCAAGGCCTTTGTAGCTCTGAATCAGGTGCCAAGGCTTCATACACACACCGGAGTGAAGCTGTATCACTTTAAATCAATCCATATTCACTGGAGCAGACACTTGAATGACTCTTCCATTTCCCAGGGGAACATCTAGACCAGTGGGTTACTGGGCGTGGTGGTGGCCAAGGGCTGATCACATTCCCACAAGTGCATCCCTGTCCCTTTTTGGTGCAAGGTCCAATGTGACACTACTGCAGTACGGACTGGGTGACCCAGGGCAGCTCCTGGCTTGAGAACTCCACCAGAGCTCAGGCAGGAGCTCCAAGGTGTCCTGTAGATCCATGAAGGAGAAACTGGGAATGGCAGAGCAAGGTTTGGAGGATCCCAGGGATGCTGAAGTACTCCCTTGGACATTTAAAGTGTCAGTTCTCTGGATGCAGTTAATCTCAGTAGGCTGCATAGAGAAAGAGTCAAAGCACGCAGTGCTGGACTTTTGGAGGTTAAACAACCCAACTGTTAGGCTCACACGTACAAAGTAAACATCTAGGGATGTAGTGGTGTACTCCTGTAGCCTGTGGGTACCAATGGAAATGCATTAATTGTGTTTCTTCATGCCTTAGAAAGTTGTTAGAAGTTACCTAGTACAAGTACTATAGTGGATACTATACTTACTATAGTAAGGCCAAGTACAAAAAGTCAGCTGTCTCCTGCACATGTATTACCAACTATTTTTAGCTTTTGCAATGACATAGTGAGGGAAAAAATACTAAAAAAAAGGTATTTTCTTTTTTTCTTCTTCTTCATTTCTAGACGCGATACTAGTTTCACACTCATGGGGCCATACAATGGAAATGTCTATATCTGGGTGAGATGAAAACCGTGTCCTGAAAAAGATCTATAATAAGTCAACGCAGTACAGAAGTCAGAGATGTAAACAAACCATACAATACCACAACAAAAGCCCAAAGTGCAACATATGCTACCTCACACCTGTCACCATGATAATACCTTCCTTGCACAGCCTAAAAAAGACACTGTCATAGTTGTTGGGTCATGCTCTCCCCAGCTCAGCTGTAGCCTCGTGTGTTGGCTTTGCCCACCAAGCTGTCTCAATGCAAGGTCCATCCAATGAGGAAGGGCATTATAATGTATTTTACAGGGTGGACAGTACTGAGGCAAATGCAGTCTGCTAGAGCCATCATCTTGAAGATGTACAGGATGGGTCTAATTTAGTTGCAAAGCAAAGCTTAGCAATTATCTTCTTGAGAATTACCTATTTTGAGGCCATTTACTGATTTCTGTCATCATTTTTTAAATCTTGATGTATAGGTATAATATAGAAATGCATATAAAAGCTACATTAATATGAACCTGTTCTGTTCTTCAGGTTTGGATCTGTGAAGAGCTGGTCAAGAGGAGCATCACACTCCTCAGGTCCTTCTGGTTCTCCACAGCAGGATGTGTTAATCTTCTACCACCCGTCTTACCCTTTCCTTCTTTCCCTCATTTATACAGAAAGAAAAGGCAAACTGATTTTGGTTTACAGAAACCAAAGGGGTTGTATGTGTTTGGTAGTAATTACTTGTGATTCAGACATTAAGTGACCACAACTGAATCCTCCCAACACCTCTGAGGAGGCATCGGAAGGACCCCATGCCAGCAACAGAGATTATTTCCAAACTAGCAACCCGATCAAAAAAGCTCAAGCTTTGTCTGAGCATGCTTAAAGCTTAGTTTCAATGGTGAAATGCCTTCAGCGGAATAAATAATGTATTTCAAGTCAAATACATACTTAATGTTCTGATGAAAAGAGAACTAGATCCAAATTTTAAAAAACAGCTCTCCAAATGCCTAATTATATGATGGAAATTATGGCAACACAAGTATGATTGAATAATGAAGCATCTTCAGTGGAAAGATTATGTTGACACTGTGTTTACTTTGCATAGTCAGGTTGGTTTTATTTGTGAGAGAGTTTTTAACCTAGCAAAAGAGAACAGAAAATCTTCTTGAAAAAGGAACATTGCTGAACTAGGCAGGCCAGCAGGTGAGTTGGGGAAAACAAAAGGATCTGAAATTTACTTCCAGTCAGTTCAATTAAATTTGCTGTGTTAACAGATTTTAAGACAGGCACAAAAATACTTCAGTATAATGCACTGAATGCATTAATTATAGTTTATGTATTATCATTATGTATTTTACAACTTATCTATGCAGTTTATGTACACTTTATGTCTTACACATACAATTTTACATATTTTATGCAGAAGTGACACAGTAAAGCTATAAATAATAACAATATATGAAACCACTACTGATAATCCAATTCCAGTGTTCAGGCTCAAAATTCCCAGCACCCACCTACATAAATATGGATTGTCAGATAGGACCCCTGTACTTCACCTCCATGGTATCAAAGCCTATCTCAAACTGTTTCAGATTCTACCAGCTGCCCATGCAAACGAAATTTAAATGAAAAACAAACAGAGGCTTGGTTGTTTGCATATATAGCTCCAATCCATAGCCACCTCTTTCAAAACATGACATCATCCTCACTGCTGTGAGCACAAATCTCTAAAATGCTGTTTTACAAGGACAAGTCTTGGACATAATGACCGAAGATTAAGAGCCAGTTAAGGTTTCAGAGAAACAGAAATATTGGGCATGCAAGAAGGATACACTCTTTAAAATCCCGGGCTTTTTTTTTTTTTTTTCTTTCTTTAGGTTTTGGGCTCTTCCATGACCTCTGTCAGTGGAGCAGCAGCTGCTCTTGACTTCTGGCCCTCTTCCCTTGCAGGTCAGATGCTGTGACCCATGGGCAGCACACAGCCCGTGGGCACCAGCACATCCCTGCCCCTCCCCTCACAGGGACACCTGCCTTTGGAAGCACCACAGCTCGTGGCAAAGTGTTGCAAGGTAACCATCAGCAACCTGAGTTTCTCTTAGATGAGAGCTTAAGTCATCCTTACTCATTTTGGCACAGCGCAGGTAAGTTAACCCAGGGTGCGAGGTGAACTCTTAACTCAGTACCAGGTCCAAGAGCAAAGATAAATTAATTCTTTGTCTCATACCATGTTCTCAGACAGCTTAACATCTGTGACCTTGGAGACTGTTTACACAAAACACTTCTTAATATTGCCTCAAACAGCCATTAAAGGACACTTTGTAAATCTACAAAATACACGCTCTACTCCTTACATTTTACTTCATTTATGTTTTTATGCTCAGTAAGTTAGTATAATAACATGACTTCTCTGGGAATTTAACAGAGGTTCACTTGCCTCAAAACAGGATAGGAATTAAGCTTTTGATTATATTTAAACATAAAAAATGTGTTCTTAAGCAAGTTCTGTAAACTCGGTAGCAAAAGAAATGCACACAAGAGACTTTAAATGGAGGAAACCTTTTAAAGCACAGATATTTTGTATTTCAGTCTCTGCTGAAAATGTTTAAGGGGCTCTGATTGGGTTAAGACTTCAAGAATCTCAAGACTCTTATGTATCATCAGCATTTGCATGTTGTCTGTTAGAGCACTCAGAGAGCACCAGTTCTTACTGTGATTGAGACTGTGTAGAGAACAAGAGATTTCCCCCTTAAAAAGTATACAGTATAGTTATGTGTGCAATAAAATATAAAGTATCATTTTCCTTAAAGAGTATACTGATTCCTTCAGTGCTTACAAACCTTCTAAACTAAAACAAAAAACAAGAGGTGTCTGCTTTTATCAAAATGAAAACATTAAATTCATGGGAAGAACTAACAACATTTAAGAGAAAAATATATTGACACCACACTGAAACTATTTCTATTTAAAAAAAAAAACAAAACACACACACACATTCTGTCACAGTTGGGGTTGTTTGTTTGTTTTTGTGACAGCACCACCTATCTCAGGGATATTGCCTTTGCACTACTTGTTTATAAAGAGTTAAGGTTTAGATTAAGTCAGAAAGATTCGGCTCTAACATTTACATTTCCTTTTCAAAACATCTTCTGCCCTTTGTACTCCTCTGTCTCACCAAAAGGTTAAGATTCTTATACAATAAATAAAAATTTGCTTACAATTGTTACTTGAATTGCACAGCCAAGTTGTAGGAGGTAAGCATGACAAATATATATAGTTCAATAATCTATGAATGAACCAAAAAAAGCTATGGAAAAATGTTTCTTTGTTTACATTTATTCTAAAATTTTGTCTTAGATTTTTTATTTTTGAAAGTTCTTAAATTATGCAGACTGAAAAGTTGTGGTCATGTCTAGAAAAGTTTGTGCAATGCTCCTAATTATTAATACAATTACACAGTAAAATTTGAATCCTTTCAATCAAATTGGAAAAAAAAAACCCAAAAACCTGATGTACTTAAGAGACCTTGTTCAACCACCCCATCCCCTTGAAGGCTGAAGTACCTGTAATGAACCTGCTGGTATCCTCAGCAAGCAGATTATGGGATTCATGCCTTGATATTAAACGTAAAATTCAAGGATGCTGGTCACCAAGGTACCTCTAAAAATACTGGGGCAGATGCTAAGCTCCAACAGACAAAATAAAACTTTTAATTTAAACCTAATAATTCATATTACTAAAAAGCTGACACCCTTGGGATAGCTATGGGCTGCATTTTCCCTCATCTCGTCCCCTTAGCACAGCAGCCATACTGTCACCTTGCACCTCCAGCCTGTCCCATTTGGCAGGGACACTTTATTGGACTTCTGGTCAGAAAAATCATCATCTTCTATGACCTTTGGTGGTCATCTTCTACAGGTGCCTCTGAAATCCCAGTTACTGCTGCCACATTGGGAAGGTGAGAGAAACTGCTGATATCCAAGAACAGTGTAACTGTAGGTCTATGAACTCAAATTTAACTCACTATGCTGTCCTTGTTCTGTACATCAGTATACAGAATTAAAATGCCACGCTGTTCACAGTTTTACTTAGGCTTCCTGTACAGGGTCAAGATCACAGTCCCTATTCTACTCCCACCAGCTCTTGCTTTGTCCAGCAGGCTGTCACCCTGCAGAAGTTGAGTGCATTCAATTTTTCTTAGTCTGCTCTGAATGGTCGTATGGTGAACGGCCTACTGATACAGAAATCATTGAAAAGAACGACCACAGACACCTACCAAACAGGTGAAGCAGGCAATTTTGTTAAACTACTTCTTTCAGAGAGATAGTGTCTCTACAGAGATCACATTTTGACCTCAGAAGGTATCAAACACTTTGAATAAACATTGATTTTCTTCTTCATTATACTCAGTGCTAACTCTCATTCAACTGGCATGCACTATATGAAAAAAAAAAAAAGAACGTACGCACAGTATGTTAATTCAAATAACTTTGTCCATGTACCTGTGACAGAAAATGACAGTGGAGTCTACTCTGTCTTCTTGTTACACACACGTCTTTCTGCTACAGCCTTGAGAAGCAATCTCAGCCTAATACCGTCCACTTAAACACCCAGAAATCTGTTTAGTCACAAAACTCAGCACGCTGCTGAAATCACTCCTCGTGAAATGAGTTAAACATTCCTGAGTATACAGTGCTGTACAGATTTCTGTATCCATCTCTGCTATCGCAGATCATTCCTGTTATCAACAGCACTGTTGTAAATGTATAAGATATAGTAAAAATTCGGTAGTATTTCTAAATGTTTAACACTGGTCTGTTTTGCTATATATCTTGGACTTATTTTGAAGGCTTATTTCTTGCTTTGCCAAGAGTGAAAGTACACGCAACTCCGCTTCTTATTTGCTCAGAACACCGCAGTTGAGTACAAAGCGCGCGGGTGCTCGCAGCATCCGTCGGAAGGGCACACGCTCCCTGCCGGGGCTCAGCAGCCGGGGTCGGGCGCTCCCCCCGCCCGCGGGCACGGCGACTCCGGCCGCTCGCTCCGCCGCCGGCGTACCCCCCCCTTCCCCCGCGCACCGCGTTTGTTCAATGACATCGATCCCTCCTCCCGAANNNAATGGCATCGATCCTTCCCCCCGAAGCCGAAGATGCTGCGGCGCCAGCGCCGGCGGAGGTGCTGCCCGTGGAAACGTGTCGGGACACGGCGCGGGGCCGGGCGCGCAAGTGAAGCGGCGGGTCCCGGCACCGCCGGCAGCCCTCGGCACCCCACAGCGCCGCGGGACGGCAGCCCGGTCACCCCCGCTCCCTCCAGGGAAAGGCGCCGCCGCCCGTCGGTGTCCCGCTCACCTCGGCCCGGAGTCCCCGCCGCGCCGCGGGCGCACAGCAGGCGTCAGCAGAGGGGGCTCCCCACGCCCCCCGCGCCGGCCACTCGCGGCGGCTACACTGCCCGAC
>VZTX01028731.1:66917-95075 GCA_013400915.1 Pardalotus punctatus | reverse complement strand
CCGCCCCGGCCCCGCCCCGCCGGGGACACCGCCACCTCCGCCCGGCCGCTGCCGGCGCCACGGGAAGCGCCGCGGGGGGAGCGGGGCCGGCGGCGCTGTACGCTCCCGGCGGGAGCCCGTGAGGCCCGATGGCCCTGGGGACGCATGGCCCTGCGGTGGGTCAGCGGCCATGGTGGGATGGACCTCTGCGTGGCCGTGGGACGCCAGGGAGCCCTGGCCACCACGGCGTGCACGAGCCTTGGCGCTCGCACCGATGGAGATGCCAGGTGGTGTGAGAGGGCCCTGAGGACCCCTTTTGCCGAAGGAGCCCAGCTCCAAATGGCTGCCCTTTGTCTCTAAGTGGGCCCATGTGGTTTTTTCAGAACACTGAGTGTGCTGGAGCCTGCGCTGGGCTTTGGTTTGGAAATGTGGTGTTCACTTTTAAACACGGAGGAGCAGGCTTTCCTCTTAGGTTTAGCAGAAACAACTAAGATGCATCTGCACCCGCAACTCTTTCGAGGGTACGTGAGGAAAAAGGGTGTGGGGCAGAGAGCAGGAGAAGCCGTGGCAGCACAGCCGATGCAGAGTTACAGAGAGGTTAAAGAGAGAGATCTGCTGAAACGCTGCTGACACCTTGCCCAAAAGATTTAGTGAGGTCACGGGACTTTCGGTGTTTTTCTTTTGTGCTGGTGTTAGCAGTGTTGTGATTGTCAGTATCACCCATCACTAGAGAGCACAATGTGCTGCAAAAGAGCTTTAAAGAACCAAACCCCCTATTGCTCCAAACTTTATTGTCATGTCAAACAGGAGAGTTTACCAGGTAATGTTTGAGAGTGGACTTTGCCCTCTATTTATAGTATGATTTCATCTCTCTGAGTGAAGGTAAACACCAGGAGAAGCAGAACAGCAGCATAGATAGAGTACTCCACCTGGAGCTGGGATGGCCTTAAGACTTTCATGGCTGAGTTTTTAAAGGTATAAAAGTGTGTGTGTGAGTGGGTGTGTGTGTGTCATGCAAACCACTTCTTTCAGCACTGTGCAGTATAACCCCCTTGTCTCATCTCTGAGCTCCTTACAAGAGCTTTACTCATCTGTAAAATGAACATGACAAAGTTTAGGATTTTGTGCCGTGTTTACATTTGCACATGCTAGATGAAAATTGCCTCAACGGTACTATATATTCAAAGGGAAGTTAACCTCTGAACTATCACTTATTGCCATGACTTTCTTCTATTTACCTGTTCTTTCAATTTTTGTATTTACTTTGCTTCAAGTCAGTAATAGCTCCCATCCTGAAACCAGGCTGACTTTTACACATATAGGTAACCTTGTGAGTTGCCTCAAGCTTAAAATAAAATACCCAAATGTCATCATAGGAGTCATTTCTATCATAAAGATAGCACACCTGCGCTGCCACAGCATTTCCTGATACAATAATAGTAAGCATCACTGAGCTGCTCTCAAATTACCTCCCACTTCCCTTGTTTTAACAATAATGTTACAAAGTGGAGATGCCTTAATATTGAAAACTACAGCATCTATTATTAGCTGTGATGTAATACTGTCAATGCAACAGCTTTTTATCCTATGAAACTGTAACATCAATTAAAGACTGCTGAATTAAGCTAAAATACTCTTATATTAAAAAAAAAAACCAAACAAACAAACAAAAAACCAAACCAACGGTTTCTGTCCCTTAATGAAATAATACATGTAAAAAGTGGTATTTCTTTTCAGCTTTCCTCTGAGGTATGATGGATGCAGGGACAAAAAAGGATTGACAGCAAGGAGAAGATTCAGGTCCACTTTTCTTGCTGTCAGCTGCCACGGCAGACGTACCTTCTCAATCGAAAGAAGGCTGTCAAGGCTGCTCTCTTCTGCTGCCAGAGGTACTGTTGTGCTAGGAAATTTCCATTGCACGTGGCCATGCACGTGACACTGCATTTTGCAGCTGCTTTCATAGCTAAACTAGGGAATATTTAATAGCTTCAGTTACATTAATTATTAAATTTAACTCTTTCCCTGTAGTTGCGTCCTTGAAACAGCCTATTACCATAGCATGACCTGGCAAACCATAAAGCATATTTATTCTATTTAGACTATTTTTGGGAATTAAGGCTCTTAGGAAATATAGATCTTATATAGTATCAGAGTTATTTGCTCTGCTCCAACACACTGCATAGTGTTTATTTCAGCTACTGTCTTAATGTATCTATTTTTAGTGAGTAATTTGTCTGACAGAGACAAATCAAGTATTATATGTAATTTGTCTCAAGAATCTCCATCAAAGACTCTTCAGATCTCTGGAGTCCACTATGTAATACCTTATTGTTTTGTATTGAGCCTGTCACAAAATGTTGGTGACCTTAATATATGTCAGGTGTCTTAACAAAATCTCTTTTTGGAAGGAATTTTGCATGTGTAAATCTTCTCGGCACAGGAGCTAACACCGTAACTTCTTACATACTATTTTTCTCACCCAGCTTTCACTGTGAATTATAGTTGTTGATCACACTGTTGTCATCGGCACAGGTTGCCCACAGAAGCTCTGGCTGCTCCTGGATTCCTGGAGTGTCCCAGGCCAGGCTGGACAGAGCTTGGAGCAACCTGGCACAGGGGAAGGTATCCCTGCCCATGGCAGCGGGTGGGACTGGATGGACTCTAAGGTCCCTTTCAACCCAAACCAGTCTGGGGTTATGCAATGAAATTTTTGGGTGAAAATTCGCATGATTCCTCTGAACAGTATCCGTACAAAAGCAGCTATTTCTACAGCTGTATGGCCATGAACATTTTAACACCTGAGAGGCTCAAACACGAACTTGAGCTTTGGCATCTGAGCGTCCCCGGGGGTTTTATATTCTGATCATATCCAGGAAGGTTTTGTCACACGACGGCCTTCCACAAACCCCCATTTACTCATGAACTGATGTTTGTTAGGGACTTGTTTCCTGATGGTGGGGCAGGCGCAGGCCGCAGAGGCCTAAGATCGAAACGTCTCCAGACAGCAGGGACAAGGCTGAGGCGGCTCGGCGGGTTTCGGGGCTTTCCCGTCAGCCCTGCCGCACGTTCCGGTCCCTTGGGGAGCAGCTGGCGCAGCCTCCCCAGACTGCCGGCCACAGCCGGCGGCCGGCCCGCCCCTCACACCACACGGCTGGCGGCCGCCCCTCAGCCCCGCCCCGGGGCGCTGGCCNTGTGGGTGGCCGAACCCCCGTCTGTACACCCACAGACCCTCCGCACACATCCCCAATCCCATTCCTTCACACCGCGCATCCCCATACCTGTCCCACGTACACCCGCGCATACACACCCCACCCACACCCCACCGCACACATACACGCATACACACTCTCCTTCTTCCCCCACACAAATCCCTACACAGACATACACATTCCTCCGCCCTCCCCAAACCCTCCCACCCGCAAGCACACACAGCCATGTGTCCGTGTCAGTCTTCGGCTCCTTTTCATCTCCAACTGTTGGGGAATCTTGAAGCAGGCCCTCCCGGCCTCCTCCGATGGCACAAGTGCAGCAG
The DNA here is from genome assembly GCA_013400915.1 of Pardalotus punctatus. Taxonomy (NCBI): domain Eukaryota; kingdom Metazoa; phylum Chordata; class Aves; order Passeriformes; family Pardalotidae; genus Pardalotus; species Pardalotus punctatus. The sequence goes on along the minus strand of VZTX01028731.1, from coordinate 91,564 downwards.
CCGAACTGGATTTTCCAGTAGTACACTGAATGATATTGTATTAATAATGAAGCACAGTTACATTTTGTACTGTTAGAAGGAAATAGGGCTCGCTGGGTCAGATGCTGCAGGCGTGGCTTCAGATGCGTTTTGCGGTGTGAAAAGTCTGCCATCAGCACCACTGGCTTCTTTGTAGTGGCGGTGGTGCCTACCAGGCTGCTTTTGGATCTCAGTTCATCAGTTTGTGCCGGGGCAAGAGGCCTCACCTTGGGTTAGACTGCTGCCAGGCTTTGTTAAATTTCCTTGCTGCCCCTGGGAGCACTTTGGGCAAGAAAGGCAGTGTTTTGGAGAAGTGGCAGGCCTGCTGTGCCTCTGTCACATACCTGCTGCCTCTTGAGTAGGAGCTCTGGTGCTCTGTAAAGGATTTGACTTACTACAAATGCACAGGCTAGGCTGTGTTACACAGCTCTTCTTCGCTGTTTAGTGAAGCTAAGGATCTCAGCTGACCAGAAGTTTGAATGTGTGGTTACCTTGTGCAATCTCATCAGGTTATCCAGAATACCTATTTGCAGATTAGAGAATTCCTGTAGAAAATGATACTGTATTAAAATCATATTATTGAAAATAAGAAAGTTTTTGGTACAACTTACAAGTTTGTGGGTTTGGTAATCAATTTATACAAAATTGGAAGATTTTGTTTACAGGCCACTTAAACATCATCTGAGATGATCAAACTGTCTGCAGAAACCAAGGAGGAATCTTCAGTCTGCTGTTGTATTGCTATCCTTTCAATCCTCCTGTAGCAGGAGGGATCTGTAAGGCCTCAAGTTCCCAAAACAGGAAAAGAAGTGCGCTCTTGTAATTTTTATGTCTGGTAGGAGCTATTTTCAGTGTTTAGCTTTGGTTTAGTTCTAACTTGCCTTCCTGTGTGTGAATTGATCAAGGAGTCAGGTACCAGAGAAATGGGTGTAGTGTTGGGGCTGAATTTTGGTGAACCTCATGCGGTAGCTTGGAGATGTGAAGAACATTGTTTTAAAGCCTTTTGAGAAGTTTACATTTTGGTTGGTTAATAATATTTTAGCCTTTAATGCATTTGCTTTTGAGAGGACAATTGTATTGCAAGCACACTAATCCCTGACCTTTTAAAACCACAACAAGGTGGTGTGTGGTATTAGTGAGTCATTGATAGTGAGTCATACAAACTTCAATACAAATAAATTAATTGTTTTGTTTTCTTTTGTTCTGGTTTTATCTGGAAGGCCCAGAAAACGATCATGACCTTGTAGAACTAGGTGTTGTATAAAAGCCCACACATGCAGACAGACCTGAGCCTTCGTATACTCTTTCCTCTCTGTCTGTTTAAGCTTGATTTCAGATTGGTTTACCAACATGAATAAAAACAAGTGTGTCTTAAACTTTTTTAAATTGAAGTTTAATAGTAAACATTTCTGCCTTGTAGGATTTGACAGAATAAATAGTCTATGTGGGATTTTATGGGTTATACCTCCCAGAAAGAAGCAGTAAGGGCCTGAGCTTGGTGGCAGATGTACATCTCCATATCTAGTCCTGGAAAATGAAGAATTGAATTCCAGTCCAACATGTTATGTGCAAAAATTGCAGTAACTACATTCATTAATTACGGTACTACATTTAGTAAAGGTGATTTTATGTTTTCATTTACTTTTCAATGGAAAATTGTACGTAGAACGGGCAGTAGATGGTGTTACATGTGTGTATGTGAGAACCCAGCTTTCTTCCACTTCTTTACATGGTGACTTTTGTTCTTGGGAGAGTAATGTAAGTAATAATAACAAATGTAGGGAAAATAATAATGATAATGAAAATACAGGAGGAATCCCCCCCCATTAGGTTAGTCAGGTTTGGAGATGGGATGCCCAGAGAAGTTGTGCTGTCATCATCTTCAGGGCTTTTCAAATCATAGATAGGTAAAGTTCTGAGTAAACTGACGAGACCTCATAGCTAACCCTGCTGAACTTGCTGAGGTCCCTTCCAGCTGAAATGGTCCAGTGACCCTCAAAGAAGGCTGACCTGGGCAAGTGAGAGATCTAATGCAGAAAGTGACATCTGGTGTCAGGAGCTGAAGTGCAGTTTAGAAGCACTCTTCTAACAACCAGGAGGACTTTGGGAAATCCTCCTGTGAGGGTTTGATGATGTCAGCTGCAAGGTCAGTAACCTTATTGTGGTTCCCTTCCTTGGGGTACTGCTAATCTTGATTCTTGATAGAACATGTAAGAGCTCTTGAAATCATGTTTTTTAATTCTACAGTCTCCCAAGTGATCCATATAAACACTCCTATTTCAAAACAAAGCAAAACGACATGTTCCTAAGTTAAAAACTGTAAAATGTCTATGCTCCATGCTTGGTTATTTAAAGATTACCCAGTATACAATAGGGGTTTCTGTGAGTAGTGTATTTAAGGGAAGACATTTGTTGTGTGCCCGTTTATAAAAGGTGGGTTGGCTGGGGAGTGTGAAAAGTGAACTGTCCTTGTGTGCAGTTGTCCAGCTGAGAAATGAACTGTTTCAGTCTGAGCCTAAATGTTGTTTTCCTTGATTTTTAAATAAATGTACTTATGTGAGAGTATTTTCTAGTTGCCACTTTTCTTCTGTCTTAACTTTCCTGTATCCTCCCCCATTTTCAACTTCACATCCTTAAATTTTCCTTCACTGACAGGTTGATTCTGCTTTAGGATAATGGCAGGAAAAGTAAAGTGGGTAACTGACATAGAAAAATCCGTTCTAATAAACAACTTTGAAAAAAGAGGATGGATTCAGGTGGCAGAAAATGAAGACTGGAATTTTTATTGGTAAGTATGCTGCAATTACCAATTTATTTTGAGGCTTACCCTGTTACCAGAGTCCAGACTTCTGTAATGAACTGTACTTTCTTTCTCCTTCACGATAATGATTTATATTCAGGCTAATTATTCAGCATTTCAGTATTGAGAGTTTATGTGAAATTAGATGAAGATTGTGGTGAAAGGAGGAGAGTAAATAATCTAGCTTCTCATTTGGTATTTGTCTTACATAAGACCATGAAATACTGTCCTAGAATGCAGTAATCTATTAACAGGCAGAAACAGTACTCTGTAAATAAACCAAATAATTTCTGATGTTCCTTTCAAGTTCAACAGAATGGCAGTTTGTGCTGCCAAATGTACCCTTTGTGAACCACTTATTTAAATAGGCAGCAATCTAGTAATCTGCTCATGCTCTTGGAATGCAGTTGGGAGAGTGGGCAAACACTCATGGAAATTGCTGTGTGACTGCTTGTATTGTTTTGGGTTTGTTGGGTTTTTTTTTTTTCCGGGAACAATAATGTAGCAGATTGGTGGCATTCAGGAGATAATTCTTAAATTTTTACAGTGAGACATGTAATATGGAAAATTCTTTGCATCTGTGTCCCTGCTCTTCTGTGAAAAATGTAGTTTATAACTGATTTGGTGACTCTGTTACTGCAGCACTTTCATCTGGTATATAGCTAAACATCCCAGAGCTTTTTAGCAAGATCTCTTAACCAGTTTTCAAGTCACGTGTTTGAATTCTTTTATAGTCCAAGTAGCAAGGCAGCAGTCAGTAGGAGGTTGGGTTTGTGGCTGTCTTCAAGAGGAAAGGTGAGTTTCAAGAGTGTGGAGTAACAGATTCAGAAAGATGATCCTGTAGCATTTGGGTGCACTTCAGAAACTTTTAGTCCCTGCTGGGGACTGACCTGACTATCAACAAGCCAGAGTCTAGTAGGACCAATTTGTCATCTTCCTGTCCTCACTTCCTGCACCAATTTCAGTAGCAGTAGAGGGACTGATTAAACCTTCAGCAGGATTTCATTTGCTTTCTTAATAGAAGTTCAGGATATGTTGGATTGTCACTGCAGCAAAATACTAAATGTAAAGAGAAATGAGAGAGAGAAAAGATGAAGAAATTGGAGTGAAAAGATTTCTGATTTGTCCTTCTGAAGTGTGTTTCTTGAGAGGAATCATTAAGTGTCTGTCTTTGGTTTCAGGATGAGCGTCCAAACGATCAGAAATGTTTTCAGTGTGGAAACTGGTTACCGCCTCTCTGATGACCAAATTGTCAATCATTTCCCAAACCACTATGAACTGACCAGAAAAGATTTGATGGTAAAGAATATCAAACGATATAGAAAAGAGCTTGAGAAAGAAGGAAGTCCTCTTGCAGAAAAGGATGAAAATGGGAAATATATTTATTTGGGTATGTTGCTCTTATTATCAGCATTCAACTTTTTCCTTAGGTAGCCAGTAACCTGGAATTGAACCAGGTTTTTTGTTCATGAAACACTGAACCTCTAGAGTGTTATGGCATTAAAGTGGCTGCCTTGAAATGCTCTGTTCCTCTGTTGGGTTTACTTCATTTGGGGTTTCTTAAAAATTATTTTGGAGAGGGAAAATTGTGGGTTTAAGGTAGTTTGCAGTTAGATTGGTGGTGAAACCAAAGGGCTCTGGTACTTCATATGAGAAAGGGTTGCAGTCTCTTTAATTCAGAGGTGAAGAGCCATTATCTGAAAATCTTACACTGGAGCAAAAACTAAAATATAGTTTTGCACAAAGGCTCTGGACAGAACTGAATGAACAGACATTTGACAGGAGAATTTTGGGAGAAGTTGGAGAATAAATAATGACTGCTAGAAAATAAAATAGAAATAAAACCAGACAAAAAAACCCCCAAACCGAACAGAAAAAAACCCAAACAAACAACCAAACCAAACAAAAAACAAAAAAACCCTAAAACCAAACAAACAAAAAAAAAATGCACCAAAAAAACCCAAAAACCAAAAGAACCCATCAGAACAAAAAACCCAGCCCCCCAAACTAAACCAAGAATAGATCAGGAATGAGGAAAATGGAGATGATTTGGAGGTTAGAAAGCATCGAAGTGAAACAGAATGCGGATATGTGGAGTTGAATTATATCTTGGAAAAGTGAAATGAAAGCACTTCATCCATGTAAGAAAGCAGTTCTGTGAGGATGGAAGGGAAGATAATAGCAAAAAGTGAGAAATGCTTTTCTTTAGATGTCAGTAATCATGATAAAACTGAGTGTGGGAACAAAGAATAATGAGAGTTCACAATAAGATATAATAAATAAGAATAATGGGAGTTACATGGAAATAAGAATTACACATCCAAAGAGGATTTTTGCCTGCACAGAGTACAATAAGGACTGGTGAAAGCTGATGTAGGAAATTGAGAAAAATTTTGATTGTTAAGTTGGAATGGTATCCAATGCTCTGATTTCACAGTATATAAATGGAAAAAGAAAATCTATTCACATTAATTAGAATCTGTTAATATAGAGTTAGCATTGTGCAACATTTTGCAATTGTTTAAGTGAAAAACAGAATTTAAATGAGATAAAAAGCAACATGACTCTTAATGAAGGTGGATCATGCCAGACTGGAAAACTGAAAATACAGAACTTTTCTTTTTCAGTCTGCGTGTGTCGATAGCTTCATCAGATACAGTGTCTTTAATTGTGGACCTGTTTTTTCCCCCTCGACTCAGATTTTGTTCCTGTGACTTTTATGCTTCCTGCCGATTATAATCTCTTTGTTGAAGAATTCAGAAAGAATCCCTCCAGCACTTGGATTATGAAACCTTGTGGCAAAGCTCAAGGAAAAGGAATATTTTTAATCAATAAACTCTCCCAAATTAAGAAATGGTCTCGAGACAGCAAAACATCTTCGTAAGTTCTTAAAACCTAACCTTTTATTGTACTTTCTGCAATTAGGTGAACTACATCAACATGGTAATTGTCTGATGCATGGGAAAAATATTCCATTATTATTATTGATTTGTCATTTTATAGTTAGGTTTGCATTTAATCTCAGTTTTTATCTGGCTTCCTCCTTCAACAGGTTATATTATTACTTTTTTTGGTGTGAGGAGGTGCACAGAACTGTTCAATTAATCTTTATAAAAATGCTTCCAGTGTTGTTGGGGAAAAACTTGCACAGAAAGAAATTGTTCTGCTTCACAGTATTAAATAACAGGAGGCAAGAGAAAAATCTTCCCCTCATCAATTTCAATAATTGTTTAATATATATTAAATCACTTTTTAAATTAGTACCAAGGAAGAATGCATTTTTATGAAATAATGCATTTTCCTTTTGAAACACAAAATAATACCTCATGTTGATGATCTCCGTCCAAATGGATGAAACAGGTTAGCAATCTATGTTTTTCTCTGACTAGCAGTTTAGATCACACAACTAATGTTAAGTTTTTCCCTGTGATCAAGTGACTGGCTGAATATCACATGAGTATTTTTCTCCCCATTTGACTTGGAATCTAAAGAATATCACAATCTGAAAGTTGTATTAACTTTTCACAGTGGTTTGCAGTTGTGCACCAAGCACAAATGCAAATATTCCGGTAGTACAAGACCTTGAATAATGAAGGTAATGCACTACATACTTTTTTGCTTGTCTGAACTCTAAATCCTCTTGAAAGAAAAAAGGCTGGCTGTTAGAGCTGCATTCTGAATGGCTTGTTCAGCTACTGTGTGAGTTTAAATGATTAATTGATCTTGGTCATCTGTACAGTATTTTCAACTTTTTTTCGGTATATAATGCCTGATGCCAAGCATGTGTTATTAACCACCACAACTTTATACATTGTCTAAAAGATGCAAGATTTCAGTCAATTCAAAATTTACAGAACATTTCTAAAGAAGAAAAAGACTTCAGGGATTGTAATTGTTGCAATTGTCATATTGCGAGACATGATGTGTTTTTTTCAGGTTTGTGTCTCAGTCTTCCAAAGAAGCCTATGTGATTTCACTCTACATCAACAATCCCTTACTGATTGGTGGAAAGAAATTTGATCTTCGTCTGTATGTTTTGGTGTCTACCTATCGTCCACTGAGATGTTACATGTAAGATTGCATGTATTTGTGTTTCGTTTTGAGGGAATGTCTGATGTGGTCAAAGTAATGTTGTGCATGTTGCACAAAGAAGTTTAACTTGTACATGGTATCCTAGGATTCCCTCTTTCTTATGAGGATTTAACACATTAATTCCTTTTTTTTTTTTTGCATTTAAGGTATAAACTTGGATTTTGCCGATTTTGCACAGTCAAATACACACCAAGTACAAGTGAACTGGATAACATGTTTGTACATCTTACAAATGTTGCCATTCAGAAACACGGGGTACGTGTACTGACTTCTTAGATGCTCTTTTGTAGCAAGACTAATTTTCTAAAATTGTCCCAAAACCTCAGAATAAAAAGGTTTTGTCATACTCTTTATCGTCTCACAATTAAAATACTTGAATTTGCAGTTACAGATTAAAACATTTTAGAAATTTTAGAAAACCACAGATCAAAAGTGTGCAAGGTAATGAGTTGCAGCTGTCTAGTAGAGTGTGGTATCTTCAGTATTGACTCACAGTAGCTGAGAGCAGGGGCATTCTTCGAGTCTCATTTAAAGACCTGTAAGCTCACTTAGGAATTGAGCAGTGAAATTAATCAGCTGGTATCATGTGGATATGTACTTTATAATAGTGGCTTAATATCTCCTTCCTCACCTCCCCTTCCTTCTCCCTTTCTGACATGCAGTTAATTCAGTTTCTTATTTCCAGCACTTATTCATCACAGGGCTTTCCAGCTTCTTCCAATGTTCCCCCAGCCTCCTGCCCTGCCTTCCTTCTGTGGAAAAGAAAGGGAATGTGCAGTTGCAAACTTGAGATAAGTAAGTGCTGCCTGGCCATCTGGTGGCTACCTCTTGCATGGGCAAAGATGGAGCTCTGCCTGCAGAGCAGTTCTGACCTGTAGCTTGCCAGTGATACTTGTGGAAATATGAGAGCTTTGACAGCATTTCCTTATGTCAAAGTAGGCTGAAATTCAGCAGTGAGGAGGGAAGGTTGGTGGGGCAGGGGTGACAGGGACATCTGGGGATAAGCTCTCACTGCCCAAGCCTTGTTCCTTTGGGGAAGGCAATTGGTAATGATTGTCCTTTTGGTGTTTTTAACGGATGTCTCTGATTTACCAACTGTGCCTCTGGTACAGTAATTAAAACTCTATTGTTGCACTTCCTACTGCAATGAGTTTTATCCTAATGGTATGGAAAATACGTATGGACACACACACACATGCTCCTGATTATATTCATATGAATATATACATGCACTCATACACAAGATATATGCAATATATCTTAAGCCGCAGCCTTGCTTAATGTGCATTCTCTGCTACCATTCCATAAGATGTGCAGCATAGCTGAACTGTTCTTGTCTGGATATTGCTGTAACAAGAATGTGAATGATAATGTTGGTAGTTATAAGGGTAAGTGTTCAAATATGATATTTTTCATTGCTGCAAATATGTTATTGCTCAGGTGCTGATGTTTGAAGTGCTTTACACACATTATGACAGGGCACACTGAGAATTACTTACAGTGAAAGCAGGTCACATAAAACGTAAAGAATAAATCCTGGTGCTGTTGCCAGTAGCAGTGAAGATGTGAGGTGTGTCATACAGTGCCAGTCTTGTTATTATGCACATCTTCTCTACCAGTTAAAGAATGGCCTTCAAGATTTTTCCCAGGTAAAAGAAGTGAACGTGGTGGTGATGTCACTTAGAATAAAGGACAACAGAACTGGATATAGAAGTAGCAGCGTGAAAACGTGGAATCATTACTAGAATATTTGAAAAGCTTTTTATAGATTATAAACCACTGATATTTGTTCAGTTTTGCAGAAGGGCATAAGAGAAGTTTAATGTAAAGCTATGCTATCCATCCTGTTCTTCAGTTTTAGATGTGCCTGTAACTCTGGAGGCATTTCGACTGTACAGTTTTAGTCTTCTAAAACTGTACCTAATTTGAGCTGTCAATAATTTCTAAAAATTATGATGAGGTGCTGGAAAATACAGTTCTAAGCCTTTATTCACCACAGAGTAATACAAACAAAACAACAATTTTCTTATACTTATTTATTTTCACTTTGTTTTAATGTCTTTAATTAAACAACTGTGGCTGTGTAAAGCTCTACCCGGTTGCAATCTATTTTGATTTGAGTACTTGCTCTGAAGTGCAAAGAGGCTTGAAATTTTGATCTCTGTTCCCTTGCTGGAATCTGGTCACAGGACATTTTTCCCAAATTTACTGATGGAGGAGCTGTGGGAGAAAGCCTAATGATAATATAGATGCTTCTCTGACCTTGTCCTAGAGAATGATAGAAGTTTTTCTTCTGAGAACCTTTTTCTGCTGTGTACATTCTGTGTTTTATAATTGAGCAGGCACACAATAATTAATTCTCAAAAATGTTCTGAGGAGAATCTTTGTAAAGGGACAAAGCATTTGTCCTGAGAGTCACTTGAGGGCTGAACATGTACTTTTCCATCAGTAAGAACTACCCTCGCTTTGCTCGTCTTTCCATTTAAAGAGAAATAATGCAGAGCCTTGTTAGCCTCTGAAAAGACAATATAAGACAACCTTCTGTTTTCTCCTGTTCGGTTTCAGTGACACTTAGTGGCTTTTTGTACTGAATTACTTGCAAAATTTAATTTTAAAAAACAATTCAGGTGTCATTTCGCTGTGTTCTTGAATGTAACTGTTATCAGTAGCACCATTAAGAACATACCAGGGAACAGACAACTTGTATTTTAAATGAATAAACACAGACAAGCACTTTCAAGTGCTGCATTTTACAACAGCTAACTTCAGTGAAATTCTGCTATTGCTCATGAACTTTCTTTTCCTTATCCCCAGAGGAGGAAAACATTCAATGCTTTCACATTTTAAAACTTGTATTTCCAAATCATAATTCGTCTTTTACTATAAAACTGTCAAAGTACTAATTTTTTTTCTTGTAAGAAGGATTTATTACTTGATTTGCAATGTGTGATACAAGCATATTACAGCTACAATAAAAGCAGTTATCTATGTAGAGGGCAGTTAAAAGCTGAAGTCTTCATAAAGCTGCAAGAGCAACTGGCCAGGTTTGTTCTTAGAGCAATGCTTGTAAGTGTAAGGAGACTTTTGGCGGGAATGAAAAGAACCTGCTGAACAACTTCAAAATCTTAGACTGAGTGAACTCCTTTAACTCTTCAGGATGATTACAACCATATCCATGGAGGCAAGTGGACAGTGAGTAACTTACGCCTGTATCTGGAGAGCACCCGTGGAAAGGAAGTCACCAACAAATTATTTGATGAAATTCACTGGATAATTGTGCAGTCCCTGAAGGCTGTTGCGGTGAGTACTGTTCCTGGAATGCTGCCAGTGATAGCATTCCAGCTGCAGGCTTCCTATAACCGTGGAAGTGGCCTTGCCGTTAAAACCCCTACATCTATTTTCTGCTCTTTGAGTGATGGTGTTGATGCTGGTTTCTGCAGTTCTATTATCTCTTGATTTCTTCGAGATGAGGGAACTGGATCTTGGGTGGGTGAGTGGGTTGAGTTATCTGTGGATATTTGAAGGAGTGAATAAATCTCTTTCCTTGAGGGCTTTGTGAACTATTTAATAGGACTTGATACTACCCTTGTGAATAGTATTAAGTTTTGCCAAAATGCGTGACGTCATTCCAGCAGTAACAAATGTGTCAAAGAAAAAATAATCTCTGGAGGACAGTTCATCAAAGGAAACCTAAGGCTATTTGTTCATCAGAGTTACATAACGTACTTTGACCTCTTTTATACACAAGTCACGGAGTTATCGTGAACTCTTATTTAAAGAAAAAAGCAGAAGCCAGTCCTCTGCTTGAGTGACTTTTTGGTGTTTGGTTTGGGTAATATGCCAGGAGCCCATCACAGGGCAGGTATCACTCTGGGGGTCAGCTGGGGTAACTGAAGGAACTCACTGTTGCCAAGGAGTCTCCTGGTCCCAGGTACATCATCTTGTCATCTCTTTTGGGTTGGTCCTGGCACCATTTAGAGCTGAATCAGCTCACTTGGGAACTGGCAATTACTACCTTGCTTTATGGATGGCTTAGTGTTCTGCCAGGGAAATAAGCTGAGTCATTGAAGGACCAGATGAACACCAGAATCAGCACGAGAAATAGGGACAAGGTCATGCAGCTAGGATCAGGGGGAGGTGGGGAGGCATGGCTTAACCTAGCCTCGGCTGTGCAATCATTTGAAAATAGCTGGGAGAAGAAAAGGGGTATAATCAAATGTTAGCAGAGCCATAGAAGAGGAAAAGTGTTGAGGATGATGGAGCATGAAATTAGTTGTTTGTGTGTCTTTCTGACAGTGGCTCATGTAATGAGATTCTTGTTCCTCTTTCCCCCTTTCAGGCTCTGAAGAAATGAAAAGCTTTCCCTATTAGTCCAGGGGAAGACATCTCACAAACCTTTTACAAAGTTTTCTCTAAAAGATCTAATGAGATTCACATAAGAAGAAAAGTCTTCCCATGCCCATGCATACTTGAAAATGTTTAGCAGATGCTGTAAAACTACTGGTTCTCTACAGAATGTGCATCTAAGCACAACTTGATTCTTGGTCTCTCTTGACTTTGGGATTATAGTTACCTTGAGCAAATTATAATTTAAAAATGTATCTTGTAATTGTTTGACCTAAGATTTCTGCACAGTTACAGCAGCAGAATAAAAGAAATGTCTTTCAATAAGAATTCAAAATTATGTAAAGCTGTAAATTTTCAAATTTCTGTTTTCTCCTGATCTGTGCAGGCTTTAAATATTGCTATTACTTCTGCAAAGTATGAAAATACTTATTTTCACACAGGGAGCATAAGGGGAAATTAATATAACTTAATATTTGGCATCAATGCAATTATTAGTCCAGAAATATTTACATAAAGCTTGGAAAAAAAGAGGCAATCCTGAATCTGGTAGTTACCAAGCTTATATTTGAATTGCAACACTGAAAAGTGTTGTAGGAGATTCATAATGGCATCACATGTGATTTCTGGCAAACAGAGAGTGTAATTGGATTATTTACTGAGTAGTTGATTTTAATACCTATTACCGTCTTTTTTTTCCCCCCAGCCTGTAATGAATAATGATAAACACTGCTTTGAGTGTTACGGATATGACATTATCATTGATGACAAGCTTAAACCCTGGCTCATTGAGGTAAAGTTATATAAAATACAGGAAAAAGCTTCCTTCACATTTCACAGAATAAAATGAAGTAGATTTCAGTACAGTCTTTCCTCTTTTTAAACAATATTTTTTGTTTATCAGGTAAGTGGATTAAGAAAAATGTTGGAAGGTAAGAGAGGTCATGTGATGACCAAACTAGCATGTGCTTTTCTTTCCTGTTTGCTGTTTCTATTTGTTTGTGGCTTTCTGCTTTGTCTTCTAAATCCAGTGCATCTGTATAATTGCACTTCAGGGCAGTGTGAATGTTAGTATCCCTGTTAAACACTGTATCAGTAGCTGGAAAATGGGCATTGACTTGATGGAGCATAACATCAAATACAAGTTTTAAATGCTGTCATGGCCTTAATGTTACAGGTTGAGAGGAAACAAAAGGGGGAACACAAAGCATAACTGGAAAGCTTTTTTATTTTTTACATAAATTTCTCTTCAGTAGATTAACTTTAGATCTATACGTTCACTATAAGTTTTATCCGTCCCTCTTCCTTCTCAATCGAATTAGAAGTGAACTTCATTAAAAAAATGTGTTTATTGTTCTGATACCTCTTCTCCAAAATAAATGTGGAACAAAGATATATTAAGTGAATCTCATGTTTAATTAAAACAAGGTACTATGTAGTGCTTTGAATACAGAGCACTCTCCAGCTCACAATTTAACAGGGGAGAACTCAGATAAGAACTTAAATAAAAGTTGTTTACCTAGAAGAGAGCCACAGATTTCTGTGCATGACTGCTGTTCATTTAAACTGGGCAAATTTTAAGCACTCAAATGTATGGGGTTTGTAACCATGTAAACAGAAAATTAAACAAAAATTCTGTCTTGTTTGGTTCACCCTGGTGAATCTCATCTCAATAAAAATCTTCAGGCTGACACTGCAGACACTTAATAGTGTGGTACTTTCCTGTCTAAGTAAAAATTAAAATGCCCATTGGGGAATTCCTTCCAGTGCCTGAGGAACTGAAAGATGTGCTTTGTATCACCCAGTCTCAATTTCCCATATGGTACACACAGTCATCACACATGCTGTAAGGAGAACTATACACCACTCCAAAACCTGACACTGACTGTTTTTTCCTTTTGTAGGTTAACGCTTCCCCTTCTCTTACTTCCAGCACTGCTAATGATCGCATCTTGAAGTATAATCTTATTAATGACACGCTCAACATTGCTGTGCCTAATGGGGAAATCCCCGACTGCAAATGGAATAAATCTCCACCAAAAGAGGTTCTGGGCAATTATGAAGTCTTGTAAGTATTATCAGTGTTTTAGATAAAGGCAACTGTTTTTGTGTCACCTCACTTTTTTTGATGTGTCGTGTAGACCAAAGAGATAAGGTGAACTTCATTCTGATGTGAAAAATGGGCACAAAGTGCCACTTCTATTCTTTGGAGCTGCAATAACAACACTGGAGGTGGGAGTGCATTAAAGCAGAGTTCCCTTGCCTCACGTCCAGAGAGAATGTTGTCTGATGTGCCCCTGCTTGCACCTTCTGAGCTTGCAGCAGCTAGAATTGAGGAACAGAGGCAAAGAGAAATGTTTGTCTTCTACATGTGCAGAACTTTAATTGCATTTAGGGTGATACATAGATGGTACTTAAACCATTAAAATAGTTAGTTCTGGTTTAAAAGTTATTTGATACAAATTTTCAGTTCATAGAAATAATGCCTCTTGAGTCCTGTAATTCATGAATATAATAATAAATAAATAATACAGATTGTCAGATTTTTTAAAATTCCTTGATCTGTATTATGAGAAGTGAAGGAAACTGAGATTTTTATATTGGAGTGTCTGCAAGATTTATCTAGGATTGATTTGTCTTACGGAGAAGAACACTGATTTAAATACCATATTGCCGATACAGTTTCTCATCTTTTTTGAGAAAATTTTTGGATAGGTTCTCTAGCACTAGTGGTGCAATTGCTCAGTATGTCAGAAATGCACTTTATGTACATAGTTGATCCACTAATTCATAATAATTTGAAATACTCTTTCTATATACTAGTAAAGGCAGTTAAATATAAGTGGTCCGAATTAGGATTTAAGTTTTAATGAATGTTATATACATGGTAGCTGTGAATTCCTATATAACAGTATAGCTAAGTATATATTATGATTATTCTACAAAATATTATAGCATTATCTTTTGTTAATTACAATTACCTATCTATAGCCAAATTCTGCTTGGAATTTGCATAAATAACATCAGTATATACTGAGGTATATACTGAGGTTATCTGAGGCTTTAGATATTTACAGAACTACTCGTCACTGTGGTTAAGCGTTACCAAATAGATGTCATCAAATGCATTTTATTTGATCACATGGCTGTTTAGTTCACCTCATTCTTTCCCTTCTCACTCTCTGATGCAACAGTGGAGTCTTAACACTGCAGCTAACAATCCTCTCTTTGAAGCAATTGCTCAGGAGTTATTTAAATTGGCAGCAGTCTGATGTTCTCCTTAACCACAGACCTGCAGAAATACAGGGGAAATTTCACAAACTCGGGAGTTTAACTAAAGCTGCCAGGTGACTTCTTTCTTTCAAACAGCGGCTGAAGGTATTTCAGATGATCTGTACTGTAAAATCACATGGTGGCATATGTCACAGAATCATAGCTGCATATTGTGCTATGCATGCATAAAGCTGTGTGTAGAACAGCTTGTATTAAATGCCAGTTCGAGACAGTAAGCAAAATAGAATATAGAACTAGAATTTAGAGGACCCACCGTTGTTTGTGTAGCAGGACAAGGCACTGAAGAGATTTTCTGATCTCCAGGTACGATGAGGAGATGGCACAGAGCGATGGGCCTGATCGTGACCTGCGGGGTCGTCCTGGACAATCCACTGGGATCAAAGGAAGTCGTGCAAGAGATTCAGGAAAGCCTGTACTGACCACCTGGAAGTGATAACGGGAAAAAAAGCTGCACTATTGGTAGGAAGACATCAAGAATAACTTGCAGTTTTAGAAGAAATTGCTATGTTTTGCTACGTTGCATGCAGGAAATACTAAAGAACATAATACAGCCTTTGAAAAGTGAAGCAACACTCAAAACCCAAGAACTGTACTGGGCATACACTGACCTGATTATTATTACAACAACACATATAGAGTGTGTATGTATATACAGTTATGTTTATATAATTTGTATAAACTAATACTCTCTTAGTAATGATTAAGAACTTTCTTTATAAAGATGACAACTCAAAATACGCATTCTGAAAGAAAATCGTTGCTGTTTTGGATAGTATTTATTTCCTCTAGTAGCCTATCCCTTCCTGCCTATAATAAATGAGCTGTGGATTCTGTAAAAGGATGATAGTGGTAAGTATTAATATTTTCACAACAATGGTACAGATTCTTGTAGCAAAAGAAGAGCAACTAGAAAAAATTAGCAGGACGTACTTTTGAGGCTGTTGTCAGTTAATGCAGCTAATGATTTATAACCAGTGTTAAAAAATTGAAAAGCAAGTCTTTATATGCGGAGGGTTGGGGTTTTTTATTTCCTTTAAGTTTTCTGAGCTGCTAACTCTTTAAAGGTAGTCAGTTTGATGGACTAAGGAACTGAAAGATGGGTTTCAAGGAACTGAAGAGGGAGTGTTTCAATGGTGTATTGGTGGACTATTTCAGTAGCCATTAATTTTTATTTTGAGATAGTGCATGTCTGTGGAAAACAGGCAGAACAACCAGATACTGTGATAAGTCTCATTGCTTGAAGCTGATGATAAATTTTTATTTGCACTAGAACCTCTCAGTGTATTTATGCATGTATATAAGTCAAATCTCTGTATATTTTTGTATATTTTATGTACACTTTAACAAAAATATTGTTGCACATGGCAAGCTGTTTCTGGTAGCTATGATAACAACAGTTGTGATGATTAGCTGCCAAAACATATAGAGCAAAAGATAAAAAGGGCTTTTTCAGTCTTCTCACAGCACAGCATATAAATAAACTAGTTGGGTCTGTGATTGGCTGTTGCTTCCATTTGACTTTCCAGCAGATATTGGGTGGTTATTTATAAATGGTAATGTGCACTGGTTGGTTTTTATTCTCCTACTCTTTCCCTCCTCCTTCCTTTTTTTTTTTTTTTTTTAGTAAAGTTAAACTCTCCCAAAAGTTCTAGTTTCTTGAACAGCTAAACCAGACCACTTGCAATTGCACCACTTTGCCTGCGTTGGAAGGCCCTCCTAGAAGAGGGCAGCAGACTGCAGTCTTCGGGACAGTTGAATGCAGTCTGGCAAGAGCAGCTTGTGTTGGGGAGGGAGGGCAGGATTGGCTGGGCTGACCAATATCCTTACAGAGAATCTGGGGTTTATCCTTGCAATAAGGAATGAAATGTGTAGATTGAGTCACTCGAAGCATAATCTTCATTAATCTTGTCTATTTCATTAAAATAAAATCTAACCGATTCTCTCTTCATCAGACTTGAATCTTCTCACTGGCCTCTACAAAAGCGTATTATAGTTGACTCTTGAAATAAATAAGGCTAAGTCAAGATGATCACTGCAGGATAGTAAAGCTCACTTAAATTCCAGGTCTCATATTTTGGGGTTGGGGTTTTCTGTTTGGTTTTTATTGGTATGGCGTTTGGCGGCAGTGGGTTTTTTTGTCTTTTCAGTTCCTAACTGTGAGTCTTGCTTGTATATTTGAGCTTTGACAGGTCAGCTGCTGTTAAGTAGGTGTGTAGTCAGATGTGTTAATCCTCAGTAGTGTTGTTTTAATTATGTGATATTTAGTGGGCAGATATTTCCGGTTTCACCCTGACTGCCTGTTAGGGATAAAGTGGGAAGTAGTAACAGCCTTAGGGACTGTGGGCCTGTAGTAAATAGTATTTTGTAGTATGATTGTATTTTCAAAAGACAGGTAACATAAAAAGGAGACTCTGATAGAAGGAAAATGAAGCTTTCTCTCCCTGCTTGTGATTAATTTCTATAGTGGCTCAGACAGAGGATATGTTGTTGTGGTATTCTTCTGTTGCAACAATAGCACTCTTTTTTGGGAAGGCTCAATGTGACAGTAAAATCAGGTCTAGGTTATTGGGATTTATTGCTGTGGAAGGCTTTGAAGACTGAATCTAGGGGATACCCTTAGCTGTAATTTCACAATGACCCAATACTGATAACGGCATCTAAATAATCTTGTTTTTCCAAACTAGTTTGTTGGTGGTATTCTGTGTTGGCAGTGGTGTAATTACAGGTAGGCAGTGAGGTCAGTCAGGGCCTCCAGAACATGGACATTAACAATACAAAATATTAATGGCACTACCTGTAATATTACTAATACTGAATCTTCTTATTTAATTGCTTAGGGTGTTTCTATTGGCTTGGAAAGGGTCAACTCATTTGCATCCTCAGTATTCAATATTTCAGATGTCAGGACTGGAAGTCTTGCTGTTGCTTTCAAAGAACAAGGATTTCTGTCCCAGTGTATAGTAGATACATTAAGTAAAATACAGTATTTGTAAAGCAGTATTTTATATGGAAAATGTTTTTGTAGCAGACCTATCAAATCTAAACATGCAAATCCTTCTCTCTGACCCACTGTAGTAGTGAGAAAGTGTATTTCAAGCCCTTGAGGATGAAACATGTTTGTGAAATATCTAGTGAACTGTCATTACAACCTCAAAATAAAAACATCAAAATATTACTGAGGAAAAAAAGGGGAAAAAAAGCTGATAGGAATCTTTGCGTATGTAGTACGTAATCTTAGAAGTGGAATTAAGATTTCAAATGTTGATACCACATTCTACAGTTATATCTCCAATGAATGTATTGCTAATAATTTATCTTGCTGTCCTAAACATGAATTTAATCACCCAATGTTCTCTTTAAAGAGCAAGAATTCAAAGACATTGTAAATGCAGTGATCCTCTCTTCCTGATCTCATTCAATTTTCTTTTTAAAAATAATAGGCTAGTGATTATATCCATCAGACTGCTTTGTCCTCATTTCCTTTTCTGACAGGCTTTTTGCAGAGGTTGAAGTTTGACATCCTAATTATACTTTCACTTCTAATATATTAAAATCTATGTATGTAAAGGGAGTTTTAAGGAACAAAACTGAAATAACATGGAATTCTAATATACTAAGATTGGTTTTCTGATAATCAGTACTAAACTATCCTGGTTTCATCTGGGATGGAGTCAGTTTCTTCTCAGTAGCCGTTGCAGTGCTGTGTTTTGGATTTGGAATGTGAATGGTGTCAATAACACGCTGATGTTTTGGGTTTTTGCTAAGTTGTGTTTATCCTAAGTCCACAACTGTTTGTTTGTCTTGTCCCATGCTCTGCCAGTGAGGAGGTGCACAAAAGGACTGGAGAAGGAGCATAGCTGGGACAGGTGACCTGAACTGGCCAGAATATTCCACACCATGGAATATAAACTGGGGGACTTAGACAGCAGGGCCAGTCTGGGTTTGGAGGGTGGGGTCTGCAGGTGGTGTGCAATTGTATTGTGCATCACTTGTGATTTTTTTCCCCATTATTGTTATTAACCATTATTATTGTACTTTATCTTATTTCCAATTATTAAACTATTCTTATTTCAACATGAAAGTTCTATTTCAATTCTCCTCCCCATTCCACCAGGCTAGTGGGGAAGAGAGGGAGCTGAGTGAGAGGCTGGATGGTGTTTCATCTCCAGCTGGGCTTAAAATCACAACGCAAACCCCAGGAAAAAAATCTGTAAGCAAGAAGCAGTTCTTCCTTTTCTATGCAGAACTTGAGACCTTGGGTACGTCAGTGAAATGTTCTTGAGAAACTCAAAATTAGGAAGCTCTGTTGCTATGTGATGTCTTTTTTTAAGACTTGGTGAAAAACAGTCATTCTCTGAAGGAATTTGAGTAACGAAGGACTCTGTTAGCTGGAATGAGTATGCATAAAGCAGCTTGTCTGCAGTCTTGGAGGATGCCAAGGAAACAAAAGCAGTCATAGCTAATAGTTCTGTGGGAGGAGGAAGAAGGTGGTATCTGGATATCACACTGTGAGATGCTAGTTTTTACCTGGTCTTGAAAGGTAAAGCTAAAAATCGACTTAGGAGGAAGAGAAACTGGAAAGGAAAACTTTAATTGCTTACTCAGAGATAAAATCTTCAACTTTTCCCTCCTGCACCTCTAACTAAATCTCTTGCTGTAATAGGACAGAACTAATGGTACCAAGTGGTGCCCAGGCTGGTAAGAGACTGGGGCATGCTCTGCTATCAGCTGGAACTGAGGTGATTAGGGAGTTGTGTACTCCACTTGAGGCACCTCCCTGCTGCAGGAGTTAAGGGCAGTTGACTACAGGAGTAATGCTGACATGTATAATAAAAGATGATAAACCTCACGTGGATGCTCTCGTTCACAGGTTAGGTAGTTCTTTTTCCTGGAGTCTGATTCTCCAGAAGGTTAAAGGCTGTTTTACCTCTGACTGAGAGGGCTTAAATCTGAGTGACTGCAAGCAGACAAGCTCTTAGTTCTGAGTAACTAACTGTGGCCTTGGGCCAATCATCCTCCAAATGTATCTAACAAAGAAATTGTTTTGGCTTTCAGGGGAGCAAAATAAATCGGAAATAACAGTTCTCAAAAGTTCTGACTTTGGCTAGTATAATAACTTGCCAGGCAGAGCTGATACAAATGTGTGTCTCAGTCCTAAAATACTGTTCTTCATATGCTCCAGTGATCACTGGCATAAGGACAGTATTGTATGAAGAATTAAATAGACAAGCTCTAAACAGCTACAGGAATTGTTAAAATGGCATCCGTGTAGAAGGAGTTTATTGTTAGAGTTGAATAGTGGGGCTTGCTTCCTGGGCACTAACCTTTCTCCCTACTAAACCTTTGACATGGAAGGAATTAATAAGAGTCCTACAGAATAGCTTCTGTACTTGGCTTGAGGAACTTAATTAGTATAAAAGAAACAGTATTATTCCAAAAGCTACTTCATTACTGTTGGCCTTATAATAGGACTTCTGCCTAAAATGTCCCTGTCTCCTGATTCACTTCCTGCTATAAACTTAGCAAAACAATAGACATTTCACAGAAGATATATAGCTCTGCATTTCATCAGCACAACATGTCAGGCAGAGCTCATTTATCTGTAGTAAAGGAAGGGCTTCACTGTGTCACTATAAACTGGTGCTGTTTCTCAAGTAGTTGCTGTTCAGTTGATTTAGATGGAAATTACAGAAGGGAGCTGATATTCTGTGCCTGTTTTATGACAAGAGTTCACTCCAGCCTTTGGGTCAGTGGGAAGGACTGTTCCGTGTGGCGCAGAGGTATCCAAATGGAACACTGGTGTCTATAGCTTAGTCTATAGCAACAGTCTATAGCTACTGACTTGCAGGGCTTCTTAACAAAAGAAAACTCAACCCAACAAAACAAACAAAAAAAAGCAAAAAACAAAGAACCAACCCACAATCAGAAACTTTTTTCCTGTCTGCTTTGCAGAAAACAAATGTGTATAGTTGGGAAAAGCTGACTTTAGCCACAATTTTGTTTAAAATTCAGTTATTGAGAGGAAATAAGAACATAAATGAGTATCTTGAAAAAACTGGTTGTTTTTACTGAATAGTAGGAAGTTGTGTGTGCTAGACTGTATGTTTTTCCACCTTTTCTAAGTTGCCATCAAAGCCTAGGCAAGCTCTCCATACTTGAACTTTCCCAATTGTGATCACATACATAGCTTTACTATTGACAGAACACCTTCTAGGACTTAATTATTCTCCAATTTTGTACCTATTAAAAGCAAATAATTCATATCTGAGGTAGTCGTAGACAATTATTGTAAAATAGAAAGGTTTGGACAGTATGAATCAGTAATTAAAAACAGTCATGTGAAAAATGAGGAGACAACAAAAAATATTTCACACAAGAACATGGCTTTTATTGGAAAGGTTCTTTCCCAGTGAAAGTTGGGCAGTGAAACAGTGAAATTGATTGATTGGAGTGGAATTAAATTTAATAATCTGAAATTCTTTGTCATTGGTTGGCATATATAGTCCCTAACAGCATTACATTTGCTATCAAAATATGGTTCAGGATTTAAATTTACACTTAAGTGTAAATAAAGATGTATAACACATGGACTTCCTTAGCAAGAGAGGAGTTTGAAGAGAGTGCTGAAATGTTCTTGCAACAGTCAAGAAACACAAAGTCTGTTTTGAGTGAAGCCACAAACCAGAATTTCTTTACAGAGAAAGTACCAGTGTCTAAAAGGACCCACGGGATTTCTGAGGACAGCAGAAGAAACAAGAAGCATATTTAAAAATAGATTTTGTTAAAAGTAAAAATAACTGTGGGATACTTATCTAAAATGAAAGGATTTTTTTTTCCCCCACAAACTTCCTGTTCTGTTCCTAACAGTCTGAATCAAGTGTTCTCTAGTGGGGGCTGGACTGACTGTCAGCTGTTCTAAGGAAGAAGATTAAGGTAATCTTTCACTGGATGTCACATTTTTAATATAACTGAAAATATTCAGAGATCAACTGCATTTTAATACTTGGGAAAAAGTATCAAAATACTAAAAAAAAAATTATTAATATGCTAAGGTATGATTCTCTACATGAATAAATTGTTTATGGAATCATAATAATGTCATCATGCTGGGATCTTGCATCACTGATGATAGATGTAATTAGACCACTAATCTCTTTTAATTCACTACAAGAAAACATAATGATTGAATATACATAAAACTAATTTACATTTTATAAGTTGAAAAGATAGTATTTGATTAACCACTGGGGTATATTTCTCCAGGCAGTTTTTCAAGTGCATATATGTATGTATTTATTCAGTGCATGTAGCCTCAAGCCCTGTATATATTTATACATACATTAAACTGTGTTACTAAAAGTAATGAAGTCAAATTGCTGTACCTGCATGTGTATTATGTGTATCAATGCTAGTGCAGACAAATTCTGCTTTTTTCACAGAAGGAGCAATAATGTTGATTGAAAAAGTACACTAAGGTGACTCTAATAATGTTGCTTCCAAATGGTTTCAAGTGGTATGCTTGGAAAGGGGTAAATACTTGACAGTTAAAAATGTATTTTTAAAACTCTGATAATAGTTATTGTCTTATTGGCTTCCAAAGGTGTGCAGGCATTTTTCATCTAAGTGTCAAAAGGACAGAAAACATCTTGCAAGCAGAAGAGAATATTCAGCAGCTTGAAAATACTATTCCCTAAAGTGATGCCTTGAGAAACCTCCGGATATTAAGATGTTCATAAAAATTGCCTTTTGGTAAGCTTTCTTTTTTCCAACTAATAGTCCTGCCTTTACCCTTTTATCTTCAAAATTATAATTTCATAGCATTTATAAATAAGTTTCATAGCAGTTATAAAGATGCTAGTTGAATTATAAAGATGTTTAAGTTGAGAATTGGAAAACACAATTGTTATTTCTCAAGTTGTACTAAAATCTGAATCCAGCTTTTTGTACAAAAATGTTTGTAAGTTCCTCATTTCTGATCACTCTCTGTTCCCTTGGAAGGCAGAACCAGTTAAGTTCCATATGAAGAATATGGATGTAAAATAACACACTGCCTTTACACTATGACACAAGGGATAAATGTACTGTTACCTGTATGTGTGTGTGTATATATATATAAAATATATATATTGTANATATTGTATATATTATATATATTATGTTATATATATTATATATATTATATATATTATATATAGTAAGTGTACATATGGAAATACAGTAAAATATATGTAAATAGAGTAATAAATTGCATACAATTTCCATGCACATATTGTAATATATGTAATTATATGTTTTATATATATGTATATATATATATATATATAAAATGTATAAGTAGTACATGAGCCTACCAAAGTCAGTGCATGGGAATAGCTGATTTGAAGAATATTTTCTTAATTGTTAAAAGGCTGTCTGATAGTTTGTGCCACCCGACTGGGGAGTTGAAGATATATTTGTTGCTTCTTTTACAGTTATTGTCCCCAAGGTGGCTTAATATCTGAGCGTGGGCCCTGGTTTTCACAGACAGTAGCATAGATGCAATCAACATGGGTTTTGTGCACAGTGGAGTGATTTTTTGGGGCACAAGGTGGTGGTATTCAACCAATTCTGTATGAAATAGTTGGGGATTTTCTGTGTCAGTCCACCCCAGGCTGCAGGTTCTGTCCTCTGCCACACTGGAATTCCTTTTCATCACAGTATGAACTCGTTTCTACCAGGGAATGCTGTGATTTACGCTGAATTCCTGTTCTGTTTCTTCCATCCTTGAAAAAGTTTGAGCATTATTTGACCAAACAAAGAGATGAATGACTGTTTTGATGTTAGATTGAAGAAAGTCTAAGTGTTCTGGCACAGAGAATTTTCAGCTTTGACAATGCTCTAGGCAAAACAGAAACTTAATTCCTTACAGAAGGAGCTCTATTTTGCAATTGTATATGTCCCTTGTAGTGTCCTGTAAAGAAAGCTTGATCTCACATTTAATAAGACTGTAGAATTAAAGTGCAGCTCTAGTCATAAGTATAAGAAACAATAAGTTATAAGATTTCTCAAACATGAACTGTTAACTTTCAAAACAGGAGAGAGAAGAAAAGGAGACTAGGGAAGGGGAGAAATAATGTTCAGTCTTAGAAAGCTTACCAACTTGACCAAATTTCACAGTAATGTTAATTGCAATTAATTCGAGTCCATTTTTCAAAGACGTTCAGAAGATGAAATTTTCCCAGTGCTATGGTCTCACAATCCTAGTGAACTAATCTAAGTGAACCTTAGTTTTAAGTTAATGAGTCACAGACTGAGTGAAAGAGTACAGGAAGACTTGGCGTTTATCTGATTATATGCAGGTGTGCATAAGAAACATGGCCAAGAGGAAAGTACTCTTAGGGCTGTTTTGCAGCCCTACCCAGTGATCCAGAGCTCTTGCTGTCCTCAAACCAGGCTGTCCCCAGGGACAGCGTTGGAGGCAGAGCAGTGATGAGAAGGGCAGATGGGAGGGAAATGCAGAAACTAGTGGCAGAGAAGGCAAAGGCTGAAGGGATGAAATAAGGTCGCCGTGGTGGCTGCTGCTCGGAACTTTAAGTAGTCCTCTGTCTAAAGCAAATAAATCCGAAAGATAGTCAAAGGCTGGAGTAACAGTTCTGATATGGGGCGAGTACCGCGCAGCTCCGCGGACAGCGGTGTAACCAAACCAGCAGTGCCAT
Source organism: Pardalotus punctatus (assembly GCA_013400915.1). Taxonomy (NCBI): domain Eukaryota; kingdom Metazoa; phylum Chordata; class Aves; order Passeriformes; family Pardalotidae; genus Pardalotus; species Pardalotus punctatus. The sequence continues at coordinate 67,321 of VZTX01028731.1, read as the reverse complement.
GCCAGAGGTGACGCTGTCCTTGAGCCCGTGCCCGGGGCAGCTGCGAGCCCTGCCGAGCCCGGTCCCGAGCGGGCGCTCCCCGTGCCGCAGTGCTGACGGAGCGCACCGCGCTGTGCGGAGCGCAGTCAGCGCCTGCACCGCTGCCGGGCGCGAAAAAGTCCCCGACGCTTCCCGGATCTGTCGACTCGCTCACATTTCGCGTCGGGAAACAATATCTGCTTATTCACGGTGCCCCGCAGTGGAACCGGGACACGGACGCAGTGCTATTCCCGCCGCGCCCTGCCACGTTCCACAGTGCGCCTGTCACGGTTTCCTTCACTGGTATACCTGGCTAACGCTGCTGCCGGGCGGGCCGGGCAGCCGCTACGGCCGCGGTGGCCGGTGCCCCCCGGGCTGACCCCGGG
>VZTX01028731.1:10115-58922 GCA_013400915.1 Pardalotus punctatus | reverse complement strand
TTTTTTTTTTTTTTTTTTTTTTTTTTTTTTTTTTTTTGCTCCCAGGGTAAAATCTAGGTGTACAATCTAGGTGCCATTGCTATAATTTCCTAAACTGGAAAAGAAAAACTGCTTCCCTACTCCCTACATTATTGTAACTTATTTAACTTATTTGGCTTTGGTGGTTTTGTGGGTGCTTGTTTGTGGTTCTTTTTTTTAAAAAATTATTAGAATTCCAGAAGTAGAATTAGTTGGATTCTTCTGTTACTTTTGTTTTGTGATACTGTCCAATCTGCTTTCTTGGCTATTCTGAGTGAACTACTATTCCACTGGATTAATTTTTTTTTTTCATGCAGGTGTCAGATTGGCTTCAGAAAACATCTTAGAACAATATTGCAGAACATTTTGTGGTTTTCTTTGTCTAGTTGTTGTCTGCACTGGGAAGGGCACCTGGGATGTCATGAATGTCTTATCTGTTCATTGAGCTAGGACCAAATTTTTTATTTATGTTCATACACACGAATTTGAGGAGATAAAAGGACAATCCATATAGCTTTAAAGGATCTGTAGGTGAACCTTAAAATTTATTTGAAATTAGATTAGATCTTAAAATTGGTTTGAATTTGGCTAAGAAATCCTTTGTAGCATACAAGCAGCAGCTTCTGCTTTGGCTTGTAGTATCCCTATATCAGAGAGCAATATGGGTTTAGTCTGTATCAAATTATCAAATTACTGCATTTTTAGCACTTGGTTTAGCATAGGCTATTCCACAGTTTGTGGTAGAGTGTAAATCCTGTGAGTGGTATGGGTGTCATGAGTAAAATCTGTGCTGTGCAATGTTAATCATTGTCAGGCCAGTACCAAACAGTTCTGTAACTGATAAATGCAAACAGATAAAACAAAAAGCATACAATGATTCTGCATTTATTTTGGGTTGTGCAGTTCAATAACTGATAAATGCCAATAGCTAAAACAAATATCCTACAATGATTCTGGACTTATTTTGGGTTGTGCAAGATAACCTGTAGGTTCTTTGCTCTAGACTTTGATCAGTCTGATAAAATATGTTGTTTCTCTTTCTGCAAAGATCCACTTAGCTGGGGTTTTTTGCTAGCCCTGTACAGAAACTAAAACTCTCATTGGAGATCTCCCTTTTATCCCTCCCCTTTTTTGCAAAAGAGGCTGGATAGAAAGCACCATTGTTTCTACTTGTTGTTAGGTATTGCAGAAACACTTTGTGTAATTAAGGAAAAGTCATGCTAAATTTAGCACGTAATTCATGTGTTGCTGAACAAAAATACTAGTTCTACAGTTATAATTTTAGTAGTTTTTATGCCACTACAAAGATATTGCACAGCAGGAAAATATAAGAAGAGATGAACAGGTTTTGTTGTTTTCAAGTACATCTAAAGGTATTTTCATTGTGCACCTTTTATGGTGTTGGGTTTTTTTGCAACTGTGGTATTTATTTCACATATGGAGTGTTTCATACATATGGATAAAATACTACATTTTTTGAGTGAATAATGCTGTTCCAGTATAATATCTTTTGATATGATTTATCCAAGTTGTGAATGGTGTTCGTATTTTAGTTTTGAAGTTTTTAATGTGTTTATGATTTTTTAACTTTCAGGGGTGTGTAAAGTATCCAATTTAGCTAGCTAACTCACTGGAATGCAATTTATTAGGCAGGAAAAATACCATCAAAATCTGTTGTACAAGTTGGCTCTTTAAAGCTGGAGATTTTATAAACATGCTTCTCAAAATATGTTTTGAATTTGCCAAGGAAAAATATATCACATGAATCCTTCAATTTTTTAATTGCAGTGAATAGTTAGAGAACAAAGTTATGTAATCTCATTTTAGGAAAAAAAGCTTTTATGAAAATCTTGTGAAACACTCTTTGTAATGCAATAGCAATTAACTTGTGCAGTGTTCAACCCTGCAAATGGGGAGAAATAAGCAATGTAAAACTTAGAGCTCTTTTTAAATTGCTTTGTCAACTGTTGCTTCAATCCTCCAGGAATCTCTTCATTGCTTCCCAGAATGAATTTAATTTGGGCTACTTTCTCTAGTTATGCAGCTGAAGCGGCTCATGAGATTTATGGGAATGTGCAAAGAATAGCATATTGCACCTTATTAGGCTTTTACGTTAGAATTTATGTAGCTGTGGATACTGGAAGGGCTGCTGGAAGTCCAACTACATAAGCTTAAACAGACATTTTTATATCTTGTTTCCCAGTTGTTTTTCTGTCCTAAGGAAAAAAAAAATCATCTCGGGTGAGAGATGAGTAGAAGTAGGGATTTGGCATATATACCTCAAATGCATAAAATGAAAATGCAGCAGCTGAAGTTTTGTCTAAAGCTAGCCTACTGAAACATAAATATTCAAGCAAGAAGTTATATATTTGAAAATTCATTTAACAGTTTGTTACTTGATTTCTTCTGATTTTGTCTTGAATTTAAAACCTGATACAGAATTACTGGTTATCTGTGTTAAGCTGAATAAGCCTTACAGTAGAGACTTGCCTCCAAATCCTGAATTCACTGAATATATTTTAGAATATTGCTATTGAAGTGCCCTAGAGAACTGTAAAATATGATTTTAGAGATTTTTGAAATTTGGATAAGCTTTCAGTGCCTTTGGCTTGTAGGCAAAAGTGCTGGCTCTGTACTTGGATATACTGGATTTCTTGAGCCTGAGGTTTTTTGCGTAGCTCAAAGAACGCTTTCTGTATCATTGCATTCTGATTACTTTGTATCAGTGATATTAGGAGGATCTTTTTTCCACCTATCTATGTTGGTGCTGTCTTCCATTGACTTCCACCTTTCCAGACACAAGAAAATGGACAGTGGTGATGCATTTTGATTGTCTGTCAACTGGAACCATGGGGCATTAGTAAAACTAATTTCAGTGTTAATTTTGCTAGGACTTAGTCAAAGCTGTGAGCCAGCACTAAACCTGTTCAAATAGCCTTCTTTATTGCTGCACTATTTTTAGGTTGTAAAGGCTGTCTTTAGAAACTTCTTATTTGGAGAACATTGCAGGGATATACTTTGTATATTCTCATGCAAGCATCCAGGGAGAATTCTGAAAAAACCTTAGGACTCTTCTGATATTACATAACACTTACACTGCAGTTCTGAATTGTTCCACTGAGTACCAAGCATTGTTTCTGAGAGCCTCAGAATGAAGACCAGCAGAAGATTTGTGTGGCAGCTACTGTACCTTCTTTAACATTAAGCTCTTAAAGCCAAACTACAATTGGATGTTAGCTCTAACAAAATATTGGCTAGACTGGTGTCATTAGAATTCTTCAATTTGTGTATCAATAAGAAAAGACACACAAATATCTCTGAAAAAATAGCTGCCTTCCTTTGAAAAGAGTTTTAGGCGCCAGTGGTAGAAATGCAAGACTGACATATTTTGGATTTAGAGCTTTATCTCATTCCAATGGATGTTACAATAAAAATATGTTCATATGATAAGAAACAGATAGTTATACCAGGATATAACATGCCCAGGACAAAGACTAATTGTTGAGTGTGTGTGTATCAAATGAGTGGTTTTTCAAGCTTAGATACTTGAGTATCTGCAATTTATGTCATGCAGAATGGACCGTAGTGAAAAACCTGTGTCATTACATGAATTAAGTATAGTGTGGACTTTCTGGGTTGTACCAGTACCATGAAATTTTTCTTCAGATATTAAAATTTATAGTTAAAGGATTAGTTAATGGCTTTGGCTCCAAGATGCAACTGTGTAGCCTTCTACTTCAGCATAAGAAAAAAAAGAAAAATGGACAATTGTGTGTGTGCAGAAGGTAAAGAAGCAAATGAAATGTAACTGGCTGTGACAATGGCACTCTAGTTTTTGTCTTTCAGAAGCTGAATGATGTCTTGTGAATTGGTAGATAATTGATTGTAGAATCCCCATCACTGAAGACTTTCAAGCTGTGCCTGGACAGGGTGCTCGATAATCTCACCAAGGCTTCCTTTCCCATGAAAGATCTGACTAGAAAGGTTGGGCTGTTGCATGATTCTGTGATCATTGTAACTTGACAAACACCCACCTGAAGTATTTCTTATGGGATCTGATTGCTGTAGCAAAGTGTGGCTGTTGAACACTCTTTGAAGACATATTGAGTAGTCCAACCTCGCCTACTCCAAGGACTTGTTTCCAGGATTCTGTGACCCTCACTATAATCCTCATCTTTTGCCAGTTTAATCAGTTATTGTGTTGACTTCTCAATTAAAATCTGGCATTAAAAATGCAAACAGATCTACCTTTATCTTCTGAAAAGTAACGGATTTTTCCCTGATGAAAACAAAGTCTGGTAGACTGTTTTCTGTCACAGTTAACTAGATCATCAATTGTTGGACTCATTTAAATAAGCAGTTTCCAATGGTAAAGTGTCACTGGTCCATGACAGGATCAATAACCATTAGCCTTTTTTGGTTTGAAATTGGCATTTTCAGCTGGAATTATGGCTATAGGCTTTTAAGATAGAATGGCAATTAAAAAGTAGGTAATAAAGCGTTTTATCTTCCTGTGAAATATACTGAATATTCAAATTCTTTGTGTAGCTCTTACAAGGGGAAAAGGTAGGCAATTTGTTGGAATATGGCAAGGTTGGACATTTCATTTGAGCTTCATAAATCACAAGGTAGAGAATAAATGCATTTCTCAACCGAAGGTTATTAAGCTCTTGAATACTCTACATAGCACATTCTTTACTAATGCTATTTTTTCAGATGTGGTAAAATATAACTGATTTTTAAGTGTATTATCTGTTTTTATAGTTTTGGGTGACTCTGATGCATCAGCTAGATATTTTGCCTTGGTGAAGCAACTATTTTATCTTTCAGCTATGGACAAACATAACAGTTGTATAAGTTTTTTCAGTAGAAACTGAATTTCAAGTTAAACACAAAAGTAAAGAAAGAAACTGCTATAGGAGTATATGTATGTGTACCCTGAAGATACTTTTACCAGAGGTTGGTAATACTTAATGACGAGACAAACCTTACAGCTGGACTCACCATCTCTTTTGTGCTTTTATTGTTCCCTTTTTAAATTATACATATGCTTTAAGCATGACTTTGCCTGTTATGATGTAACCTTAATAAACACTCCAAAGTATATTTAAAAAATATTTTTGAAAATTATTCTTTCATGTGCCCTCTACCCTTAAGCTTTAGGAGTAAGGAGAGTGGATTGCTCTTTAAAACAGCTGTGGCCTGAGTCCTGACTTGATTGTGTGAAGGTTAGTTGTGACCCTGACTTTTCCGCTGTTGAGCTGCCGTTATTAGAAACAAGTGTTCCTGAGCTCATGGCTGGAGTTAGTGGAGGGATTCTCTTTGAGTTAGAGAAATGTCTGGCCTTCTTCAAAAAGCTTCAAATGACTGCGGAGTTATCATGGGTACTGTTTAGTACTAGAGCTAACATTAGCTTTGTGGGTTTAGGAGATTTTCTAGAGGCAGGCCTACTTTTTCTCATGATGTTTATATTAATGCTTTAAGCCTTCAGAACCAGAAATGAAAAATGTCTGTAGTTAAGTTTCACAGGTGTTCTCAGCTGAAATGTTCTTGACTTGAACTGTGATGTTAAAGAGTATGATTATGAAAAGTATCAGGTATGTTGCTTGTAAAATACCATAAATAGTATCATTTTATATTCAATTTCTGTCATGTGTTTTTCATTGTCTTTATATGATTTTTCTGTAGTATTTCAAAGTCTTGTATAGCTATTTTATTCTTCCCACTACCATATGATAGTTAAATGTGAAATTTATTATTCATTAATTAAGCACATGACTTGGTTTTCTTATTCTTTGGGTAAATAGAAATTTTATTTTCAGTTAAACTTTTAAGGTATTTCTGCATAATTGAAGCTTTCATCTTGCAGCTATTCAGCTGTTGAACCATTTAATCCTTTTCTTTTTGGATTCCTTTGCTGCTCAGGCTCTTAACTGATGAGCCATATGAAGATATGGCTTTATAATGGCAGTCCTATGTAGACAGGTGACTCATTTCAGTAACCACCAACTATTCTAGAACATTGGCTGAGACATTAGTGTGAGCAGGGACACGGAGCTCTGCCTCCTGTGGCGTGGTGCAGTTCTGTCTGTGTTCACTGTCACCCCACCCTGGCCTTGGATAGGAGTGTGGGGATATCCCAGCTGTCAGCTCAAACACAGTGTGTTCAAACCTTGCCAGACAAATGTGGGATGGAATCTACTGAGATATTCAAGCTGAACTCAGAAGCTCAAGATCACTTGCTAGTTAGTAAAATTCCCCTTGGAGGTGGGCCCTGGTAGTGCCTTTTATAAGAGGGCTGAAAATCTCAATGTGTTAAACATAGCTCTAGGCTAAAACTCTAGTGGCTGGGTTCATGCGTTTGTGTGCATATAGACCATTATATATATGGTTTATGCACAAAGCATAGGCTAGAAATCCAGCTCAAGCTGTTCCTTTCGAGTGTGTGCAAGCTTGATGTTGTAATTCCAGAATGATTACATGATACTAACTTTATTCTATTCAGATTACTTTATGTTATTATGCGTCATGCAAAAATATAAATTTAATTCTCTTTTCATTTAAAAGATGAACTTGCATTTGAATGTAATGGCTCCAGACTTTGTGGAGTCTTAACATTACGCAGTTTTTCAATTTGATGATCATGTGTGGAATGATTTGCAGTAAACTGAATAGCTTAAGAAATTTGATCACTTTATTCTGAAGCTATTTGTGCCTGCTTTTCCAGCTGTTATGACTATCATACTGCTATTTTGTGATTGTGGAGGTTACTGAGACATGAATTAAGTTAAATTCAAAAAGGTATATTATTTTACCTTTAGTAGCAATTGTTTCTGGTTTTGAGAATCATGTGTAACCATTTAAAATGCTGAAGTTACTCAGCAGTATATATGATGAAAAAAGGCAGTTGTGTAGTTCATGCTTTTACTAAGACTTTGTTTCAATACTGTGATCTAGTTTGGTCTTATTTGATATTAGTCTTGCATACTTAGATTTTCAACAGTAGGGTTTTTCAGACTCTAATCTTGAGAGAGTGCTATATTGAACTGGTTGGGATTATCTGCCTTTCTTTTTTTCTGTCTTCTGATTGTACCAATATGTGCTGCTGTTCATGTGCTGCACAGTGATGGCACAGCTTTATTAAATGCAAAAGCACAATGGTAATGGTGAGTGCAAGAACTGTCAGCTAATGGGGCCTCTTGTCCCACTTTCCTTGAACTTCAGTCCAATTTAGGTTGCAGAGTAGATGGCTGACCTACTTGTACTTTGGTCTAACATTAATTTAAAATGGCATTAAAAGCTTTCCTTTTCCTGAAAAGTGGGAGAAGGGTAGAAATTGCTTCTCTTTCTGAGGTTAGTTGACCAAAGTAAACATTTATTTCACATTATTACATTTAGGGATTCTACATTTGAGGGATTAGTGTGTTTGAGCGCTATATAAGGTCACATAACATGTATCCAGATTGCTGAAAATCATGAGGAAGTCTGGCTGCTCTGCTGTGCTTTCTATTCTAAACCCTTAATAAGATTAGTGAAACCTTGGCGAACCAAAGAAAAACTTTCACCTTCTCCCTTGTCTAACCTGGATCTCATATGCCTCTTTTAAAGCAGTACCTTGTTTTGCTCACTGAAAACTTGATTTTTCAGTTGCATTAGGGTTAAAGTAGGTTTAAGTGTACTGTATATGTTTAAAAAAACACCAAACAAACTAAAACCAACAAAATCCCCCAGTTCTGTCTTCATTTGTCAAATTATATGTACAAGGAAGGCCAGAAAATATGATCTTTGACCTTAATATTTCAGAGTGATACTTCAGGTAGCTTAGACCAATGAGTTTAGTACATAGTAAAGAGCCAATTCATAATATTTATTAAAAAAAATAACTGCATGTTTTAGGGAATATTTAATTCTACTAAGACAGCAGCCAATGTTGTGTAGATTACTAAGTTGTAAGTAGAGGTCTTCTGACCTTGTTGCAGTAATTATCATTTCAGGACCAGAAAATTAAATTGCCTAGAAACATGAAAAGTCCTGGCTAAAGTTTACCTCAGACTCACTGAGCTGAAAATCTGTTTACACAGCATTCAAGGGTTTCTTTTTCCAGGGACCATGTTAATGAAACTAAGTATTGAGTAACCTTCTCTTCAACTTTAACACAAGCAAACAAGTTGCATTCAGTTTGCTTTAAAATCTGAATTAATCTTATTTAATCTGAAATATGAAATACAGTCACATGCTCTTTTGTGCTGTTACAAAAGTAACAGTATAGCATTGATTTTGAAACACTTGAACAGATCTTTTATTTTTCCTAAATGGATCATTACTTATTTAACTTACTGTAAAGAAGGATAGTTGAAGTTAAGTGTGCCTGTGGTTGGTTTTTTTTCTACATTTATGAATTGTATTCTGCAGAGGTCTATGCATTTTGTATCAGTTCCAGAAATGAAATGGATGAAATGGTGGATAAAGTTTATCTGATGACTGCACAGCTGAAAATGTTGCTTTAAAGTTGTAAGCCTGTCCTCCTTAGCAATTTTTCATTGATAGTGTTTTCCTCAAATGCTAAACTGCCCTTTAATGTATTCTGAGAGTCGAGGAATGTTACATGATGATTTGACCCACTTTTTGTCAGCAGGACTATGACAGTGAGGGGGTAATGACTGCAGAAAGAATGGGTAAAAATGGAAACTACTGTTTAGAGCTTTTTCACAGCTTTGATCTAAGCCAACAATTATGGAAGTGGTCATTTAATTTCTGCTTTAGGGTACAGGTTCTGGGGTACAGTTCTCTGCCACCTTTGGCTGTCCCTTGAGCAAAAGGTATACTAGCAAATAATTTCTGAAGTTATAGGATAGGTGTGTCACTGTACTTGTGTTGAGGAGCTATCCTAGAAAATTGCTGGGTTTGCCTAGTAGAGAGTAATCCATTCAGCTCCAAGGAGTTCTATGTGGAAATGTGATGTCTGTACTGTTTATATGAAGTATAACATAAGCACATTGTGGTCTGTTGTTTTGCTGGGTCTGGGAGTCTTTATCACCTCAGCAATGGCCTTCTGAGACATTCTATAGGAAGGTCTGTTATTCTTTGTGCTTTCTCTTACTTTATTAATGGTAAGAAAATCATTGCTTCCCCTTTTCTTTTTATTTATATCTCCAAAAACTGACAGAAAAATTCACTAATACTTGAAGAGTACACAGATTTTCCTGGGTTCACCCATGCAGCTTCCCTTGCCCCAGTCAGCCTTCCTAGTTTTTGGCAAGCGTAGACATCTGTATTTCTGTAAGATAAGCAGAAGGTAGAGTATGCTGACATGTTGTTAATGCAGAGATTTAGTTCCTAACAGTGATTTAGGCTTTGGAAACAAGTATGTGTTAAAGACCAGGCTGAATTTGGTTCAAATGAGGTATCTGAATTGGTTCTCTCCTGAAGTAAAAAGCAGTAGCTCCTGTGTGACCTTCAATTCAGGAAGACTACCCTGTTTCACCTTAATTTAAGGGTTTCCATACACTTCTGTTCAATGCACGTCAGTATTTCATTAATTAATATTACAGCCCCGTATTTCCTGAGATGGAAAAATACAGCTTTTGACTGAAACACCGAAACAACACATCTGTTTCCTAAGTGACGCATCTGCAAAGTGTGCCTACGTGTTTCACTGAGATATTTAAAAACACTCTTCTCCACAGAAGTATGATTAAAAATACCTTCCTTTAAAATGGACTACCCGTGGTCTTTCCTAAAGATGACAGTAAACCAAATATTCAACTTTGCAGCTATATAGAACCATATTATGACTGAAAGTCCTGTGTTGTTTTGAGTGCTGCAGTGTGGAGGGGGGAAAAAAGAAATTAGCTTGAGCTAAAAGGTTTTCATCAGCCCACAGGAAGCGATAAAGTATACGCTGATGAGAGCATCGTGTTTGTGGAAATGAAGGTCAGGCAGTGCTGTGCAGGTACTGTGGTTATCCATGCAGTTATGCTGCCCAGCTCCATAGCTGGAAAAAATGCAAGTGAATTCAAGACTGTCTTTTCAGGTAAATAGTTCATACACAGAATGTGGAATGTCTTTCCAAACAACCGCCATTGTTTTTCCCTACCAAAATGTACTATACAGTGCCACAGCTGATATGAAAGTATTTTTGGCTGAGTGTGATATTTTGCAGTGTTTGTTTGAATGTAAGAGAGCATGCTTATCGTGTTTGAAATTATGGTTCTGGGCTCATACAGCCTGTTGTCCACAACGCATCTATTTCTAGAATGGTTATTGTATTGCTTTTTATTTATGTACTTTTGTGTGTTTTCTGTTTTGAAGTCGAGCAATGTTCATGCTGGGTGGTCACATAAGTAAGTTTTGATGTCTGAGGCAGTGCTTCTTGTAATGTTCTATTTTGCTTCTTAATTATATGCCATTTTAGAACAGTTGTATATATGTCACTTCTCTCTGTAACTGCTTTGTCAGTGCAGCTGTAAATGCTATTTCATGGTTTCTCTCCTGGAGAATCCATCAATATCACTCTTCACTGCCCTTGTTTTTGCACTGTTGTAAAATTGTACTTTGAATATGAAGTGGGTATTCTTTAGATGTTTCCCTTGACATTTTACTAAAATAAGTTTTCATTATGAGTGTGTATAACTAGCCACCTAATTCCACTAAGTAAAGGGTCAATTATTTATTTTTAAAGTATCTGGACACTTAGAGATTTCTTGCTAACTAAATGCTTACAAAGTATTATTTGCAAGTTGAAGACATGTGGTCTTTTCCCCCCTTCATGCTTTTTTTGAAACAAACCTAAAAGCATATTTATCTCAATTTTATTTATTCAGGAAGGATGCCAAGATATTAAGATTAATTTAATTTTAGGAAACTTTGACAGGACTGTTGAATTAGTGTGTGATGTCACAGGCATTACAAAAGTGAACATTACAAAAGGGTGAATGCTTGTAATTAAATCAAAGTTTTTCCTGCACTTTATCATTTTAATCACTCAGTCCTAAACAGTGGAAACCTCCAATTTGAAAAATCAAAGAGTATTTTTTAATGTTATTTTAATTGACAAATAATCCTGAGCTCTTCTGCTGGTTTTCTGGCAAAATTTACTCAAAGCCAAATTTAATGTGCTTTTTTATCCTGCAGTGAAGAAAATGTTAATGTGGATTTTTCCCTCATACCTCCAGAAAAAAAAAGTATAGTGCAAATATGTTAAGATTTGTTTTAAACATATGCAAGTATTTTAAAGCTCCCCACATCACTTCAGCTTTGCATCCTTAGCTGGTATATCTGTGTCATTTAAAGCATGTATTTTGCAGTCTTAATAATTTCTGTGGTCAGTGTCTGTTTAACTTAAAACAGAAAGCTCTGCAAAGCCTCTTAAGGCACTTAATAACTTCCCTGGTTAGAACAAAAATTGCACAATTTTAACAACACACCTACACACATTGGCTTGTCAAGCTGAGAATGAAAAATAATTTTTCTCCAAAGTCAGTGTTCTGCTATTTAAGGTATCCCCTGGTTAGTTGAAAAGTTGCAGAGGGAGGCTGTGCTGGCAGTGTGTAGGAGCTCATAGGGATGGGTAGGTTGTGAATGTGCAAAAAAAACAGCATGTGTAACAACAACATGTCTAACCAGCATGTCTGGCCAGTAATTATGGGGAAGGAGGGCAGGAGATAAGAGCTGACAACTCCAGGGCTCTGCCAGTCTTCTTTAGAGTGTGAGAGTACTTGTACATGTGTGAAAAAAAATGTGCAGGCTAAGAGTCTTTTTGACAATGTTGGGTCACTGCCTCACATTGGGGATGTACTTCTGTGCTGTGTGTTATTCAAAAGCCAGTAAGCTTAATCAGTAATTTTAAATTTCATTTAATAATCCGACTATAATGACCAAAGTGGCTCTTCTTAGTCTTTTTATTATCCATTGTGAAATTTCTACACTGTAAAATTGCATCACACAGTGTTAATATGCCTTGAAGAGTTTAATATCAGGGACTGTCTCCTCACTAGAGTTGTGTGGGATTTTTTTCACATGTGGTAATTATTGTATAAGTTTAATCTCTTTAGTGATCTTATGATGTGTGCTCAAACTATGGCTTGAATGCATGTTCATGGCTTATATATTTAGGGCAGTGAATTAGTGCTACTTTCAGTGGTTTCACATACAGCATTTAACAAACACAGGAATGGGTGAATATAATCCAATAGCGAGGAGGTTGTGGACCAAGCAACCTTGACTCGGGGTTTCTGTAATTGACAGAAATGCAAAGAATCTCTTGTTACTCTTACTTAGGGTTATGAATGACTGCAATGAACTAAGATTTTTGTTGCTTAATGTCATTTCATGTTATTTGCTAACTGAAAAATGCCTAGGTGGCAAATTTTTCAGTTGCCCAAACTAGAAAATCTAGGCATAAACATTGCTCCCAGTCTCAGAGGAGTGTGCCTGCTAGGAAATATGCTTGCACAGTCTGTAACAGCATGCATTTCGTGGATTCCTTCCTTTAGTGCTCACGGTTCACCAAATAGGTTGCTGTCAACTTGTTTCCAAAAATCATTTGGTGCATGGCTCTGCCAACTATAACATAGAGGCTGAATTCCCCAGGAAGCAGCAATTCAATTTCCTTTTACGGGCTTTTCTCTGGTGTTTGTTGCTGTAGTTGTTTTCTTGATGGAGACTGGGGGATTATATTAAATCCCTGTGGAAGAGAGTGCTATTCTCCCTATTATATAGATTGAAGAATAAGAACTAGGCCCAAGTCATCGATTTGATACTCTACCTTTGAAAATCTAAGGCCTAACTTCCGTTGCTAAAGTGCAGTCCTGTCTACTGATTGCTATTAGAAGAATTCACAGCACTGAGTAACAGTGATTAATTGTGGTTTGATGCATTTCTTCCCTGTACCCAGGGACTGGAATTCTTTGGTGTCACTTGCATATGTAAACCAAGAATTCTTTTTTCCTATATTTACTTTTCATTATAATTTATGGACTTTGCAGTATCAGTAGGAGCTTTTGTTACACAATTTCACGATATTGCTAAAGAAGTTATGTCACTTTTTTTCTGTGTGAACCGTAAACAGATTGCAACCCTGAAGAAACTGGAAACTCTTATAGAGCAAGTCCTTTGGACAAGATAGAAAAGGAAGTAGTGTCTAAATGGCTTCATTTAACTGGAGAATATGAGATTGACCATATTCATGGCAGACACACTTGGCAGCAAACTGCAGTAGATTGCACTTAAAGCATAGGATGTATTCGTTTCTGTACAATGAAGTCTTGTTTCCTTCCTGTTCTGTGTGGAACAAAACCTGAGACTTCAGTGTATAAGAAGGAAAAACACTATCGCTCAAAGTTCTTAGGAGCAGCTAATTGAAGTTGAGTCATGTCCTTACACATAAGTAATTCACTCTTTAGTCATGAAACTTGGAATCCTGATGAGTCAGATCCATGGTGAGAAATCCTGTCATTCCAAAAATAGGTTTAAAAGGTAATGTGACCAGGTGCTTCTCTCTTCTAGAGGCTGGTAGACTGTCTCAGCTTGCTTCTGTAGAGTCCTTGGAGACAATGCATAGCAACACTATTTGATTTTCAAAATATGGATTAATTTTTTTCTTCTGTATCTCATCTTGAGGACAGTTAAACACTGGAATAGGTTGCGTGAGAGATTGTGCCATCTCCATCCCTGGTGGTTTTCATGATCCATCAGTATAAAGCCTTTAGCAGCCTGGGCTGATCGTCCTTGGAAGGTTCTGCCATTCTGTGATTGAGATGTTTCTCTGTTGTGGACCGATTTGTCACCCAGAGCCATCGTTTAGTGATTGCCATGCTTTAAAGCAGCCGATTGCACATGGGACTGTAATTAATTTTTTTTTTTTTAATGCTGTCTTTTTGAGTATCGTGAAGTATATGTTCAAAAAAAGCATAATCTTTCAAGGGAATTCAGAATGTTAAAGTCTAACTTTTGGCAACCCTCTATGTGTTTCACAGTAAGGGTTCGTCAAAGTTATTTGTTATTAAAAGCTTGAGGAGGTTGAATTGAAGGATTTCTTTAAAAGCTTTTCCTCCTCTTCCTGTTGAAAATTGCCTTAAGAGAAATTTGGGCAGTCACTAGATTATTTTAGCTTCTTAATAGTGTGCATTTGTTGCACAGAAAAAAGAAAAATCAAGTATTTCAACATGAATAAAGCAAGGAATTTTGCAAATTGCTTTCAAGGTAATAATATCAAAACCAACTTCTTGAGAGCAGAGGCAACATATTCTGTTCAGCTGGTTTTGTGTGTGGTATCTGAAGGTCTGCTTGCTCATTTTTACTTAATGTTTTCTAAAATCCTTATGTGTTAAGCCTTCAGGATGTTTATAGCACTTCTTTCCACATAGTAGAGCACTAGCAGTGGGGAAGAAATTCAAGGTCTTTAGCATAAAGCATGGCTAGAAGGTTCCCTAAGAGGAATCTTAAAAAAAGGAAAATTTTATTGGTTGATTTCCTTGTGTCAAAGATCAATGTCTCCTAATTTACAAGAATTGCTTAAAAGCCAGGGCCAAGAAACTTGAGCCTTGTTTGTTTGCATCATTTCCGTAGCTATTACAGTATGTACTGTTTAGTATGGAGTTACTTTTTGCAGTTGGACTTTGTGGTTTATTTTTAGCCTATGTAAGTTCTCATGGCTGAAGTATGCTTGTGACAAAAGGCAGCAGAGGCTCTGAACTGGTAAGGCTTTCTCGGTGCTGCTTTTTTTGGGTGGCTACAGCACTGTGCTGCTGCTTGTTTAGCAGCTGGGGCAGAAGAAAAAGGTGCTAAAGAGATGGGCCTGGAGTCGTGGAATGGGAAGAAAAAGAGTGGATGGAGCCAAACTGTAGTGGGAATATAGGAAGTGGGTGTGTGCTCTGTGCTTTCCTATGGAATTATTGGTTCTGCAGCAATCCAGCTGACCAAAGAACCCACAGCTCTGTGAGACGCTTTGTGATCATTTGTGGGAAATCTGTGCAGAACCTATCTTTCTTGTTGTATCAGTCTAAATTTTACAGATTTTTACATGACAGTTGTAGTTGTTCATAGTTTTACTTCTGTAGTGAAATGAAAGACCCTGGGGGGGAAAAATAAAAAGAGTGCAATGAACTTTCCTTGTGAAACCTCTGCAAATTCACTTGGAGAATGGGAGGACCAAACCCTGACAAAAAATGTGCTAAAGGACTGGCTGCTGTAATAATTCTATTTTGTGAGGGTAGCATGACTCATACCACTTAATGTTCCTATCTCAGTACACAGTTTATTTTTAAGTAGGGCTGTAAAAATAGTGTTTTTCTGTACCAGTTGTTGCTATGACTTCACAATATTTCCCTAAATACGCTTGCTCATACTTTCTCACAGCATAGTATTTGGCATATTAAAACCTTAATTCCGTCAGTATTTCCTGAGTGCTGATCATTTTCATGCTTCTATGGAAAAAAGTGATAACTCTGTGTATTATGTAGTTCTACTTGAGGAGGAGGTTTTTTTTTAAAAAACCCAGTCACCCGAACCTGTTCCCTCATTTACGAAAATGTTCCTGTGTTTGAGTTTTTTTTCCAATCTTTCCATGGAACTTTTCAGAGTAAATTTTTGGGACTGATGCAGTTTAAGCTATTTTGTTAAAGGTAAGTGGACACTGTATTATTACTTCAGATCACTTGCATTGTCTTTTCTGCTTGTAATTGTAGGGGAAAAATACTGCTTGTATAGTGGGAGAGTGGGATGGGTGACTTGCTGAAACTTTCCTTCAAGGTTATACTTTTGCATGCGTTTTTTTTTTTCCAAGATGCTGAACTCTACAGCTGTCTTCCAGATCTCTTCCAAATGGCAGTGAACACTTCGGTTGAAAGATCTTGTGTTAGATAGAAACTGCCCTAACCCTTCCTGACGACCTTTGGAACCTCATTCCTTCCCCATTCTGCATGGTGTGCCTGGCTGTTTAATTTTAAACTATTCTTATGAATTTGTCCAGACAGTTGCAAGCTTGGCTCTTTGCTTTCCTCCTCATGCTGCTTATAGGTGTCTAAAAAAGCACAGGAGAAAATATAAACACTTACAAATGTGATCTTTGCTTACCTTAGTGTATTGTAAAAATTGGAAGGGACAAAATATATCTGGAAAGAACTCATTCCGTATTAAAGTGTGCTGCTAGAGAAAGTGACAGTTGAATAGTGTTTCAACTTTTCCCTCTTGGCTCAGTAAAAGCACAGGTGGAAAAGCTGTCTTTTTGGTAATTACTAATAACATAATTGGAAGATTGTTACACTAACATGTAAAAATAATTTACCTCTATATGATTTTCCTTTCTAATTTGCCGTTTTGTGGAACCCTTCTTATACTTTAGCTGTCTTTTAAAAATAAAATTCTAACAATTGATGTTCCTGTTGTGGTTTTTAGTTCCATATTCAGCATTATGTAAGCTTTTTGTGAATTGCATTACGTAAATGAATTGGATGAAAAACTGATAAGGAGAAACAGCTTGTCTTCCTAGCCAGAGTAATTTTATTTCATTTGTGCTGCAACTGTCCAAAGAATTGTTTTGTTTCAGTAGCCGGATTTTGTTATAAACAAGTGCTTACCCTTACAGCACAGTTATTGTCAGTGTATCCAAGAAATGCTAATTTAGTGTTGCATTCTCCTTGGCCTGGAGGCTTTCAGTGCAGTTTCTCTCCACAGCTTGTCATAACCACTGAGCACCAAGGTCAGGTGTGTAGGCATTTTCTGCCCATCCTTTTGAAGGGGCCGTGGTGCATTAAGGGAAGCAAGATTCATAGGGCAAAAAAAGAGGGAGCTTGAACTTAAAATATACTGATAAAAGTGTTCATCCCACAAGGGGTGGTAAAGTCTGTTTACCTGTGTGTGTGTCCTGGTAGTAGTTAGAGAGAAACTTGGCAGGAGACATCTAAATAAGAGAACTTGATGAAGTATCTGTAGAGATTGGACAGGGCTTTGCCTTTGCGTGTGTGTTTTGGGAGGCAGCTGTTTCCTTTCTCTCTGGTCTCCAGCCCACAAACTGCATTTGTGGATGCAAGTGCCTGAATTTTTGTCTCAGTAAAGTTTTTTATATTAATCTTACATGTTAGCTTAGGGTAAACCCTGACTTTTTTTATTCCCAGTGATTTGTAAACAGTCATCTGCTTCAATGAGGTTAGATTATCTTTTTCTTCCTTGCAGCTGTGTCTATAAAAGTGAAAATGCCTGAATTGTTAAAGTAATGACTTACTCCTAATAAAGCTTAGAATTTGGAGCTAATGGGTTTTCTGTTTGTTTGTTTGTTTTGCTAAAATAAAACAATGACACACAGTATGGTAACACGTCACAAATAAAATGCAGGAAAATGCAGGAGGTTGGTCTTGTCTCCTGTGTGTAACTTACGTATGTGGTGCTCTTCATTTTGGCTTTGCTTTCCATTGTTACTGAGGAACCTCTGGTTTGTGTTAGTGGATGCCTTTAACTTTCAAGTAGATTATTTGAATCTAAAATTCTTGTAGAAATAAGACCTTTTTTGTTTTGAAAAGAAGACATTTATTTTTTTTCAAATCAACAAGTTCTGGCCTTAAATATTTCTGGTGGGTTTCATTGTATAACATAGATTTCCAGTGGAAAAGTAATAGGAATCAGTGATGTTGTTGTTGCAGAAGCAAAGGTCAGTCTCACAGTAATGCTTTGAAAGTGGAGTAGTTAATAAGTAAGCATCTTGCTGCTCAGTCTTTTCTTTTGATTGTAATAGGAGATTTTATGATTAAATAAACTCAAGAGTCTAATGAAATGTGATATATGCAGATGCATTGAAAGTTTTCTGGACAAGCAATGTCATGATAAGAGCCATGTGCTTTCTGCAGTAGAAATTTTTCACTGTAAAATGCCGTGTGGCTACCTCTTGTTTTTATTTGGCATCCCTAGATATTGAAACATTGAATGAAGTTGCCTAACAGATTTTTTTTTCGTAACTCCTCTTCATTACTAATGCTTATAAATGTGTTTTTTTTCCTGTATTTACAGATTCTGAAGGTGTTCAAACTCTGAGTACTTACAAGCTCTTCATACATAGCAATGTCTGGCTCCTATGATGATTCCGTTGGAGTAGAAGTTTCTAGTGATAGCTTCTGGGAGGTAATCTAAATATTTTATTCAATATTTTGATTTTATTTTTTACTCTTATTGTACAAAATCTGATTTTGTGCATTGTAAACTGTGGAGAGAGCTGCAATACAAGACATGGTTGATTATTGTAGTCTGCAGAAATAGCCTTCAGGGTAGAAATTACCTTTTAGATTTTGACCTAGTTCTGTCAAGGGTTTTAATGGGCACAAACTTGAGGATCATCCATTTGGGTAGGATAGGGAATTCAGAATTGAACCTTTGTCAATATTTATTTATGTATCAAAGAAGAGCATGTGTGGGTAACTTTTAACATGATCAATGTTAAATCTAAAGTAACTATTCCAGGCTACTGTAAGTGTAGCTGAATTACAAATGTAAGAGAGTGTGTGGATGTACTGCCTGTCTCTTGTTAGTATCTGGATAGAAGTATAAATTTTTTGAGAGAAGTTATGCATGTCTCAATTTGAAAGCATATGTGCAGAAAGATAATATAAAGTACTTTGTCATATCAGTAATTTGTGCTACCCCAGTCTGACAGAGGCTTTCAGATGCTGTGATAATTTAAGCTTTAAAGAAAGGAAACTTCATAAAGCAGAAAGCCTTTTACAAAAACAAGTCTTTTTCTTACAGTAAAAAAAAACAGGTTTGACAGTGTCAATACTGACACAATTGGAGGTAAGTAGGCTGTCCAAATTAGCTGTTTTCCAAGAGGTGGTAGGTCAAACTTCTACCATTTGAGAGGGAGCTCTTTTGAGTTTGAACTACAGCAAACATGAAAATGGCTAGGGGGAACATGTCTGAATATTTCTGTTACCAGAGACCTAAGTAAGACCGCTTGATTCTGGTGACCTGATATTGTATTTCCTTTTAAATGTAAGCTTTTCTAGACCACTAAACTGTGCTGTTTGTGGTGACAGCATATTACATTTTGATGCAGATCTCCCATGGTTTTTCAATATATTATCTGAAAGACCTAACGCCAGTGAGGTTTTTGTTGAGTAGATGGGTACCGTTTTTTGAGCAGACGTATTTACTGATATGTTAAATAAGTCTGTTTTATTTATAAAGAAGTTCTTTGAAAATCACTGTATTCTAAGCCTTAACCCCTTTTGTTGTAGGGGTACTCTGTAGTATGACTGCAGAGAGGCTGTGGGACCTCTGTTCTTGGAGGTGTCTTTCAACTGGATGTGATCTATCAATCAATTAATCTGATCTGTCACACCTGCTTTGATCTCCAGGGGGTCCTTCCAACCTCAGTTATGTTGTATGTTTTGTTTTATGCTGAAGCAACTTCCCGAGCAGACTTTGTTGGTACAAGTGTTTCCCAATAAAATGAGGAGGCAGTCAGGAAAAAAGAATTCTGGACCAAAGGGGATATTTTGATGTGTTGAGCATCATATACTTGGCAGCAGAACATGATTTCTGGCTGGCTGTTCTGTACCAAGCTGTTGTCTTCCATCAAATAATCTTGTCTGGAAGCATAAAAGCGGAGTGAATAAGAATGAAAATTCTGTAAACTAGGATGATTATGTTTGGACAAATTTGAAGAATCAAAGAATTAAATCAAATAAAGGATGATCAGAAATAGCAATTACCTTAAATGAGGACCTTCACGAAGGTTTGCTTAAATGTGTTTGATGCATACTATAGGTGTGTTAAAGGTGTTTGTGCCATTGGTGACTACTTTTAGATAATTTTGTAGACACTACTTCTTAAAGCTCTTTTTTGGGACTTTTCTGTATATTCTTTCCAAAAGGTCAGGACTGCAGTCTGTTTCATAAGCAATGTGAGTAGGTTAATGTATAATGCATGAGCATACCTTTATTTATCCTTTGATAAGGGAAAGTTAGACTTCTCTATTGCAGTCAGTTGGTTTCCTTATAGGGTTTTCTATGCTTTCTCTTTTTTGGCATATAACCACAAAGATTGTTCTTTTTTGTTAAAACAATATTTGAAAAGTCATGGCAGTCAGGTGAAATTCCAGGTGACTGGGAAAAGTTAAACATTGTACCCATCTTTAAAATGGGTGGGAAGGAGGACCCTGGGAACTGCTGACCTCTCTGACTCACCTCAGTGCCTGGGAAGATCATGGGACAGACCCTCTCAGAAGCTCTGATTAGGCACAAGGAGGACAGGGAGGGGATTTGAGACAACCAAGGGCAAGTCCTGCCTGACCAACTTGACCTTCAGTGGAGTGACTCATCAGTGGACAAGGGAAAGGGCACAGGTGTCATTTGTGTGGACTGCTGCCAAAACCTTTGACATGCTCCCCCACATCTTTCACTCTGAAGGGAGACCTGGATTCAAGGGATGGTTTGCTGGATGGAAAAGGAATTACTTGGGTGATTGCATCTGGAGGAAAGCAATCAATGGCTCAGAATCCCGACAGACATTGGTTAAAAGTGGTGTCCCTCAGGGCTTCGTACTAGGACCAGTGTTATTTAATATCTTCATTAGGATTGAGGACACCCTCAGCAGGTTTGCTGATGACACCAAGCTGAGGGTGCAGGGACACTCCAGAGCGACCTGGATAAGCTTGAGCAGTGGCCCATGGGCATCTCATGAGCTTCAACAAGACCAGGTTTTGGTGTTGCCCCTGTGCCAGGGCAACCCCTGGGATCAGTCTAGGTGGGGATGAGCAGATGGAGCAGCCCTGGGAGAAGGACCTAGGAGTACTGTGGGTGAGAGCTGGGACCCAGAACCCACCCTGTGCTGGCCCCATGGGCAGCAGGGGAGGGGGGGACTGTGCCCCTCTCTGCTGAGACCCCCCTGCAGGGCTGCACCCAGCCCTGGGGCCAGCACAGCAAGGACATGGAGCTGCTGGAGCCAGCCCAGAGCAGGGACACCAAGGACATCAGAGAGATGGAGCAGCTCTGCTGGGAGGAAAGGCTGGGAGAATTGGGATTGTTCAGCTGGGGAAGAGAAGGCTTTGGGGTGACCTCATTGTGGCCTTGCAGTGCCTGAAGGGAGCCTGCAGGAAAGATGGAGAGAGACTCTTGACAAGGGCCTGGAGTGACAGGACAACGGGGAATGGCTTCACACTGACAGAGAGCAGGGTTAGATATTGGAAGGGTTTGATATTGGGAAGAAATTCTTCCCTGTGACGGTGGTGAGGCCCTGGCACAGGGTGTCCAGAGAAGCTGTGGCTGCCCCATCCCTGGAAGTGTTCAGGGCCAGGTTGGATGGGGCTCTGAGCAACCTGAGATGGTGGAAGGTGTCCCTGCCCATGGCAGGGAGTTTGGACAAGATGATCTTTAAGGTCCCTTCCAACCCAAGCCATTCCATGATACTTCTGGTTTGGAGTCATCTTTCCAACTAAATTTGGCTGATATTTAGTCTAAAACCCATCTTTTTTCATATATTCTGAATTGGTTGTTTTGTTTCTGAAGATTGCAGCTTTGAATTCTGGTCTTAATCCTTCTCAAAAGGATCAAACAGCTTTGATCAATGTGTTTTGTTTGACTTAGAAAAGATGTGGTGTGTCAGATGAGTGCTTCATGCCTCAGGTCACTGGAAGTAAAGAACTCTTAATCAATTTGAAAGTTGTTTTATTACTACAGAGTCTGTTGTTTGCAATCTGTTGTTAGAGGTTTTTCAAGATTTTTGACACAATAAGTTTTTCTTTTGTTTTCAAAGTTAACTTGCAGTTTTTTAAAAGCCACCTTGCTGTGTTTTACTGCCACAGCTGAAATGTGAATGTAATTCAAACTTGGCTGTGGCACAGAAGTGACAGTCTGACAGGGTGAGCTTTTGAGTTCGTTCCCTCACGCTCCAAAATAGCTCAGGTTTATTTACCTTTGCACTGTGCTGCAAAGCCCATCCTTTTCTTGAAAGGCATTTAGGAAAGAGTGAGGTGGCTGGCTGTGGGACATAGTTGAAAAACTTACTGTGAAAGCTGGTTTTTGCTTACTGTATATCTATTGAAACTAAAACACTTCTAGTTGTTGAAAGTTGATGTTCTGTTGAGCTGATGAGAACTGTACTTAATGAAATGTTGATAAGTGAACTTCAAAGTTTTTGCCATTGCTGTTGATAAAAACTTTGTAGTTGTTAGGAAATGAAACACTTTTTGTTCTCTATCAGTTTTCCAGCTCTAAAAGGTGTTGGTTTCTTTTGGAACTGTCATTGCCTTTGCTATGTTTTCCTACTGAAGAATATGAATCTACAGTCTGTGGTTACATGCAGTAGATTTATTGCTCTAACCTTGTCTGGTTGCCTATGCTCAGACTGTGCATGGAGCAATTCAATGCAGGTTACTTCATCTGTTAAGCTTTTTTTATTAGGTTGCTATTTGAATACTCTTCATGGAAACTTCCAGTTCTGGCACTGAGAGTTAAGCTCAGTGCTGGAAATATAATACAAATAGTAACTTGTTTCCTCTAAAGTTTAGTATTTTTTATTGCAACACAGATATTGTTTTCAGGTTCTGATTTGTGGTTGGGAAATTGTTGTCTTGTTGAAAGGGAATTGGAGAAGTTGCTGTTTGGACTTGTGTTCTTGGTGATGGCTTACTGTAGATCTGGCAGTGAAAAAATGTGGGTAGGACAAGGCTTAGGCAGAGGTGGTATCTTATATCAGAACAGCTGATACAACTGAAAAAAAACAGGCTTTTGGAATGATATGTGTTTGTTTAGCATGCAATAGAAATAGGAGCAGCTTTCACAGTTAAATTGAATTTTTTTTTTGTATTTGGTCACTAAAAATATTACTTAATCACTTTTTGTCTACTAGCAGGATCATAAATCTGTTTCAGAGAACAAATCCTTTTCTTCTCTTCTAATTTGTCCTGGTGTTTAGTCAATAGTAGTGCTTTAGGAGTCAGAATTTTGTACATGTTTTAATAAAGATTTCTTAGAGAAGAAAGAATTGCAAAATTCTAAGAAAAGACTTTCTGAAAGGTAATTTCCACAACAACAGTGGAGGACTTCACTGAAGTTTCAGTTGTAGTAGTGTCTTCGATTTCGCAAGAAATGGAAATTTCTCTCTCCTTATGTATTTTTCTGTCATGCCTTAATATACCTTGATATGTCAGGTTAAGCTCATATCTCTGGGTGCAGAAATCCTAAAGACTGAGGAATCTTGTTGATACACTCCAAGGAAGAATTCCTTCATCCGTGTTACATAGCTGACAAGGATGATGTGTTATCCTTATCAACCTTGGTAATCAAAGGTTATTGCTGATGGCCTGAAGCAGGCTGGCAGCAAGTTTTCCAAGGGAATGTGGAAAATGTACAATTTGAAACCCTTTGTGTATCTTTCTCATCTATCATATGGAGTCTAAGCATTTGCATGACTGCTGTAAATGCATCTCAGTTTGTCATAATAATTTATGACACTTTCTGCCTCCAAAAATAGACTGTGGCAAAACTGGTTAGTTCCAACCTTGTATTGCTTTAGTGAAACATGAGAACTGGGCAAACTATTGGCTCTGTCCTACTCAAGTAATTTTGGAATACGCACAAAAGAATTTGGTACGTTAATAACTAACAAAATGCATAATAAAATTTGCTTTCTGTTTATTAAGCTCCAGCCTTATGCTTGGTAATCACTCTCAGGGACATATTAAAAGAGAAATGCCTTGGGCAAAATGAGACCAATGCTCTTGTTCAGTTACATACCTGTGAAGGTAGGAAAGCCAATGAGTGAGTGTTCCTAGAGATCAAAGTAGAAGTGTATGCATATCTTGCAAGGTAAGACATCAAAAGGAATAGCTATCCTGCCTGTGGAAGCACTTACTTAAAATGAGCTGTAGGTCCCACAGAGTCTGTGTGCTCCTTATCCCCTAGGTGCGCTCCTTATCTCCCTGACTTTCTGCTAGCATCAGCAATATGGAGCCCATTCATGGCAGGGGTGTTTGAAACACCTACTCACCCAAACAGAAATAGTCATTCTGAGCAGCTGCTAAACCTGCAGTTGGGATTGTTTTACTCCTGTGAGTCCCTTGGAGGACAGGCATGCATTTTGAAGTGGTGAGCATATGGCTTTTGTTGCATTCTGAAGGATTTGCTGAGAATCCATTAGCAATGTAAGACTTGCAGCCTTAGAAAGTGGAAGCTGATCCTCTGTGTAGCATTGGTGAATCAAATTTGGCCACTGTTTGCATTGCCACTGTCTCCTGCCCCCTTCTAACCACATTAAAAACTGACAAAACAAACCACTGAAAAACCCCAACCCCCCAAAAAAACCCTACCAACCAAAGCAAGGCCCAAATGCAACACTCCGGATAAAAAATATTTGAACTCTGCAATAGTAGATTCCTGTCACATGCATTTCTTTAATCTCCTAACTTGGAGCAACAGAATGTTTTTCATTTATATTGCCAGGTGTTTGCTTTACTGGTGTATTTAGCTCAAGGTTTTGTACATTTAGGAGCTTCCTCAGGATTTTTCTTGTAACCTGTGGTGAAATTATATGCATAAACTGAAACTTACTCAGAGCTAGTGCTCATAGGTACTTGAACTGTGTATGTGCTAATTATGCACCAGGATAATAGTTTTTATTTATAAAAACCACACTGTGGTTATAGATGTTAATGCCGGTTGAAATGTTTGGAAACTTCCCGTTTGATGTAGCTGGAAAGAAATTTTGCTCATGGTTAAATGGAATGCTGGAAATAGTGTGTCCCCATGTTGGCCACTGGTATGTGTGGGTTTGACTATGAACCTTTAAAGCTTATTATTCTGTTACGTGCCTAGGAGTACTTGCCCCTAAAAATACCCTTGTTGACTTTCTTTTGAATGGTTCCAGTTTCATAAGGGCTGACTTGTGAATAAGCTCTGCAAGCTTGGAAAAAGAGTTGACAGCAAATCTATTGGAGGCATTTGAAACTCCTGAAGTATTTGTGATTATAATAATTATCATGATATGCTGAAATTACCTAACAGGAGTTTGGCAATAGCTGAATATTTGCCACCTTCTGGGCTACTATCAAATGAAAATATTCTTATTTTTTTCTCTCAGTGTACCAGAAAAACCTGCAAAGTGTGTTTAACACTCTAGGCTTTTATGATGCTCTATGAATATGCCTTAAAATAAAAAAAAAGAGTCTAACCTTTGAGGTAAAGGATCCTACATATTTTAAGGTTCTCCCTTTGTGTTTAGTGCTGTGAATTTATAAAATAATGAGGTTGTAAACTCTTAAATATTCCCACTAAAAATCATATCAGTGACAATGCTTGGCTACCTTGGTGTAAGGAGAGCTGCCTGTACTGCCAGCTATAGGATGATAAATGAACATCAGAGGGTGCCTCTGTTCTTCTCGGGATTTTACAGATTCCCTAAATCTTAGATTTGACAAAGGATTTGAGGTGACATTCCTGTGTTCATGCCTGAGAAGAAATACCAGTATCAGAAGGGATGCTTTCTTGATTAAGCCAAATGGAGACCTGAAGGTATCTGTAATGCCTGTAAGAGAGAAATGGGGCAAAATAAGATCAACTGAGGCTTATTAGTAGCAAAGCTCAGTATTTTTTGCAGTGGAAAAGGGGAAAACTGATGGTTAATTCAACTTAGAAAAGGTGGGGAGAGTGACTCAAAACTATGAATCACAACTTTCACAGAGTTAACTGATTGCATCCAAAAAGTGACCATTATTGTGATTCTTTTAAATATCTCTTTTTCTTCTTGAAATGGTAAGAAAGTTTGTAATCTTATAATTTACTTTCTGGAAAACAATGTTTGGTTTGTAGGACATGGAAGCCTACAACTTCATTACTTAGTTGTCTGCTGTGTCTGTTTAACGGGAAATTGCCCAATGTTCAGAATGATCAGAAAATTATTCTAACTAGCAAAATCATATATGTTCATATAGTGTACAGGGCTAACTGAGAAATTTGAAAATTGTCAGGCATTTTATAAATGTGGTTCTGACTGAAACAAAGAAACACAGAATTCTTTTGTTTGTTTTGTTACTGGTCAGTTGCTACAAATAAAAGAATTTGTCATTCTTAATTTGCTCAAATACTACCTCTGAAGGGGAAGGGAGAAGTCTTGCAGAATGTTTGCCATTTTCCTCAGAAACTGCAGAAAAGAATGTTGAATAAACAACATACAACATCATGTTTTTCAGCGTTCAGGGTGCCTTGAGTGTGTTTCTAGTTTTTCCATTTATTGTTTTAATTTATCTACAGTTAATCTAGTAGTTCCTTGGCCACATAAAGACTGGAATTCTTTTCCCTTTACTTGGCTCTGTGGTCTGAGGACCTTGTGTCTCAAACCTCATCTCCTACAGTGACAGGCTGCACACTCCATTTCTCAAAAATTTGTCATTGCAGTGTCCATAAATTAAAATGCAATTTGTTTAAGACCCCACTAGGTTTTTTAAATGTTACATGCCAAGTTATATAACTTATTTTCTCTGTCGTGGAACACAGGAAAAAATGCTGTATTTCCAAAATTCTAGCATTCCTCATAGAGGGAATTTTAGTGTAAAAGGCTTTCTTTGCAATACTGGGTTGTTTTCTAGTATTGTAGGCCTGGTTCCTCTTTACACTGATTTTAAACTGTGATG
The DNA here is from genome assembly GCA_013400915.1 of Pardalotus punctatus. Classification (NCBI taxonomy): domain Eukaryota; kingdom Metazoa; phylum Chordata; class Aves; order Passeriformes; family Pardalotidae; genus Pardalotus; species Pardalotus punctatus. Next base: position 32,293 of record VZTX01028731.1, on the reverse strand, counting down.
CTGAGTTCCTTCAGTCTTCCTGTGGAGGAGGAGGTAGCATGGGGGAATTATCTGTGGTCTGCATGCAGCTCTTTAAAGATGGCCTTATGTGATAACAGTGAATGCACCACCATAGGTAAGCTCAGTCCAGGTCCCTGCCTGAAATTTGGCGACTGCTAGATATTACCATGAGGCTAGAATTTGCTCAGACAATGCAAAATGGAAGGATTAAATATACCACAAGGCAGCCAGCTCTTGTTCAATATTAGCATTTAAAATGCTAATTTAATAGTGAAAATTTATGAAATGTTCGTGCTACAGACATAAATCCTGGGGCACATAACTGGAGACAGAAATTGATGCTAATATAAGGCTTCAGTAGTTGTGCCAAGCTAACATAACCTGTTTTAAAAGTCTACTTGACTGTGAACCTACAGCTGGAATAATTTTGAGCAGATGAATAATTTGTCTTTCATTACAAAGGCTGTGGAAAATATTCTTGGAGGATTTAATTTCCTTAACACTTTGATTACATATGTATGACTGCCTACTTCTTGATTTCCATTTCTGCTGAAAATGGCATGTTATTTTTCATGCTTTCTTGGTAGTAGACGCAATCAGTTGACATGGATGCATTGACTCTATCTGGTAGCATTTTATCTTCAATTACACTGTGGCTTATGTTTAAATGTGCAGGGGGGTGTGTGTATGCATTTGTTGACATGATTTAGACAAGTCAGTGACTGCTAACTAATGCATGACTTAGATGGTGAACTAAATTCCTTTGATCTGTTGAAGTACATCTAGTCCAAACCAAAAAACATGCTCAAATTAATTCTTTGAAGCCACTGTCTAAGAGAAATGGTTTTGTCCTGTCATTGATGGTTTTGATTTTATTTTTTCCTCAGATTTAATGAGAAGTCTTACCATATGTCTGTATTTTTCAGTATAGTCATTTATTCTTGCAGTATTTAGTATAGGGATTTTTTACCCCTTTTAGGAGTTTTTCCCTGTATACTGTTTTTCTCAAGCAAACAGCTTGCATGTACATCTGCTGACAAAATTCTGAATAAATGTGAACCTGAAAGTTGGATGCTTATCTGTATGTCAGATGTGAAGCAGATATGATTCAAATGTAAAAAAGACTAACATGCTTTTGAGTATTTGAATGTTTAATCTACTGCCTTTCTGCTAATCTTTGTTTTTCAGTCAGGTGGTTAGGGCAGATAAGAAACTGGCTGTGATATTTAATAGGCTGTGTGAGTTCTGTAAATAGAGTTCTTAGGTCTTGTTTAATGTTTACAAAAACCAACCTGAGTGACCTTGAATTCAGTGGAAATACTACTCTGGGAGCAGTATAAGGCTTTTTTTCCTTTCAGACATTTAGATTTATTAATCCATGTTGGTGTGTGCAGAAGGGTGAAAGGGGAGTGTTATATAATGAACATCCATTATATAGTGTGCATTTCTCTCCCATGTCCTCATTTTACTGTAGCTTGTACACAGAGCAACTGTGGGTTTTTTCCTTTAGTATTCACATTACAGATATGGGAACTCGGTATCCTTGCTGTCAGTATCTTCCCACATTTAATTCTAGAGTGTACTTTGGAAATAATTGCTATCTGGTGGTTTGTCAGCAGTGACTGCTTTCTGAAAAACTATTATTATGGTTGACAGAGATGTTGCAATGTTCCTTTATATGTCTCCACAGTTTTATTAATCCTGAATGATTAAACACAGCATAAAATTAAGGCATTAGGTACTTGATAATAAATATTGAAGAGGGAAAGAAATACTGATTTTCTCCAAATTTTCTTCACTATCTAGAAGATTACCAAGAAATAATAATGCAGAACGATTGTGGTGACTGCCCATAATTTCATTGCAAAACTAATATAATAAAGCTTTCACTTTTAAAATTAACAACTGTTTTTTACAGGGCCACTTGTGGCCTTTGTTGTATTGTTGCAGTTAGGTTTTATGATTAATTGAATTTAAGATTAATGAGCCTTATTCTATAATTGATTATCCTGCTCTGTTATCTCACTCTCAGTTAACAGTATTTGTGTTAATTAAAGATTTAGCTTGTTTTCAATGCTTTCAAGCCGAAATTAAGTGCTTGTCTCTTGTTAGGTTGGAAATTACAAAAGGACAGTAAAACGAATTGATGATGGCCACAGACTTTGCAATGATCTTATGAATTGTATTCATGAGCGTGCACGGATAGAGAAGGTCTATGCTCAGCAGCTCACGGAATGGGCTAAAAGGTGGAAACAACTTGTGGAGAAAGGTAATGCCTTCTGATTTTGAGCTCTTAACAGCTTTCTCAAATGGAAAAAAAAAAGTTTCTGTATATCTTTGTTTTGGTAAGTACAAAGTAGAAATATTGTACGTGTTAGCCTATAATGGAGTCTTTGCAAGAGGCTCAGTAATTTGATGAATGACCAAGCTTTTTTTTATAAAACCCCAAACAAAACAAAGCCCTGCTCTTCTGCAAGGTTTCTTGTTTCTTGCTGAAGCAGATGAATCTTGCCTCCAGTACTGAGTTATGTTCTAGAGAACTGTCTGTTTCTAGATAATTAATAGTGTAGTTTGAAAAGGGATTCTGAGTAATAAGGGGGCAGTGATTGTGTGGGAAAGACTAGTAATTAAAGACCTACGCATTGCTGTAATGGAAGGCTAAACTGATACTATTTAATATATTCTGCGATAGAATATAGAATATATTCTGCAATATTCCTCTCATTGTTATCTATCCTTCAAAAAGTATGTTGAGAAACTGAAGGCAGTTCAAAGGGGAGCTCATATGTGCAATACTGAGAACTGTGGTACAGGGGTAAGGACTCCAGATTAAATGAATATTATTTTTTCTGGCTTAAAAGTTTGTAATACTCTAAATTTATCTGAAAATAAATTGTTCCCTTTTCTAGGTTTGCATCAACATTGCTGTTTACAAGTGAATATAAGTCAATAGTTTCAGGTAGTTTCTTGGGAATATAAGTTCCATGTGGGTGATGGTTACTGAGAATGACACTTTCTGTTGTGTTTAGGCCCACAGTATGGAACAGTAGAAAGGGCTTGGTGTGCTTTTATGTCAGAAGCTGAAAAAGTGAGTGAACTACATCTAGAAGTAAAAGGTTCACTGATGAATGAAGATTTTGAAAAAATCAAGAACTGGCAGAAGGAAGCCTTTCATAAGCAAATGATGGGAGGATTTAAGGAAACCAAAGAAGCAGAAGATGGATTTAGGAAAGCTCAGAAACCCTGGGCAAAAAAGCTGAAAGAGGTACAGCAGTAGATTATGTATTAGATATCCTGTGTTATAATATACTAATGTTTCAAATCTCTATAAGGGAGTAAACTCCCTCTTCTTTCTGCTGGACCCTCCTTTCTCTAAAAGATCTCTTGCTTTCTGTCCTCTTCTGAAAATAAGTATTTTTCTCTTGGTCTCTCCTAATCTTGGTGAGTTCAGTGAAAATCTGGAAAAAGCAGAATTTAAGATATCATTTTAACAGTATCTGATTTCATGCAACTGAAAAGTTACAAATTGCTCAAGTAAATGAGGGAAAATGTGGTTTGGGGTTTTTCCCCTCTCTCATATAACATTATTCGTAAATAACAGGTTGGTAGAAGATGGGGAGCAGGTGAACAGGGGCATGAGGGAAAAGTGTTCAGTTGGGGACTTTCTTTAAAGCTTTTATTGAGTCTGTTCAACTCTTCTCCAAGCTGTATGAGTGATATTTCTTGTATGGTGAAAGAATTCTACAATAATTTCCTTATGTTGATTCTTACATGTTGTTCATTCTTTGGCCTAAATAAACAAAATCTCCCCCTCAAAAAAGAAAGATCCTGAAACAAAACCTGACACTTTCTTCATTGCAAACTTGCTTTTGTGGCTAAGAAATGGTTGATGGTTGCTGTGGACCGTCCCAGATGCGAAGACTTAAATCTCCTTTGTAGGTGGAAGCTGCAAAGAAAGCTTACCATGCGGCCTGCAAAGAGGAGAAACTGGCTATATCCAGAGAAACAAACAGCAAAGCTGATCCAGCGCTCAATCCTGAACAGCTCAAAAAATTACAAGACAAAGTGGAGAGAAGCAAACAAGATGTACTAAAGGTATGTTAACATACTGTGTGTTTGCAGTCTTTTCTAACCTACACCTTGTACATGTTTAAGCTTCTTTTTCCTCCTGAATGTGCTGTGAACAGCAGTTCCCATAGTTCACTATCAGTTACACTCCTGTACCAAAGTTAGGTTTTCTCCCAAGAATGTTTTCTTGCCAAATTCTTCTTCTCTGAAGAATGAATAATGTACTGTCTCCATTTAAGTACTTTCAGCAAGAAACTAAGCACAGTAATCCAGCTAACTTCTAGGGCAGAGTTCTACTTACTTACTAGTGAGGGCTGAGCTCTTTCACTTGAGAGTTTGAGAGATGGATGCCTAAAACTTGCTGACATCTAAATGTGTCATAATTCTTAACTGCAGAACACATTTTAAAAAGAAATTAAGCTGATAGAATCCATTTAAATAAATGCCGTTCTCTTGCACACAGAGAATAGCTTTATTTCTTCAGTGGGCTACTACTGAGGCTTTTAATGTGGGACTCTTCAAGGGTGTTTTTTCTCTTGAGGATGCTGTTCTGGGATCTGGAATGTTATGTTCCTTCAGTTGGGATCTTTTAATTCCTGCCTGTGGGCTACTTCTGTAAATTAGTGCACAGTCTGAGGTTGTATCTGTTAGCTGAGCTCACAGTGCATGCAGTTTATGTTCGCAAGGATGTACACAGTGTTTGGGGTTTTGGTCATAACTCACAGTGCACTATGTAAATTACTAAAGGAGAAAAGACAACAATTTTCAAGATCTCCAGATAACTTCAATAACTTGAAAGAATTCCTGCTCTGATTTACTCTAGCTCTTTTGGATTTTGGAAACGTTTGCCATTGTTTCTGCTAAAAAGACAGAGAAGAGACTTAGAGGTTTATTGTAGCTGTTCTGCAGTTTATGTAGATAACTCTCATCATGCCCTAAAGTAGGTACATGTAGTGGTCATGAAAAGAGATTGCAGCTTGGCAACTTCTGGTCTAAATCTTGGCCATTACTGCATTGGTAAGTCTGTATTGTAGGGTAATAATAAAATACATTGCTAACAGTTTGGTTTTGTACCCCCAGACAAAAGAAAAGTATGAAAAATCACTGAAAGAATTAGATAATGCTACTCCTCAGTATATGGAGAACATGGAGCAGGTGTTTGAACAGTGCCAGCAGTTTGAGGAAAAACGGTTGCGTTTCTTCCGAGAAGTGTTACTGGAAGTTCAAAAACACCTTGACTTGTCCAATGTTGCAAGGTAAAAATGGAAGACTTCAAAACTAATGCTTAACGTACTTTTACATGAAAAGTAATGAATGCTTCAAGTAGATCAGAGAGTTCTGATTTCTTTCTAATGTGTTGCTTCAGTTTGAAAGTGTAAGTAAAGACATTAATTCTTTATTTTGTCTAAAATGAGATGAGCATCTTTCTCTAACATTTGCCAGAACCAACAAGCCTTCATTCTTGTGGTATTTTGTAATCAAATATGTTCCAATTAGAACGGATTCGGAACTTAGAATCAAAAAATGCTGGATCAAAGATTGGGAAGAGAAGGTTTTGGTGTATTATGTGTAGAAAAAATCCATGCTGTGTACATGTTAAAGCAGTCAAGTAAGATCTAGAAATTGAGAAATGTGGAAGTGTATTTTGAGAAAGTTTGCTTTCTTGACAATGTAGCACTAATGAATTCCAATTCTTAATGTTGTGTGATTTGGTCTGGAAGGATTTTCAGAAATTCTCTATCTCAAGTATAATAGCAGCTTAACTATATATAATAATAGCAGTTCTGTGTCTCTTATTTGTGTTGAGATCTTTTTAGAGATCTTTTTATACTCTGAGTTCCATATTGCACCATATTGGTGGCTTTGATGTAAATGTATTGTCATGCACATTACCATGTGCCTGGTCTAGGATCAGGAGATCAGAGTTTTGTCTGCAACATGACTTCTATTCTGTTAATGAAAAACAAGTAGACTAAGATATAAGAAAAAGTAGTAAGGTTCTTTTTTTGTAATGTTTGATATAAATAGTACAGTTAGTAAATTCAGAGAGTACCTAAACCAGTAAAAGCAGTTAGCAGATATTACACCTGTATAGGAACAAGTGTAACCCATTTGCCTCTGCTTCAAGTTTGGGATTTTGATTTTTATGATTGCTTACAATTATCATTGGATTAAAACAGAAGTTTTCACAGAGTCCTATGGACTTAGCACAAAACCAATTTCTACTGTCTTGTAGACAAGCTTTGAAATTCAAGAAACTTCAAGATTGGCATTCAGTAGTTTAAATACAGTCCTATGTATATATATTTTTTTTAATGACAGCCAATTAAATTACACAAGAGTCATAGTTTTAAAATCTGACAAACAAGGATTTTATCATTTTATGAACTTTCAGCAAGTTTACTTGTTGGACTACTCTTCCTTTTTTACAGGCACTCAACAGGTCTGTCAGTTTTTAAAAGTCTGTGTTGCTCTAAGTTTTTTCAATACTATTGTGAACTTTGAAATGTTAAAAAAAACCTGTCTGGGGGATTTGCCGTGGTTCTAAATGTTGTACTAAATTCAAAGACAAATTTGTTTTGCAGTTACAAAAATATCTACCGTGAACTGGAGCAGAATATCAAAACAGCAGATGCTGTTGAAGACTTGCGGTGGTTTAGAGCTAATCAAGGTCCAGGGATGTCGATGAATTGGCCTCAGTTTGAGGTAAGGTCACAGTACTTAAAACCCAGAATTGTTTTGTCTATTTTTAACTCTTTGCTTCTCGTAATGTTTGTTTCTGGTGTAATTCTTAACTTCAGGCTTCCAATACTGATGGGTTTTTTTTCCACAAGTCATAGTAGATTTATTTTCTCAATTTTCATTGGGCTCTTCTCATCCCACAGCTTTTGGAGGTGATTGTTAGGCACCTATTTAAATAGAAAAGGGGTAAACCAGAAAACTACAGTGACTTTTTTTAAGCTAAAGTCATTACTGAAGTCAGCCATTCTTTAATTGATACATCTCTGACATCTGCATATGTTATCGTTTGTTTTACTTCTCCTCTTTGATTGGGGATCTACAGATTTCAATTTGAATTTCATTGCTGTTAGCAGGTAATTGTAGTGTATGCTGCAAAGACTCTGAAGAAGTCTGAACTAAACACTTTGAAACTTGAAAATTGGTATTTAAAATTCAATACTGCTATATTTAAAAAGTTCCACTTTTACCCAGCTGGTAATTTTATTACTGGATGCCATTTTCAAAAGAAAGGAGTTTTTCTAAGTGGTGTTCTGTTAACATATCCTACAAGAAATAAGTACAAAAATGTGTCAGTGCAGATCATACTACTAGGGTGTCAAATAGCTGGAAGTGGAATGATTGGACCAGAATCATGGGTTTAGTTGAAATAAATTGTAGACTTTAAATTAATGGAGTGGAAGCATAAACTCTGGAGTTTTTCACTGTTCCATTAACCATAATGGCAAATACCACTTTTTAAAAAAATACTGAGTAACTTTAGATTAGAAGGTTTGAGGAAGAAAATTCATAACAGTACTTTAGAATTTACGTGAAACACTGAAGTGCAGATACTTCTGTGTGGGGAAATTACAATCCTTTTTCTTAAGCACTATAATTAACAAATTAAATACTCCTGTTACTCTTTTCCTAATCAAGTTTTTTCTCGTTTACATGCTACAAGGATGACGTAAGTAAAAAAGTCATGATCAAATGACTATGAAATTGCATTGTAAACTGCAAGTATGCATAGGTCAGTGGTCTTTAAACTATGGTAGCTCAGAAATCCAGTATTTCTTTTACAAAGTTAAAATAATGAGGTATTTGAAGAACTGTGCAGAAAGCACTGGACTGACTGTGCTACATATACAAGCCAGTAGTAGTAGCAAAACTCTCAAAACTTCAATTTCCTATTCAAAATACTTACCTCAAATGCTATATTTTGTATAGCAAACTCTCTCTTGATTTTTTTTTTTTTTTTTTTTACCTTTAAGACTTCTGAGAGGAAATACATCTCAGCATAGGATATTTGCTTAAATCCAGTTTGTTTTCAGTAGGTTCCTGCTTTATATCAGTATAGTATATAGAATAACAGTGTATCAAAGCTTAACTTTGACTTGATGCAGGAGCTGTGTTTAGGTCTCACCATGGCTGTCTCATCTGCCTCTGAATGGTTCAAAACATCAGAGGGTCTACAAGTGGCATCATGAGCCTTGTCAGTACTTGCATTGATTTGAGCCTTAACTCCTTAACTCTTACAGGTGCCTTTTTAGGACAATGAATGTCACTAAATCGAGAGTGAAGTACCTTAAGGGCTCACATCTTAGGGGCAGGAGAAGTGATATACAACGAGTTTAAAAATTAACTTCTTTATAAGTTATCTGAGAGTGCTTTTGGAGAAGGAAGCCATGTCTTACAATACATTTTTTAATTAAATGTGAGATTTGCCTTTTAAAGCCAGAAGTCTTGGCATTATTTGAAACTGTGAGCCCTCACAGTACATCTTTCAAATATCTGCACTGGCCAGTTCTTTTGATTTCTCCAGTTGTGTGCCAGATGTCTGGTATTTTAAGCCTTTTCAAAGGCTTCAGAATAAAGCAGGGAAGTGGAGGTAACCTTGGGATTTTGTGGGTAGTAGAGATACCTGTTTGCATTGCTAGAAGAGGAACTAGATGAGAACTGTAAATGAAGCATTTAGAGTAACTCATCTTTAGTAATTATTGGCACTGTTTTATGTATAGATGGATGTTCCATAACTCAAATTTCTCAATCATGTTTTGCATTCGTTGGTAGGAGTGGTCTGCAGACCTGAATCGCACTCTCAGTAGAAGAGAAAAAAAGAAGGCTTCTGATGGAGTGACTCTGACTGGTATTAATCAGACAGGAGATCAAGTTTCACAACCTAACAAACATAGCAGGTAGGTTTTTTTATGCCTAGAAACACTAATTGGAAAAGATTGTTGCCTTCAAGTACACTAAGCTCTACAGGATAAAAAAGTCGCTGTTCAATCAAGTGATAATTATCTGTGAGCATTTTTAGTGATGTCTCTGCACCTCACAAATTAATTTGTGAATTATTCTTCATTTCATAGCTCTCTTTCTATTGGGAGCTGAAAGAAACCAAGCTTCATGAGAAAGTGAACTTCCTGCAGCTGATCTGGCAGTCTCTTGCTATCTTCCAGTCTCTAGAAATGACAATAATACTTTGAGATCTTAGCTTTCAAAGCATTTAGTCACTTCAGAATTCTGGATTTGATTAATATAAAACTGTTAACATCAACTGCTCTAAAAAGTAATGAAGCTGGCTACAAAAATTGCACTGCCTTTTATTGTAGGCAGTAGGAGAAAGAAATTATGGTCCACGAAGGATATTCTAAATGTGGAGGAATGCATCGTATGTGAGACTTTCCAAGCTTTCTTGGGTCTTATGCTGCACTTGATAGATGTTTGGGGTTTTGTTTAGTTGGTTTTTCTTTTTAATTTTTTTGGCTAAAAGAAGGGGTCTGCTAAGAAACTGCTTAGTGGGACACCAGTGACAGTGTTCTCTTATACAGATAGGATCACCATAATGCTTTTTCTTTTCCAAATTAGCGGTCTTAGTGTCCAGAGTAACACAGTGCAGTCAGTACAATCAAGTTACAATCCCTTTGAAGATGAAGAAGATACTGGGAGTACTGTCAGTGAAAAGGAGGACAATAAGATCAAAAAGTTGGTGAAATGCTGTTTTTTAATTGTTTTCACATTTGCACTTTCTCTATCCAGGGTTTTCTTTTTTCAGTTTCTATAACACTATGCTGGTCAGTGCATGAAGTGTTTTTAAGCAGTTATGTAAGCAACACTGTAACCTCACTTGTCTTTCCTAACAGATGCCATATTTGTTGCTTGATCTTTGGTTTTAAACTACTGTGGTTATTGGCAGTTGCTAACAGAACTGCTATTGCTTTTTTTCCTTCCTTTACCAGTCCTATAAAATGTTGAAACTGGTGTGTCTTTCTAGTGAAACTGCTTCTGGAGCTTTACTGCTCTGTGTCTTCTCACTGAATAAATCTGCTTTTACTATTGCATTCTGTTTTTGTTTAGGACCCTCTCGAACAGCTGCCTGTTGCTTCTGTGTACACCCTAGGGATATTCCACTCTCTTAACTGGCACGTGCATGCTGAACAGTGAACTTCCCTTTAAATAATCCAGTTGTTGCAGTATAATGAAGTTTTTTATTGGTGGATTGCTATATAGAGAAAGTGTTGAAAGCTGTTGTAGAGGTGCATAGAGGCTTGGGAGGAAGGTTCTGCAAAGCAATTTAAATGTCTTATTCTAAACCATATAATTCCTCTCATCGACTACTACATCCCTTTTACCTTTACACAGTAAATAATCCCATGGATTATGTGGATTTCTTGATAGAGAAGTTTTTTGAGTTTGTGGGGAGATTGTCTTTGATACATGTTGGTTTTGCCTTTTTCTAACTTTGTAAATGCATTGCAAGAATGCGGTTTTCTTGGTTTTGGTTTTTTTTTTTTGGTTTTTTTTTTTTAAATGAGGCATTATCAGTTAAAGATAGATGAGAAGATACCAGAAAGAAAGTTTCAAAACTGGGCCTTAGAGTGGAGTTTAAGCTTAATTAGAGACACTGATATCTGAGTGGTATTTCTAATCTCCTATTTGAAAAGCAGAAAAGAATAATTTCAAAATTGATTTTCAGTGTTAGCAGCTATGAGAAAAACCAAAGCTACCCTACAGATTGGTCTGATGAAGAGTCCAACAACCCCTTCTCTTCCACTGATGCAAACGGAGACACCAATCCCTTTGATGAGGATACCCCTCCTGCCATGGAGGTGAGGGTACGTGCACTCTACGACTATGAGGGCCAAGAGCAAGATGAGCTCAGTTTTAAAGCTGGTAAGTTTGCAACATTCACTTAAAATATTTGTCAAAAAGGAGAAAGGCAGGGGATTTTTTTGCTCTGCAGCTTTTATTTCCTGAAGTCACCTGTTTCTCTGGATGTACAACTCCACTTACAGGATCCTGTCTAACCGGCAGGGGACCTAGTAGTGCTTCTTGTAGTGCTTCCTCCTAGTAGTGCCGTGTTTGGCAACACTGACTTCCAAGTGGTTTGGATTGTGTTGGGTTGTCTTTATGTGACATACTGCTCTCTTACCATCTTAAGTGAAACAGAATGACCTGCAGAACTGAAAATCCTCTCTCTTCCTTTTCTTACTTAGTGACAGTAAGAGCTGCTGCTTTTAGCTATCTAGAGATGTCAACACTACAAAGTTGTTTTTTAAAAGGAAAATACTACAGCAGCTAAGCTTGAAATGGTATTTAATCAATTGATAATGTCTCTGCTTAAATGGAAAGCATCCATTTTCTGGTGTCCAGCTTTCTGCAGTGCTAACCTTTTATGATTGAAAACTTAGCCATGGGCCAATACTTTAACCCTTTCTTTGCACTCCTCTTCAGTGTATGTTAAGCACAGGAATTGCTTTTACCTGTTTCTTTGGTCTTGTATTATACTATGCTGTGGGTATACTTAGTACACCTTTTCCTTCATAAGATGTTGTATTTCCCTTGAGCCATAAACCCTTTTTTCCACTCACTGGTAATGGATTTCAGAGAACAGAATAGATGCAATTGATGGGGGAGACCCATCCCACTCTGTTTCCACACATAGGAAGGTGGCATGAGGGTATGATGGCTGCACAGCATGAGTGCTGCTGCTTCCAGCTGAAATCTACCCTCTGTTCATGCCTTTCAAGCGCTAACTTCAGCCAACTGTTCAACTGTCTGGCCCAGAATTGCAGAAGACCTTTTGCTAAACTGCTTCTACAATATTTTTCTGGAATTCCTGGTTGGAAAAGGAAACGGAAGATTTCCTGCAGATGTGCTAATGAGAGATAGATAGACACTCTTTGAGTTTGTCTCTTCCCATTTGCATGTCATTTACTCCCTTCTCTTGCAGTGACTGGATTAGTTGAAATAGAAAAACAGAATTCAAGTGTTGAATACAAGCTCAAGAAAACTTCTGGTTCTGCCTCCCTGGGGTTAGGAAGAAATGCTATTTCTATACCACCTGCTGTAGTTCTTAGGGGGGCTGTTAGAGCTAAAAGTTAACCTACGAAACAAGTCAGTGCTGTAGCTAAGCAGGGAACTGCAGAACGTCTGTTCTGCTGATGGGCAAGGGTGGTGCTCAGACCAGTGTGTCCCCAGGTCACATTCTAAATGCAGTTTGTGCTTTTCAAACCAAAAAGCCCCCCCGCTCAGGTGGTGGTGCTCTGCCTTTAACTCACCTCCTTCCTTTTGTAGTAGTGAAACCACTAAACATGTGAACATGGTGGTAGTGAACCATTAAACATTCCTCTTTGTAGACAAGTATTGTAAGGCTTCCAGAGTGGCGGAATGGGTTATTTATCCACAAACTTGGCTGAATTGTGCCCTGACAGAAGTACAGTAGTAGCAAAACATCTGGTACTTTCTGTGGAATGCACACAAGCCAAAAATTATTTTTCGTTCTATAGACTTTAACTACTCCTTTTTTCTCAGCAGGGGATGGAAGCATGCTAATCCTCTTGAAATACATGTATTGTGCCTGTGAAGCAGCAGCGTGGCAATCCAGACAGTAATGAGTCTTTCCTTGGCAAAACTGTGTAATGTTTATATACACAGATGTAATGGTTAAATACAAAATTAGGTATTCTGTGCTGTAGTACCAGCTGTGTCACTTGCATTAAACTGTTTGAACCAAGTGGGTCTCAGCATGAGGTCTGTAGAAGTAAAGCAGAGGAGGTATGAACTGTGAGATGGATGAAACCTTCACTTAAAAAATAGCTTAGTACCTTTGAAGGAAGAGCATTGAAGAATGTTACAACACCAGATTATGGAATTGACACAATTGTAGGAAAAAGATGATGTGCTAGACAATGAGTCCCCTTACAGGCATATTACAGGATGGCTAGTCAAACTTCATTTTTTAGGCAGAAGTGTTAATGTGACTAGCTTTACACTGAACATACAAAAGACTAAGAAAATAAAACCTCACCAGGTCAGGTAGGAGCCAATTTAAAATGTTCTCAATCCTGTGTTCCTCTGTAGCTATGTCTAGACTCCTAAGCAGCTGTCAGCCGAGGATTAATGCGTTTTAAGGATTTGTTCAAATGTATGTGGGTGTTCTCGGATGGGATTTCCTTGGGTATTCAAAGAATTTGCCTACAAAATACTTCTAGATACATGTTGCAGAATATCTTCTCTGCACAGTGTCCATTAAATGTACTTTAATACATTAAACTCATTTTTTAGTGGAGTACTTTTACATCTAGTATTTTCTGGGGTTTTTTCCCTTGGCAAACAGCTGTAGGAGGCTTCCAAAGAGGAAAAATCGCTTTATTCATATCTTACGAGGGGTTTTATAATTATGCAAGAAGATGGGACATAATTATTTACAATATGTCTATCTCAGCCTCCCATGACCCTGCATGGCTGAGAACAAATAGCTGTAGTAAATATTGTCCCTGCAGTATGGTCAGAATTATGTTCTTGTGTATGCTGCTTTTATCATCACAGTGGTTTCATTGTAACTGCAGTGCAGATTACACTTAAAAGTGTTAATATTTTCTTAAACCTCCATGATCACTGAGTTTCCAAGCCCAAGCTTTGATACAAATGCATTTGTTGCAACTTATTGTCATTGAAATGTGAATTTTTTGGCAGTCTTTGTTTCCACTCTTTATTAACATACTTCATGGAAGGTTTGGAATTGTACACTCTCATTCTGCAGCACTAGAAAAAGTGGAAAAAATTGTAAAATGTCTCCATAAACCAAGTAGAGTCTGCAGTGCCAAACATTTGTTCATAATGGTTTTTTATTAGTTTTCTGATAAACTTAAAAGCTAGAGGAGATGAATCTTTAACCTTTTTATCTAAGAGAAAAGCTATAGAAGATAGCTGTATTGAGAAGATTTAATATGAAGCTTGTTTATTTCTACCAAAGAATTTATAGTCCTTAGGCTAGTTTATGTTCTCCTCAGTGACACCAAGATTCTCTACTATTTGGGACTGTAGTAAGTGATTAATATCTTCATCTTCTATCTCCTGTTGCTAGAACAAAACACAAATCAGTTTTATCTAGGGAAATCATTTGGCACAAATAAGTTGCACAGGAGGAAATAATTGTTACTCACGGTGGCCTTTTTTGCCTGGCTGAGATGGACCTTCATTTGCTCCTATGGAGCATCTTGGAGTCTGCAGGCTCTTGACTGTCAAAGTATTCCCTGAGGATGTGGAAGATCAGATGTGCACTGTAGTCAAAATGAAGTTATCTTATAGTTCATAAATACCTGAGTGCATAGTCAGTATGCTCTGTAAGTTAGGTAGCAAATTCTGAGTTACTTAATCTTTTTGTTCCATGTTTCCCATCAAATCTTAAGACAATAAGCCTAATGAAACATTTATTTCACTTGCACTGACATAGATTGGGGGTTATAAATGTGGGGTTATTCTGCTGGTTCACAGGTAGTTGTATGATCCACAACTATGTTTTAGTTTCTAAGTAATGCTTCTTAAATTGGGAGCCTCTCATCCAATATGCAAATCTATAAATGATAGGTATTCTTAGTATCAAAAGCCTGAAGAGCAAAGAAGGAAGGGTTTCTGTTTGGGCCTGGGTTGGGCAGGGGAGGAAAAGTGGACATGTACATAACTGTCATATATATCTTCCTGTTTTACTTAAAAGGTTACAGTCTGTTAACAATGTTCCTTCTGCTCCTCAGGGGATGAGTTAACCAAAATGGAGAATGAAGATGAGCAGGGCTGGTGCAAAGGACGCCTGGACAATGGACAAGTTGGTTTATACCCAGCAAACTATGTGGAACCAATCCAGTGACAGAGGACAAAATAAACACAGAAGTGTCCTAAGAGCTCTGTAGGCTTGTATAGTGTATTTAGGTAAAGTGAGAGGAAACTGAATGGATGTATAGAGTGTATATATTTTAATGAAGAGGCGAGAGTTTGATACCAAAATAAGGCTGAATTAAAGACAAAACCTTGACATTGTTTTCACAACTTGTACACAATGTAAAGGAAAGAGGTTAGGTTGAAAAAATAGTATGATAGGAAAAATACGTTTTAAGCTTTTTCTTCCCACATGGTCTGTTATTGCGGATCCTAAACATTTTTGCATTTTCTGTACTTGTGCCTCATCCTACCCCAGATATGTGGCTTATGCTCACTTTTGTTTAATCAGTTATTTTAAGTGACCTTCAGTAACTTGCAACTTGAATTTAGAAGATTATTATAGTTAATTTTTTATTTGTTCTTATCAATGTCTGAAAGATGCAGTATTTTTTTATTTAAATGCTATGTAGTTAAGCACCTTTTTGTATGCTTTGATTTATCAATTAATACTTAAATTATGACATAGATTTAGTCACCATTTGACTGAAAGAAAACTCTTTCCATGTTGTAGTAATCTTTCTGTGTTGGCAGCATGGCTTGAAGTTGTAAATGGAGCTGTAAAACAAAATACTGTATTTAATAAATATCTGTTACAGAAGGTTATTTGTAGCAGAGGTATCTGCAGGCGTCGTGGGTTGGGATTCTATTACGAGTGTCCTTTATGTGGGTTGACACTTGAACTAAGAGTTTTCCATCTAGATCTTAAGTGGCATTCAAAAGAAAGCTAAATTATGCATAAGCCCCAGAATAGTGGCTATTTCCAGCACATATTTGCAGGGAAAAAAAATAAAAATCTCCTTTTAACTGCTAATGATTTTTGGGTGATTTTAAATGTTAAATCTGTGAAGGCTGATTATCTTGAAGTGAGAAGACTGTAAAATAGACTAAATGCTTTTATTAAGAGCCTATCTATGTTGTGTATATGTACATATAATTTGATATTCCAAAATATGAAGAGCATGGATATTAGCTAACAAGCCTTTTGGTGTCAATAAGATTTAGACTATTTTAAGAGGTTAAATTATAGGTATATTTAAATCTGCTTTCCTGCCATATTCATTACTGTACCATAGACAAAGTATTCTGCGATTAGATTTTTCAGAAGTACAGTAAATACACTAATATACTCAAAATCAGTATTTGTCGATAAATTAATGAGTCAAAAGATAAACTATCTTTAATCCATACACGGATTATTGTAGCAGAACACTGTAAAATCTACATTTGTTTGCAGTTACAACTCGGTCGGCTGTAATCATGTCAAGTATGCATTTGTGACATTGAAAACTGGGTTGTAAAATGGCAGCAGATTTGTGTTAGAACTAAGTATCAGGTAAGTAGATATGCCATGTTAAGAAGCAACACTGTAATGAAGTTAACAAATCTTTTTCAAGGTAACTATAAAACACTGTTGGTAATCTTGGACTTTATCATTTGTTTTTTGAGCTTATAGATTATATTTAATCATAATTTTCAATGAATCCAAATGTGCAAGCTTGGAAAGTGGATGTATGTGTAGGTCTGTCAACAAAAACATACCAACATATTTGTTCGTCCACAGGACAGTTACTGAAATTGTCAGGAATTACTGATTTGGATCTCTGTATTGTAAAATATTTTAGAAAACAATAAAACCCATTAATCTCTTAAATACACAGAATGCACCTTTTACTATTTCAATGTATGACAAAATAGTCTTAAGAAACAAATAATCTGTGCATTTCATTGCAATTTGTGGTGACAAAACCTGCATTGTGTCAAAGAGCCACAAAAGAGCGTGACATTGGTGGTATTGTGCCATTAACAAAACAGGGAGGTGCCATGCACAGGAATTCTTGGCAAAAGATTCCAGCAAAATCTTCATGGAAGAAGAGGAAACTGTCTTTTACGGGAATGCAGAAATCTACTGTGATGCTGCTTTCTATGGTGTTGTCAAGTCCAAGATAATGTGGGTGAGCAGCTAAGCTTTTTATTTCTTTTTAAATATAATTTCTGCCTGTGAGTTTTCTTGTTGACTGGCAGTGATTAGTGTGGCACTGTCTGTGACAGCTGGCTGGAAGTTTTATCTCGTCTCCCCCATCAACACTGGCTGAACAGCAGATCCCAGAGGGTTATAAGCAATGGCACAGAGTTGTCACTAGTGGTGTCCCCTGGGGTCCAACTGGGGGCTCAGCATTGTTTAATTTATTCATCAATGCCTTGGGTGAAGGGGTAGATGATGACACAGAGCTGAGAGGAGTAGTCAATTCCCCTGGGGGCTGCACAGCCCTTCCCAAGGACCACAGCAGCTTGGAGAGATGGGCAGAGGAACTGTCTGAAACCCAAAAAAGACAAATGCAAGGTACTGCACATGGACAGGAGCAACCCTGGCCACCATGGCAGGCTGGGGGTGACCTGCTGGAGGGCAGCTCTGTGGAGAGGGACCTGGGGGTCCTGCTGGACAACGAGCTGCCCCTGAGGGCAAGGAGACCAATCACAACTCTGCAAGGTACTTTTGCAACTCTTTTACACTTCCATGATCGGAAGTAACTTTTTTAATAAATAATCAACTGCCACCTTTCTACTTAACCTTTTAACAAATCTACAAGGCCCTCTGGGGGACATGGGTATCCTCCCACTTTTTATTACTATAGTTAGTAACTGATTAAATATTCATTTATTTCATTGCAGTTTACTTCAGCTTTTATGAGGAACATCAGCAAGAGCTTTTTTAATATCTAAGTCACTTGTTACCTCAGCTAGATCATTTTGACACACGAAGTTTCCAAGCCTGTGAGGTAAAAAACAGACCAGTTGTGAAGTACTGTAGTGATAGACACTTCTAGAATCCCTATGCAGAAAACGCTGAAATCTGACTATTCTGGCTGAGATGAAATACTGTCATGTGGCGATTGCAGGTGGGTTTTGCAGTGGGATGCTACCGTATAGCTGGAGCTTTGCAAGTCCCCTGCATTGCTGGTACAAACAACATCCTCACACAACTGCCTGTAAATCCCAGCAGAGCAAGTGTTTGGCTTCATACTGGGCAATGGTGTTGGGATGTAGACACTTCCAAGAGTGGAAAGCTCCATGAAACCTCACCTCTTTGAAGTGGTTATGGTTCATATTATCAGGACAAACACTGCACTAGTACTAAATAAAAATGTTGAACTGATTTCAACTGTTTTTTAATGTGGTTCCTAAACTTCATTTCCTTGTGGTGGGAGAAGCATTTGAATGCTTAATTTTTCTCTTCTAGTGAAGGCTTTTTCTGTATGAATTATTTATACTGCAGTGATATATCTCTGTGCCTGTGTTGTGCCTTTGAGGTTACCATTTACAGAGGGCTGGCCTGAAACCTGCTGAACTGCAGTTGTCATGAGGCAACATATTTGCACATTTACAACATAGCTGTGAGCAGAGACAAACTTTGCTTAGTGTGACCATGTTTTCCAAAGGGCATTAAGCAGAATTTATACTTACCTAAGGAATCCTTTGGCACTGGGAAAGGAGTGAAGATGTAGCTGGCATGACCTGGGTTGTACCTATATTCCACCATTTCTCAGCAGCACTGTGAAGAGAAGGCAAGGGGGGAGGCTTGATAATAACTGGAGAATGCCACTGATAGAATTTTACAGAACCAAAAGCTTTGGATGTTGGGAATGGCAGCAAGTATTTTGGAGCTTAGAGAAAGTAGGTATCCACTGAAGCTGTAATCCCACACAACTCCAGGCAGATGCAAGTGCCAATTTGTGGTTATCAAATCAGCCCAAGAACAGACTGTTCTCAAGAGATAATTCCAATGGGGTCTCCTTTGTATTAACATGTCTTAGCAGGGCTGTCTGGGCAGCTCCAGGAGCCTGAGTCTTGTTGTGGGAGTTGGATAGGTGAGAGTAGGAGAAAGCACTGGAACAAGTTACTTTGCCTGTGCTTCATCAGCTCACAGACTAGTTCTTGCACCCAAAAAATGTGTGCCCAAATATTACAGGAAGAACCCCTCCATTTCAGAATGGCTGTGCAGAAAAGGGGGGATTAGCACAGGATCAGTCAAGGAGGAAGGGCCTCCAAATGTCTTCAGTCCCATCTCCTGCTCAACTCTGAACTAGGAGCAGGTTCCTGAGTGTTTTGGAAAACTTCCCAGAACAGTTTCCACAGTTGCTGTGGGCAAACTGCTCCAATATCTGAATGTCCTCATCATGAAATCTTCTTTTCATATCAAATTGGAACTGTGTTCGGCGTTAGTATGAAGAAAGAGTTTGAATAAGAGAATAAGAGCCCAAATAGGAGTTTTTGATTTGCAAACCAGCAACCCCCAACATCATACTCTGGCAGTGAACTGCTCTCACTTGCACGTGATTAGAGGGGTCCTAATGCAGGGCATGCTGTACTTGCCAGGCATTTGTTTCTGAGCATACGCATACAACAGTGTTCCTCCACGCATGTATTTGTCAGACCAGCTGGCATGGAAGCAATTTTTAAGGGGTTTTCTGTACCCTGGGAATACAAATACGTGTTTTGGACATTCTTGGAAACCACCAGCAGATTCTACCACACTGAGGTATAATTGGCAAAGTAGCCGTTGTGGGCCACTTTGCCACTGCTGCTGCTGTTCTCTCTTTGTGCCTTCCCTCTTTCTGTGCTCCATTCAAATCACAAACTTGCTGAAGAACAAGAGACCCACCTCTCTTCCCTGGAAAACTTCATCACCTTTCAGGGTTTATTCTTTATTTAGACCAGTTTCCTTCTCTCCTGGGCCTGGGCAATCACAGTCAGGGGGAGAATAGGCTATGGGGGGTATTTCCAAAATATCTTGAACAAATTTGTATTCATTCTCATGGCAAAGAAAATGACAGCACAACATGCTGTGGATAATGGTACCAGGGAGGGAATCTGTGGCCCTTGAATAGATTTTGTGAAGATGAAAATCTGCTGAAAATTAAGGACATAAATAATACCAGGCCAGTGGAATGAGTGTTGCTCACAGTGCTGGTCTGCTGCTGGGTCTGAGTAAGGACCTGCACTGCTCACCAAAGTAGAGAATACTGCAGTGCCTGATCCACAGCCACCCTGGAAGCTAAGCTGTTTGGCTGGGGTTGGAGTTTTTTTGTGTTTCAGTTGTTTGGGTTTGGTTTGGGCTTTTTTTCTATTTACTCAATGCACAGAGCAGCCAGTGAGTTTTAAGTACTGCCTTTTCCTTAATGGAGATGGACCAGCTCATCCCTTCTTGTTAATGTTAGCTCCATTCAGTACATTATGTGTTTTCCACAATCCAGAGGCTGCTCTATGATTGCAAGACCTGCTGACCTTCCAGTTCACAAACAGAAATGCTTTTATTCCATCTTGTCCAGAACTCACCAGCTGAGCTTGCAGTGTGCAGCAGGAATCTGTCCAGCATGCACAACCAGAGAGCTGAACTGCAAAGGATGGCCTTAGGACAAAGGTGCTGTGCATTTCTGAGCACTGCCATAGGCTCATTCCCCTCCTGCTGCCTGGATGGAGACCTGGGGGCTGTCTGCACAACGTGGCTTTGAACAGCAGCAGCTTTTTGGACATCCCAGCTTGGGACAGAGGGGTACCACTTCCTGAAATAGAAGGCTAGCAGAGGGTAGAGGAGCCAGCCCTCCTGAGGTGTAACTTGTGCATTTTTGGGGTCTCAGGATGCTGCAGTGGCAGGACCTTGGCTTTTTGATGTTAAATGTTCCAGTTAAATGGCAAGATTTTACCGATTATACCCCCCCTTTAAAAAAAAAAAAAAAAATTCCTTTAAATCCTTGCCAGGGTAACTAGCATGTGACTCCTGGATAAGCAAGGTGCTCCACGGTCAGGGCACAGCTCTCAGTGCGTGCTCTGGCAGAGATCCTTGCCCCAGTGCTCCTTGTGTGGCCACCTCGGGCAGCGTGGCCAGGACTGGCAGTGATGGGTGTCACCAACCTGAGCAACTTCCCCTGAGACAGGTAAGAACTGGGGGTTCTGAGCTACTGGGGGAGACCAGGAATCTGCTGGATTTAAGGCATTGAAGGTGGTGCAGGCTTGAGGCTGGGGGGCAAACCTTTGGAACTGATTATTTAGACAGCTTGATAACCCAGTCTGTGGAGGTGAGGGGATCCCAAAACTTGTGTTTGCAGTGGGGTAAAAAGTGTATCAAGGAAAGGTCCTAGTGCAAACAGGGAGAGTCAGAAGATCTTTTACATGCTCCTGAAATTCACTGGCACTCTGTCAGAGAGATCCAGGTAGTTCTGTTAGGCCATTGTGATGCTTTTTCTGTATTGGTATCACAAGAGAATGAGAAAGTAATGCCTACACCTGGTGAGGGTGGAAAGCCTGAGGGTGAAGTGCCTCAGAGAGTTCCCCTGTAGTGAACTCATGACCATGCAAGAATAACGTGGACGTGGTACCTGTGGTTGCTCAAGCAGATCTGTCTCTCCGTGTAGTCCCAGCAGATGCCACATAGGAATGTAGTGCTGATATAAACAAAGCAATATTAGCACATTGTGTGCTGCCACTGACAGGGGGCAATGGGAAAGAAGCAGCTCGGGCACAGAGAACTCGGTGACACTGGGGGGGAGCCTCATTGAATAGTAAAGACAGAGGAGGGAGAGTGAGAAACATCAGCAGCTTTCATCTCATAACTTGCCAATGAATTATAATAATTCTGTATTATTCATGTCATAGTTGTCTTGGTTTGAAGACAGGTATCTGCTAAAGAAGGTGTAAAACCTCTCTTAAAACCCACAAATGTGAACCCCCTTCCCTCCGAATTATTATAACTTTGAAATTAAGGGCTTTCAGGCAAAGATATGGGGAAAGGAATAACAGTTCTTTACTAGTATCTATGGCAAGGCAAACAATCAATAACAACAGTAGCAATAACAAACAAACAAACAAAAACCAGAAGATGCGGTGACAGAAGTCTCTGAGCTGTCCAATGCTTTTCCCGTTGGGTGCAGTTCCGGTCCCAGCCGGCAGGGGCGCTGTCGGGCTCCCGGCCGGGCAGGGCGGGTGCGATGACTCCCGCGCACTGCAGGGGGCGCTGTGGCGCGGTCAGCTCTGTGGCTGCGGGCAGTGCTGAAGTGCCCAGAGGCAGCGGGCGGGGCGGGGCGGGCAGGGCAATGGCGGGCGTGCAGCAGACGTGGGGCAGGAGCTCAGAGCAGGGAGCAGGGGTGGCAGAGACGAGCCCAGCCGGGCTTGCC
>VZTX01028731.1:0-10012 GCA_013400915.1 Pardalotus punctatus | reverse complement strand
CCAACAGAATGTCACAGGGGTGTATGTGCACTCACTCATTGAAATGTAAAATTCCTTTTAGGAAATTCTTGGTGTTAGGCTTCTATGTCCAGCATTGCTGATAAGTCACACTGCATATATATATGAGTAAATAATAATAATAATAATAATAATAATAAACAACTTCATATATATGTACATACTTGGTAGCTGTTCCTTTAAGGTGCTAGAAATGAGGCAGCCAGGGGTCAGTTTAGACAATGTTGTAGGCTGTGTGTAGGCAGTGAGAACCTAGAATATGCATCCTGTCTCAGTTTTGGTGTAATCTCCACTGAAGTTAGGGGAGCTCCTCTGAATTAACACTGATGTTTATGAGAATGGAGCCTGGCACAGAGCCCTGTGGCTCCAGTTTTATCATATATACAAAATATTACCTAATTGTACTTGCTTGTAGAAGACAAACCCAGATGGTGAGACTTGTGCATGTAAATAGCAGTGAAATACATTGCGTAATCCCTACAGCTGATGTTTTTGAGCACATTTTAGGCAGTGCTGTGGTGGCTGTCTACACCAGATTCATTACCTACCGGAGGGCTGAGAGCATCGCACAAACACTGGTTTGCAATGTCTCCTTTGCAGTCAAATCCAGACAAAATGAGCTACTTCAAAGCAAGGACTTACGGAAGGCAAGAATTTCTGATTGACTCTCCCCTGAAGGAGAAGGCACAATGCTGACCTGTGTGTAGCTTTTGTCCTACGTACCTTCCTTTCTCCACCTTTCTTTACTGGTACATTAACAAGCCTCTTGACCCACAGATGGCAATTTAGATAACTACACAAGTTCAACAGCTTCACTACTTGTTCCTCAAGTGACTGAGAAGACTCTTTGTAACACCACAGCTACTTGCTGTGAATGTTATCAAAGATTACACTGACACATGTGAAGATGCATGGCCAATGCAAAGATGGGTTATTTTAATGGGAGGGTTAGCTGTGTTCTTATCCTGTACTGGTTTGTTCCAGTAAATTTCACATGGAGACCCAGCTCCAACTCTCTCAGAGCTCCCAGCTCTGCAAACTCAAAAATCACAGGTGAAAAAAGAGAAGTCACATAAGACTCTGCCCTTAGGTGACCCGTGTCTTGAAAGCCACAAGTTTGGCTTCTTTTACCTAGAATACCCTAGAAAGCATGCTGCAGATGCAAGGAAGAAGCATGCCAGCGTGTTGTGAAAGCTGGGTTTACGACAAAAGCCCAGCATCAGGTGAGCTCTGTAACAAGCTTGGTTAGAATTGAAAAGTTTAATTAAGCAGCAGCCAAAGGACAAATAGCTTTGTACTCACAGTGCTTTACTGAGAAAGAGTAAAGAATCCACCCAGTTCCTACCAAAACTATAGACATATTTACGAACAGAGTTGTTTCTAACAAGAAGACAAATCTCATCCTTGTAACTGTCCTGAGGTCAATGGAGAACCCTGAGGGATTAATTAATATCAGGAAATTCATAAAAGTCTTCTATGATGTGCCAGCTGGTCTTAAACAGGAAAGTATATTGATGGTTTCTCAACAACTGTGTTACAAAATTAGCTTCTTTTATTCAGCAATTCTTGTGTTCAGAAACTATTTTTATTTTCTTTGCAGAAACAATATTCCCCAGTACTGTTGGAAAAAGAAAAAAACCAAACTAATACTCTTTGGATGAATTCTAAATCTTTAATTTGTTAAGGCATTGTTCTGGAAGTTGTGGAATCTGTTTTGTTTTTATTATAATTTGCAGAAAAATTCTTGGTCTGTAGAAAATGATAAGGGTGTTTGAAGTTGTTAATTAAAAAATTAATTGTTTTGATTAACTGCATCTAGTAAAAAAAGTAAGAGTAAAAATGCCATAGTCACAATCCACTTAATCCTTTGAGCCAGATTTTCAAAACAGGACTTCATATTTATACATTTTGAATTATTTTGAAAAATGTTTTGCAGTTTCAATGGGAATTGCAGTACTTCTTTAAACAATTCTCTCCAACAAAATTATTTTTACAGTTTCTTTTACTTTAATACAGAATCTGCATAACATCTACAGAAATCCACTAAAATAAATTGACTAAAGAAATTTAGTCATTAGCGATATTCTTACAGCTTCTCAAAATGGTTTTAGTAGCTTGAAGAACTAGCTCATTACATATTTATTGTATATCAATAATCCTGTTCCATATGTAATTTTCCTTCCATTTTTCTTTACTTTTTGAATAAATTAGTTATTAGGCCCTCCCAGATCCCTGAGCTTCCAACAAAAAAAAAAGGTTTCTGTAAAAAAAAAAAAAAGCCTATTTCCATTTCAATGTGTTACAGTAACTTGTTATTTATTTTAAAACTGAGAGGACAGTACTATATCAATATTTTCTAATAACCTCTCATTCCTAAATCTCAGATTTTTTTCTAACACAAAGTAGAACATGAACATAAAATAGAGCAAAGCTCTGTGTGCAGAAGCAAAAACGCAGAATACAAGTAACAGTACAGAGAAACAAAAGCAGCAACAGTTGAGCTGAGATTTTACTTCTCTAAAAACTTCCACTTATTTTTCTGTCTCTGCTCTCCATCTTTTTGGAAGGCATGAAGGTGTCTTTAGGAAAGACAGTTATGGGAAGATGTGTCCTTCTTGCATGAAGCCCCACTGTAATATATGGCAGAGGTAGAAGGATTGCAGAAGGGGAAACACCCCACTGTACATTCGTAGACCTATTTTGTGGGACAGCTAAAAATCTCTATAGAAACATTATATTCCACAGCACAGTTCCTGGAAGTTTAAGAATTGGCTGCAACTTTAAGAACTATACTAAGAACTGTAACTAGTTTATTACATAAAATCATAATGACTTACTACTAGCAGATAATTTTGTACTGTAAGAAGCTCTGTTTTAGGAATGTCTTGAGTGGACATCCAAGGGCTTATTTTGTACAGACAGAAGGCAAGCTTCTGAGCTTCAGCCAAATCTAGAACCATCTCAACTACATACAGACTTAAGGCCTTACTTCTCAAAGCTGAGCATTTTACGCAAGAAACCTTTTCAATAAGTTAGTGGTTACATTTCTGCTGTCTCTATGCAAACAGCAGTCCACTTTTCCCCAGGCTGGTCTCATCACATTTCTGGAGTAGCAGAATATGATAGACAGCAGTCAAAAAAGTCTTGATCTAATTGCCATGGATGTTCAGTGGGAATCTTTTATGCCACCAGTTTTGCTTGGATTTGATCAGAAGGAAAAGCATTTTCAAAATCATTTAATCTTGGAATAACTGTATCTTTTCCAGTACCTTTCCACAACTACAACAAAAAATGAATAAAGGGGAAGTCACTTGAATGAATGCCCAGGGGGAAATGGGGAGGGCAACATTAGGCAGTACTCCTCACCTTCTGGAGCAGGTCTTAGGATTTCTCAGGCCTTAACCTCTCTCCCCTTCTCTTTCCTCCTCTTGCTCCATACCTTTCCCATATTATCTATCTGGGTCAGATCCTCAGTTTCCAGTGTTTCCACAGGCCCACACCACATGAGAAAATAACGTGAGCAGGAAAAGAGGAATACAAAATGAAGCCAAAATTCACTCATCATCATGTCACAGCATGTCTCCACACTTTGGAGCCAGATGTAGTGCAGGACAGATGAGGTCAAGCTATCAATGGCCCTCTCCTCCTTATAAACTGTCAGGCTGTAAATCTGAACATGAAAAGATTTCTGTGAGTCCATGAACCCAAAACAGCTGCTGAAAGTTATGTATCTAGTACAATAACTTCCTGATCAGCAGAACAGCACCAGGGAGCCTTAATGATGAGTTTGAACTTCTGTTGCCCTCAGCATCCTTCCAAACTTCAATTTCCATTGATCTAACTCTTAATTTCTCCTTCCTAATAGACACTATCTATATATCTCTCTCTTGTATTTCAGGGTTAGTTGCAGGCCATGCTTATTTAACTATTTCACCAATTTTACCTTGTGCTTATTTAAGGGATATACACTAAGCAAGGAACAACAGCTTCCTTGCATCCACTTTCCCCCCCACCCCCAATCACTCATTGGATTATATGGTAATTGTTTATTGGAAATTACCTCACAGTTTCCTAATTTGGTGGGGTGATCTGAAAAACAATTCTATTACAACACATAAATGCCTTGAAGTATTCAGCTGGAACCTAAAAATACAGATGATTCCCAAGTTGTTGGCAGCTAAAATGTAGCCCAGGTTTGTAAGTGGAAAACTGCATGAAAATAATCTTCATGGAGATAGATATGCCAGAACACATGATGCAAAGAGACAATAAAAATGGTTGTGTAAGGATGGTTTGGAGAAGTATTATTTATATGAAGTGTCTGCACATTCAGAAAAATTCCACAAAAAAACAGGTTACTCTGTGCTGAGATTTTACAATCAGTAAATATCACAACAAGTGTATTTTTTTTAAAGAGCAAAGTGAAAAGAGCACAGAAATGCTTAAAAAAAAAAGCAATGAATGACATTTTGGGTTTTTTTTTCTGGTGCCTGTATAGGCTTATCAGAATCAGGGTGGCTTAAGCTTCTCTCTTGTTTTCTATAAGGGGCACCATGCCCTATTCCATGTTTATTCCTTTGGTATATTTGTTCAAATAGATGCATATCAAGTGCTTGGCAGTAGTGTACTCAGTTACAGTCACCTGCCTGGAAAAGGCAAAGTGCTGCTCTGTGCAATGAAATTTCAGCCTTATGGTTAAACCTACACATTTGAGCATTTTAATTACCCAGTCTTCTAAAAGTCTGGGCAAGTTGGGTACTCAGAAATTCAGAATTTCTTAATCCTTTCTTGTCATAAATTCACATCTCATGGCCCTTTGATAATTTTATCTGCTTAAAGCTTTTCTTTGGGTACAAAAGCAGTGACCATAATGGCTCTTAGGAAAATTTGGAACTCAGGAGAAATGGGTTGGCTTTGTAGTCCCAATTGTTTCTACTCTGTTGATAGCCTGCTGTGTGCACCTCTTACATGCAAGAATTTGGGGTGGTATGCATCAGCATGTGGCTCCAGGAACCACAAAATTATCTTACAGCTATCCTAAACACTGTTAAGCAGTTAGTGAATTCTAAACATCTCTTTTGCTATTTTCTTAGCCTTCTTAATCTGTCTAACCTGTTTTGAACAAAGCTTGCTGAATCATTATTTTGTGTTTAATAGCTGCCCAGATAATTGTTTCTGAATGGCTTTTTTTTTTTTTTTTCCCTATTGAAAAATTGCACACCAAATTTAAAGCAGAGCTAGCCTAACCCAGAGAAATGTGATCAAGTTTGGAATTTTGGGAGTGCAGAAGTTGATTGGTTATGTAACAGCACAGCAAATGGAATGCAGGTTTCCTTGTCCATAATTCCATCTTCTTTCTCCTTTCAGTTTACTTCAACAGTGAGCTTGAACCAAAGTCTCAGAGGTGCATCCTGAGAGCTCACCATACGATTTGAGTAGATGACTGTGTGTCAACACCCATTTGGATTATTCAAATAATAACAGGTAAGGTGTGAGTTTCTCGGTTTTTAGAACCAAGAGTTAAATCTTTGATTGTAGCTTGTAGATTTGTGACCACTTCGAGCCCTTCGACTTTGTGAAAATGTATGCGTATTGCCTTGATGCCTTGATTAGGAGCGCCCATCACATTCGAAACAGAAAGAAACATGTTATCCAAAAAATGAATCTGGGCACTGCACCTACTTGGCATGTGCTCACACTTGGAATGCTCTGCAAGATTTTGGTGGTTGAATTGGAGGGGCAATGGGGGGTTTGTTTGCAAGGGAAACTACATGGGCAGGGGAAAAAAAGCTGATGGGGGGGCAGAAAGAGGAGCCCTTCTGTGGCTACTGTCTCTCAGTTTCAAACTGCGAGTGTATCTCTCCTATCCTAAGGGTTCAAAGGGTTAATAGAAAGAGGGATTTTCGTTGCATTTTGCACAGTACCTACGATAGTCTCAGTTTAAACTTTAAAGGACAGGTGAAAAGAGAGAGGGAGCTGAATGCTTGCTTCATGTATTGGAGAAATTGCTCATTCATATGGAATGCTGACCTCTGTCATCCTACCGGGATGATTTGGCTCTAGGGTGAGAGGCTGCTTGGGTGCTGGTTGCAAAAGTTAAAGCTGTCTGGGGAGTGCTTTAAAAAGACAATGTCAAGGTTGGTCTACCCAAAATCTGACCTGTCTTTTTTTTTTTTTTTCCTTTTTTTCCTTTTCTTGCTTTTACATCTGTTTGCAAAGTTCATGTCATTCATTTTTATGCTTTTAAAAATCTTTTCATCTAAACCAAAATGCTTCAATTGCTGTTGGAGGGTAGTGATTAAAAGGAGTAGCTGTGAGTGTTCAGTGTGGCAATGCAGATATTATGAACGAGGAAAGATCCTGAAATAAAATGGAGGTATGGGGACTGTCTTTGAGTTAGATGATAATTAATAAATGAGAATTCAGTCTCAAATTAGGAAAAAAATCAATGAAAATGAGCAAGGATAATTTTTATTAATTGAAAATACCATTTTTTTTCCAAACTTAAATTCACAAGAAGTTAATTCAAAACCTCTATTTATTTTTATTCTAATAGTTTTTATTCTGTTTTTTTTTATTCTGCTTATTCTTTCTCAGTGATATTAGATTGTTAATAATAATTCCTACCATAACTGAAATTTACCCCTCCTTCTTTTCTTTGCTTGATGTCCTAATTGATACCACATTATATATC
The DNA here is from genome assembly GCA_013400915.1 of Pardalotus punctatus. NCBI lineage: Eukaryota > Metazoa > Chordata > Aves > Passeriformes > Pardalotidae > Pardalotus > Pardalotus punctatus. The sequence goes on along the minus strand of VZTX01028731.1, from coordinate 3,300 downwards.
AGTAAATTTTTTCTACATGATGTAATACTTCAGAACCCTCATAACTCTCACACAAGTATTTCATATGCTGGAGTAATTTCTAGTCTAATTGGAAAATAAATGAAATAACTATCTGTGCAAGTCATAAGAGGAAAAGGAACAGGAGGAAGTAGTAAAATCAAAATAAGGAAAATAATTTTTCTGAACATAATTATGATGCTTCCAAGAAAATGCAGGAGGAAATAATCCCACACAACCTCACCCCTAAAACAAGCCAAACCCAGAACTCTGAAGATTGCAGTTCACCACTGGTTTTACCTTAAGTAATCTCTGAGCAGTCAGATAAAATGATCTTGCAATCTACTCCATAATCACAAGAGGGCAACTGGATCAGACAGACCTGTTCACTTTCAAGTTGATCTTTCCAAGCTTTCAAGGTTTATTCCTGTTTCAAAGAGGTTTTCCTATGAGCTGCAAGGCTCACTTCTGATTTCCTTCTCAGTTCTGAAAAAAGCATGCAGCTTCTAAGAAACCCTGGTATGCCATAATCTCTTTCCTAGCTCCAAAATATTATCCTTCCCTCGTTTTATTTTGCCCTGGCTTTTCTAAATCCTGGAGGAATAGATAACATTTCTCTGCACTGTGGAACAGGGTAGCCATGGGGAATGGAAAGAGATTGGAGTACAGGTCTCACAGGAGCAGGAGAACAGGAAGAGTCCACAATGTAATTATTTCCTCCATCCCTTCCCAGCCCAAAATATCACAAATCATGCTGTGCCTTGGGAAATATCACTTTTGCAAAGCCTTTGAGTGATTATACCGAATTCTAGTACTTGCTACCAAAGATAATGTTAGGGAAAAAACCCCAACAAACAAACGCACAGCACCTTTTTGCAAAACAAACTTCTACAATTATAATTTCTAAATTCTCTTCCTCTTTGTAACTAAAGTTTCCCATACTCTCTAAAGCAGAGCAATAACCCAGGCAGCAGTAAAGAAGCTGTCTTGACTAAAAGACACTCTGCCTCCTGCCAACAAGGCCATTTAGTGTTTATCTCTATTACATCTACCTGTAGGTAATTGTGTAGTTATGGTAATAGTGCCCTCCAGAGGAATTTTGAAGGAATTATAATACTCGGAGCTAATACAAAAGATGTTCTAAAAATGAGTGCAACAGGAAAATGGAATACTACTCAAATTATAAAATACCTGACCCTTGGGAAAAAAAAATCTCAATATCAAAGCTCTTTCTATTTTGTATGTGCATTTACATCTAAGAGAAACATAACCTGGTTACAATATGCTTCTTCATAGCCTGATGGCAAACATGAAGTTTGCATAACTCCATTTGAATCAAGGATATAAAAGCATATCAACCAAGTGAAGAATGAGAGAGCTATTCCTTGTCTGCAGCAGATATGAACAATGTATTAGGAGTGTGTTTTATCTTATGTGTGGGTGCCAGCCTCAGCCTACGGTGTCTGGATTTTTCCTGGACTCAGTGCTATAATGTAGACATGGCACAGTTAATTGAGGCAGTCAGAAGGAAGTGCAGATGTTCAAGGAGTCCTTTGGATGAGGTTTGTTTTAATATCAAGATAAATCATGCTTAGTGTCTCAAATTGCAGTGACTGTAACCTACTGTGACACTACACCTCAAAGGAAGGGCATATTGCTGTGGAACAACAGATATCTTATTTTAGATCATGTCCTGGAGGCCTGAGCACAGCTTTCTGAGATGACACCTCAACACCTGAATGTCAGGTGCATTTAAGTTTGTGTTTCTTTTGGTTTTGTTTTTTCTTTCTTCATCTCTCAACCTACAGGGTCAAATGGCTTGTCTTACATTCTGAAATTTCTGTCCCCTCCTCCTCAAAAAAAACCAACCAGCCCTTAATGAAACTTGGCATGGCAGTGAGTTCTGCGTTCATTTGTATTTAGGCATAGCCCGGGGTCATGTTTGACCTAAATGCTGGAGGTTTGTAGTCAGGTGTCCAGGCCACCAGGACAGTTCCCACTCTACCAGAACAGGAAGGAGCAGAGTGGTGTTCCTGTGCTTGTGATTGGATGGATCTGGTAAGGTTGGCACCTGCTTGGGACAGAGGGGAGATGGTTGTGCTGCTTGTGATGTAATTCTTCATAAGAGGGTCACCACCCTCAGTCTAAAGCTTCTTCTAAATTGAGGTTTCTTATTTTGCATGAGCCACAAAGGAGAGTGAAATGAGCTATGCACAGACTGGTAGGGCAGGGGTGACAAGACATTACCACTGAATGTAGGGAATGCACTCAGAGCTTCCTGGTTTTTTCACTTGCCCCAGTAACTGTGGTGAAGAGTGTGTCTCTTCCTATCTGTGTTCATGGAGTTAGTGCAGCGATTTTGGCCATCTTGTAGGCCATAGTGATGGATGGTATTACTTGTTTCTTTTCTGGTAGTTACCCCCACCCAAAAGTGCCAGAAATTACTGTCTGTGCAGAGACTATTGAGCTCTTTGAATGACGGTTTTTCATGGGCTGTTGAATGGGTGGAGATGAATAGAGCTGTCTTGTTTTTCTCTCTTCTTTTCCTAACCCAATGCTTGCCAGATGATCTGACCTCGTTGTGAAATGGGAACCTGTCCCTGGAAGACACCAGCCACATGCAGAAACCATCATGCATGCATATTAACACCTTCTCCTTTGTCTTTCCCTGCTTCAGCAGGATTTTGTCCTGACCTTCCTCCTGGGCCTTGCTGTTTTCCATGATTGTAAACATGTAGCAGCTCACTGTGTTGCTGCTTCCCTTCCTGGCATTGACCTATTCCTGCTCTTAAGAGGAACATGGCGCAAGGTGAGGAGTTCAGAGTAGTGGAAGCAATAAGGGTTGGCTGGGCTGCCCAAAGTATTGCAAGACAGAGCACAAATCCGAGTAGTGGCTGCTGCAGTGGGATGAGTGCGTTTGGTATGGAGTAGGGTGTATGTTTATAACTGCACAAATGCCACAGTGTGAGTATCTTGTCCAGCCCCAGGGAATGCACCTCACCTTTTTAAATCTAGATAGACAATGAACAGGGTCTTCCTTGCTGCCCTCCTGGTTCATATATACAAAAATATCATTAGAAAAACCACCAGCAGCCTAGCACAGGGCCTGACACAGCAGAGAACACTTGCTCTTTAAGAATAATGTGTGTATGTGTCCCATTGATGGGGAAAGTACTTTGGGGTGACAGATGAAGCTGCATTCTCAGCTCTGCAAGTATCTCTTTGCCAGCCGTGTTGGAGGTTGAGGGGTGTGGAATTTTTCCCCATCCTGGGTGTGGCTGGTAGCTTGGGCTGGACCAGCTG
>VZTX01028730.1:84580-120052 GCA_013400915.1 Pardalotus punctatus | reverse complement strand
GAGATTCCTACAGCACCCCTGAAACCGCCACACTTAATGAACTCAAAGTTTATTCCATAAAATATCTGCTAGATTTATTTCTTACCTCCTGGTGAGCGCAAATAAAACTCCTTTGAGACACAAAGAGCCATAATCTGAACTGAGGGAACCCAAGATTTTCTTTGACACCGTGGGACAACCTTTGATAACATTACCAAGAGAAGAACCTGACCTACAAAACTGGAAATAAAGATGGAAATGTGGTCAGCTGTCGTTTAGAACAAAGCACTTTTCAGCAGTTAAAGGGCAACTCCTGCAAGGGAAACTTGTCCGTGAAGCTGAAAAAGTACTTTGAAGAGGACACATCTGTCCCAGTATTGTCTTCTGAAAATGGCAAAATACCTAATGTAGATTTGCCATCTAATTTTTATAGACATGTAAAGATAGGTGAGTATGACTAAATCTCTGCAGCGCTGACCTGCACAGTCTGTCTCTCCATATGATTCAACTGCAGCTGGAAAACTGCATTTGATTAGCATCTCTGTACTGCCAGCAAGTTGTTGTGGAGCAGAATTGCTTCATTTTAGTTGCCATATTCTGATCAGAAGGCTGTAGGCATGGATTTACAGGGAGAATTAAAACAGTCATATTTATATGTATACAGTGGAAGAAGCAATTAAGGCAAGTTAGGAAAAGCCAAACTTCAAGAGATTGTTAACATAGGAGAGCAACAATTATTTGGCATGATACCCAGGGTAAAGTTAGCAGCAAGATAATTCAATCAAGACAGAGAAAATGTGAAATTTGGACAGATGTTACAGGAAAATGTTCCCAGAGAAAAACCTGTGGGGGTATGGAATAATTTGAAATCCCTGAAAATAAATATTTTAAACCAGGCAAAGCAGAACATCAACAAATATTCTGACGATAGCTTTCACAAGAGCAAGAAAATTGCCTGGACAGTCTAACTGGTTTCTTCTCTATCTAAATTTTGTAATTTTGATTTCTGCTTCCTGATGCATGATGGCTTCAACAGGGTAAGTCCCTTTAACAGTAACTATAATATTGTGGTTTCTTTGCCTTTGGCAGGGCTGTTATTACTTTTCTACAGTAAATGTCCCACAGTATGGCCCACAATGACCCACAAATCAACTGTAGCCACAAACACACCTGCCCTGGCTGTCCATGCAATAACAACCTGTCTAGACTCAGCATTACCTTCAGACCAGACCTAGCTCTGGCTGAGCTAGGCAGTACCCTGAATTTATTCGTGTGGACTCCGCAGCAGATTCTCTTTTTGCTTGTTCAATTTTTTTTAGCAGCTGGTCACAAGGGGACAAAAGCTGTTGGTGAGTTGTCCACTTGCTGAGTGCTTGGCTTCTAAAGAGCCATTCATGAGTCTGCTGTGCTAGGAGGCATTTGGGTGCTTGAAAGCAGCTGTGACAGCAGCATCTCTGTTGGAAAATTGGGAAAGATATTCCCAAGGAATGAGAAAATTAAGCCAGAGAGACATGCAGGCAAAATGTAATTCTTAATGAGATTTTTGGTGCAGCAGTTGCATTGTAAATGGGGGGCTTTGTAGTAGCCCCCAATCAACATTACATGGAAATAGAAAGATGGAGTTCTGAGGGACACTCCAAACAGTTTATGAATCTGTGTCCATTTCAAGAAATTGTTTCATCCAAAAAAAGACACAGATTTTGAAGACATTCACACTGAATTGCTGTTCTGTATGAAATACTTCAACATAGGAAATGCCAAAGCAATTCCTGTCAGTATTTTTGAGAAATATTTTGACTTTTGTTTGAAAATATTTTTTTTTTAAATTTAAAAAATGGACTGCAGTGAACAGGTATTAAAGAAAATATTAATAAAAAAAAATCCCTAAATAATCTCAGGCTTCAAGAAGAGGTTTATTTTTGGAGTGAACAAATTCTTTCAATTTGACCCCAAATGAAGTTCGTTATAATGCTTTCTTTTGCCTAACTGGAAATCCTAAACATACTTTCCAGCAGACCTGCCCAGCATTTTCTCTTGGATTTAAGGCTGCTGAACAGAAAAAAATAATAATAAAAAAAAAATTCTGTCTCTGCTGTGGAATGTATTTCATGGAGCAGTCTTGCCCTGGTTGGAGATGACACTGCATCTTTCTTATCTCTATGACTAACTTCCAGACACCCAAATTGCCTCCTAACATATGGAAGATGTATGGGTAGGATTTTGTGTACAAGCCAGACTGCAGCAGATGGGTGAAATATACAGCACTCTGTCTTTGATTTAGCAAAAATAATCTACTTCACATTCGTGGAGACTGCATGGTTTTCCCATGAAGTTTCTATGCAGCCTGACTTCTGTAAGGGGTCTGCTAAAATTTCAAATAATTTGTAATGTGATTATGCTAATTTTTTCTCCAGTCAGGGAGAATATAGTGTATTTGATGCCTATTTCCTCTCCCTCCACCAGCTCTATGACATTTTGTGCTTTCTCAGAAGAGCATTAGAGTCCTAAAGCCAGAGAAAAACTTCAGCTCCTCAGGTTTCTAGAGGAAGAACGACAAAGGGAGGCTGGAGGACACCTCAGGCTAGTTCAGAGAGGACTCTGTCACCCACACAGAGCAGGAATGCTGGACCTCCTGCACATGGACAATTAGCTGCTGGCCCCAAGGATGGCTCCCAGTAAGCTCCAGCTCTCAAGATGATCCAATAGTTCAACTTCTTACCCAACAATGACCTGGCCCATGCAGGGTTGTGCCTGTCCTGTGACTGTGACAGTCACAGAAATACTTGGGTGACAGTCACATGATACTAACAACTCTGATGCGCTGCTATCACTCGGGACATGACCCTGAGTTTCACTGCTCATAGGCATGAGAGGCACCAAGAGGCCCATAAACCACGTCTGTCTGAAGAGCCAGATGGTCCTCACCCCCAAAATTCAGTTGCAAATATCTGTAGGATGCTCATAAGTCAAGGGCAACGAAACTCTTTCAAGCTCATATTATGTGTGGTCACTCCGATTTCTAATTTCATAGCACAATTTTTCCTCTCTGTTCTCACACCCCATTGGTGAGACAAACTAATTTTCAAGATGGGTGGAAAAAAAAAGGGAGAAAAAAAGTAAAATAAAAGAAGACACTCAAATCTATCTACTGTGCTGGGAGGTGGATGCCATTTAAGGACCCTAGGCTGAAGGGATGCTTTCCTCATGCCTCAAAAAATGACATGAGGAACACAAGGGGAAGAGCAAGGCTGAACCTGTCTCCGTTCACTCTTGCTGGTGCTGGCAGTGTTGCAGAGCCAACCCATTTCACAAAATGAGCCTTTTCTACCATGTTGCCCTTTGTGTTTTAGAGGTCTGCTCCCTCCCACACCAGCAAACTCTGGTTTTTCAGGCTCCTTGGTGCAGCCACACACATTTCTCTGCAGAGCAATGGCAGTGAGTCTCAGTGCTGCATTTGAGGAGTCTAAGTAGGCTCTTGTTAAACTCGCTGGGTTTATTTTCTTATTTTTGTATTTTTTTCTCTTTTTAAAATTTTCCATGCTAGGCTGTGCAGCAGGCCTGGCAGATGGACTGCAGCTCTGCTCTGTACACCAGGTGGCCTCAGTGGTATGTGCTTCAGTCCTGATCATCTCAAGGTGCAACCACCACTCCTGCCAGTGCCCTTTTTGTTTGCAGCGATCTGAGCACGCTTTACAGTGCAGTGAAACAGAGCCAGGAATCGTGCAACAGGAGAAAATATAGGAGATAAAACACATGCATGGATAGGATTGATAACAAAAGGCATCTGTTAAACACACATAATGTTTATATGAAACAGCTCTGCAGACAATGAGCACTGCTGTGTTGTAGCTACCTGGAGGGACAGAGAGTTGTTATCCTCTTCTCTTAGAATAAAGTTCTTAAAAAATAAAAGCCTGAGCCACAGGCAAGCATTTTGCATGTTGCCACATAGTGATTTATTATTCATTAAAGAGGAGATGGAGGAACCAACAGGTGACTGATAAACCTGCATGGGAAACTGCAGAGGGTCTCAGTGAGAGGCTGATTGTTCCCATGGAGGGAAGCTACTGGTGGAATCTCTCATCTCACTAAACTGATTCAATATGTACACAAAGCAGGAATACACTGATTGAATCTGCTGGTGACATGAAGTTAGAGGATACTACCAGTGTGATGGAAAATTGTTAGTCACAGAAACTTGGCAGGGCTCAGTCATACAAAATGTATGTTGTCCACCCATGGTGGCAGTCATCTGACTGAAAGCAAATTTCTGTGGAGGAGTTACTCACCATGAATTCTCTTTACTGCTAGCAGTGACAAAAGCACTTTAAACATACTATCTGTGTCTTTTTAAAATAGATACCTAAGGTACATTTAAAGGACTTTGCACTAAATGTAGCTATCACTCACTCTTGATGGTAAGGACTCCATAAGGAGTCTGGGTCACCTGCAGATGCATGAACTGTGCTCATCTAGATGCTGGAAGATTAATCACGTTTGGCTTTAGAGGAGAATAATAAATTCTCTGCAAGATGGTGCCATCCATGGGGAGGGATAGAAGAAGGGCAGCTTGCTCTCCTCAAGCATGGAGACCTCTGATCTGATTTTGAAATTGGAAAACAAGTGAAAAAATAAAGAAATAGAAGGTAAACTATTATCCTGGGAGTGTTTAGTCAATGTATTTCCTGTACTGAAAGTCTTGCTATGAGGCAGAAATGAGTAATTACTGAATTTCCACAGAGAGAAACTAAAAAGGGTGTCTGTGATGATGACCAGGCAGTGGCCATCACATCAAACAGGACTGAGGCAGTTTGGCCAGTGGGAAGGGAAGGTAAGGGAAGGGAAGGGAAGGGAAGGGAAAGGAAGGGAAGGGAACTCAAGGCTGTGGGGTTTTCCAGATGCAGTCCAAAACTTTTAAAGAACATTAGCCTTCAACTTGTGAAAGACCTCTTGCTTTCCTCAATATTATTGAAGCTAGAACCATGTTTTCAATAATTCTTCTGGATCTGTCTCCCCATGTTCCATGCTGGGTGCATCTCTCCTTGGTATTTCTTCTGTCCCAGCCATGCCTACAGTGACCTGGTCAAGTAGTCCCCCAGACCGCAAGCTTTTGTATTCCCTGTAGGCTTTACCAAGGATGGCAAAAGAACTCCTCTGACTGCATGGTGATTAAGCAGGCCCAACTGGGCCAGGGGTCAGTGCCACATCCTGTAGCTTGACTTTTCTCCTTCTTTTTTCCCTTCCCTGTTTACCCTTTCAAAAAGAGGAGAGGAACTGGAGTGTTGAGAAATCAGAGGAGCCATAAGGATTGCAACTGCTTGCCAGAATGGAGGGATACATGACTGGAGAGACAGAAAAATCACAGAGAGATCTGAGAGAGGGAGGGAATGAAGAATTAAAATTATCAACACCTAGAATTAAACCATCATTCAACAGAGATTAATTGCAATGGGAAGCATCACAGGACTATGCAATACCTGACGTATTCTATTGCAGCAGTCAGAAAACTCTACTTTCAGGAACTGCTTAGTGGCCAGATGACTCAGGTTGCACAGAGCTGTGGCTGCCCCATTCCTGAAAGTGTTTGAGGCCAGGCTGGACAGGAATTGGAGCAACCTGGGATGGTGGAAGGTGTCCCTGATCAAAGCACGGGGTTTGGAGCAGGATGAACATTACAGGTCCCTTCCAACTCAAAGTATTTAATGATTCTGTGATTCTAAGTTGGTTAAAACATATGAAATAATTGAAACTCCGTGTCACTAGGTTTTGTAGATGAAGACCACAATCCTTCCTTCTACTTGAACCCTTCGCATGTTTCCCAAAGCATGACATGACAGAGGACAGATGGACAGATGGCCTCAAGGCATCCCTCACTCACCCCTCACCTCTCATGGAGGGCCACCAAAGAGCAAGTGGTTGGCTTCTAACGGGACAATGTTCAAGAAGAGTATGGCAAAAGATGAAGTAATTGGATGTGTCTTATAAGAAAGCAGTGGGCGGTAGGAACGGAAGGAAGTGTGGTTTGGAGGTGGCAGAGCTGCTCATGGATGGTGGTGAGGCACACGGGTGAGTTTAAGTTCAGACATGCAGCTCAAGAGTTTGACCAGAGACCACAGCAAAGGCCTGGTAAGGACATGGTGAGTCAGTTACTGGGCAGTGGCAGAAACGTTTTTCATTATTGTAAACCAAGACTGTTTTTTTTCCTCCCACACTGCTTAATTGATCTCTGGAACTCACTACTATAAAGTATTACTGGGCATGCAATTTTGCAGAAGGGAGATATAGTTGGGAATACTCTGGGTTATCTCACAGAGGATAGATGCATAATGGAAGTACAATATAACATAAACTCTCATACTTCAGGGTATACAATCATTACTGCTGACAGGTTTATATAGCAAAATTATTCCATAATTGCTCAAAGGGAATTCTTGTGTCTTCCTCTGAGGAACTCTTGGAGGAAGAATCTGGATTAAAAGCATTGCTAATTGTATCCAGCACAACTCTTCCTATATCTAAGCAAATCTTTTCTATTTCTGACTCATATGATATGGAAAAAAATTCATATCTCCTGCAGGTTACATAAATTTCAATAAGAACAGAAGTTTAATTTCTATGACTGGGATTCCTGGGACAAGCAGCGAGATCCAAACAAAAGCAGTTCATGAGCTGGGGTGTTCCATTCAGGCCTGTCCTACCTGCAGGCATCTAACGGAAGTGCAGTTGTCAATAGTCAATGAACACCTCCCATAAAATCAGTGCCTTAATTGCAGGGTCCCCTGAGACTTCTTCCACTGAGGTCCTTTTTTTCTTTGTAGCCTATGTCCAGATCTACAGAAGACAGAATTGCTTTTTCCCCCCTTTAAAAAAAAATTTAATTTTTAAAATTTAAATTTAAATTAAAAAAAATAAATCTATAATTAAAGACTATAAATGCCAGCATGCAAGTTAATGTTCAGGGAAGTGAGTTAGAGGTTGATACATCTCAAGGTTCACAGGACATCCAATTTCCCTGGGGGTGTCCAGTAGGTGCTGTTAAGTGACTCTTTGGTGCCTTGTTTTTTAGGGGCCTCAGGTGGTACAGATTCACAGCAGAGATGAAGGAAACCACATCTGGTTAGCCTGTGAGATTTCTATGGTTTTAGGAAAGAAAGTAGGCTCTTGAGACCTCAGCTGGTGTCTTGGATGAGAGATGCTGAATTCTGTGGCTGTGCCAGTTAATAGAGTGAAATGTCTGAAGAGGAAAAGAATAATTATTCTTCAGGATGGTAGGAACATATGATGGAATTCCCCATCCTCTGATAAACATATCTACAAGCAAGTGATCAAATTGAAATACTTTTGGTTCATAAGCAGCTAATCTGCAAAGAAATCTCTCCCCTGTTCCTCCCATCGCCTTCACAACATTATTTTCATTTCTATCTAGATTTGTTTGCTTGTTAGTCTGTGGCCTCCCCCTGAGGATGTAACTGCAGATGGATGAATTATTTTATTTTATTAAATATTATTCTTGGCTTTTTGGAGATGTTTTTTTGTTTTGCTTTAATGATTATTCCTTCTGGTGTTATTTCAGTTTTCAATTACAACTTGTGCGTGTATGTGTCTGGTACACTACCATTTTGTAAATGGATGTATGCACTTATTGTTAATTGATTCCCCAAATAAACCCAAATGCTTGCATTGAAATAATGTATTATATTTCTTGCATGCCACTGAGCTGGATGCCTTCCAGCTTGGCATCTACTCTAGAGTTGGAAACTTGACTCATTCTTGGCATCTGCTCTAGAGATGGACATTTTTCTCTCCCTCCCATTACCCCTGGAATGATCAGAGATGATGTTATGTCAATTTTCTCTGCAGACCTCATATCATTGCTTGATGTCTCTGGATAAAGGTGGTCAAAGTTGCACCTCTAAGTGTGTATTTAGCCATCTAAACAGACGGTTGCTTAAAAAAAAAAATCAAACCAACAAAACACTGAACTCTCAGCAACCCACACAGGCTTCAGTGAGGGTTTTCTTCCCTGAAGTCAGGCTGTTATGGAGGGTATTTTTCAAAACCAGCCCTTGTTGGCCTATATCTGTTCCTACCAAAACCACTGTCTGCTTGAAAATTATAACAGAAATGAGAATTAATCCGCAATTGGTCCTTTGGTGAGTTTTTGCAATCCAACTTTTTTTTCCAGGCTTTAGCTAGAAAACACAGTTGAAGTCCCTGATGGTGAGACCGTGCACTTCAGCAGGTTTCAGCAGGTTATCTACTCCCTCTTTATGCCAAAAAAGAAAGATAATCCCCTTTCAACTGTGATTCATCCCACATATTACAAACATCTATCTTAGGAGTAGATGAATCACTTCCTGGAGGTGCTTCTCTTTCTCTCTGTGCCCTCTGTCCATTCAGGAAACCTAGAAAAGAGTTGAAGCAAGACTATAAATTGTGGACAGCTAAAATGGGGGGGAGATGAATCCCACTGTGCACCGAAAATCAATGACTCTTGGTTCATTGAATTCTGACTTTCAAATGCTGTCAGCAGTTCTGTTTTGACAGTTTGGAATTTTATACTGCTAACTACATCCTGGCATTTTTATGATCCCCTCTGCCCCCCCCCCCAAAAAAAAAACAACCAAAAACCCAACAAAAACCCAATAAAACAACAACCAAAAAACCCAACCCAAACCAAAAAACCAAAACCAAGAAAAACCCAAAACTGGCCTATTGTGCTGGTATGGAAATCTGTGATGGACAGTCGAAGCAACTTAATTTTGTTTTCAACAGTGAGAGGTTTCACATTTGGTCGTCAGCTTCCAGAATGAGTCAAGTTTCCCGTAAGACATAAAAGCACAAGGACCTGCTAGAGAGGGTCCAGAGGCCACAGAGATGCTCCCAGGGCTGGAGCACTTTTGCTCTGGAGCCAGGCTGGCAGACCTGGGGATGCTCACCTGGACAAGAGAAAGCTCCAGGGAGAACTCAGAGCCCCTGGCAGTGCCCAAAGGGGCTCCAGGAGAGCTGCAGAGGGACTGGGGACAAGGCATGGAGGGACAGGACACAGGGAATGGCTTCCCACTGCCAGAGGGCAGGGAGAGATGGGAAATTGGGAAGGAATTCCTGGCTGTGAGGGTAGTGAGTCCCTGGCACAGGTTGCCCAGAGAAGCCTCTGGATCCCTGGAAGTGTCCCAGGCCAGGCTGAATGGGGCTTGGAGAAACCTGGGATAGTGGAAGCTGTCCCTGATATTTAAAGTACCTCCAATCCAAACCATTCTGTGATTCTATAAGGGAGGCTTCCTCTCTGCTGGCCCTGAGAGGGTAACTTAAATGCAAGCCTACAGTTGGATCAAGCCCTTGGTAAAATACCTCCAAAGGAAAGGAAGCAGAAGCTGGGGTGGAAATACATCAAACCCTCCAAACATGAGTGTCCAGGACTCATCTGTGCTGAAAAACCTGAACTAGCTCCCACTATGGGGCACATCTCACCTGAACAGCTCCTACCATGCCAAGGCAACAGCTGAGGTCCTGGAAGAACAGCTGGGCCGTGGCCTGGGCTGAGCAGCCTGCTAATTACACTGGCCTTTCAGCAGGATTAATTATCACTGAGTTGATAAAACACAAATGCTTTTGGCTGCCGTGCTGGCTTGATTGGGACCTCTGAGTGGTGTTGTGTTATATATTGCAGTCAAGGCATCAAGGAAGATGTTTTGATGGTGATTGTATAATAATGTGTGTTGATGACAATGGCTAAAGAACCAGAAGAGAATATGAAAAGCAGAAGTAGCAGCCTGCTGAAAATAAACTGCTCATCTCTGTGAAATTCTTCCTGGTTTAGCAAGTGTTTTTAAATTGTAGTGTATAATGATGTCCCTGCAGAAGCTGAGAACCCCTAGAATGATTTAAAAGCTGTTAGTCCTTCACGTCAAAGTATAGCACAACATCCACAGATTAGCGAGCCTTAATATAAAGGGCTACTCTGTGTTACCTGGTTATCTACTGCCAAAGTTGAAACCAACATCTTGTCATCTTCTGGGTGAGCTTGATAATGTTTTAGAATTGGAGACACATAAACAATAAAAACCACAGGATCGTACAAGGAATTGACAAAGGAGGTAATTTATCTTACTCCAGTATTGATCACTCCTCAGCCACAAAATGCAATACAGAAATGTCAAGCATTCTGGTGTTGCTCAGTGTGACCAAGTTTTGTGATGTGATCATCTGCAGGGAGCGGGTGCCTTTCTGAATTATGCTCTCTCTACAGGTGGCACAGCTGTGTAAGGATTACAGCATCAGTAAAGCCCAGCAATCCATTACGCTCCAAACCTGTCTCCAAAAGAAATTTAGGAGAAATAATTCCCAAATATTGCAGCTAGGGGTTTAACACATGAAAATCTCTTCCTAAAAACACATGAAAAACTCCCCCTAATTTCCATGCATGTCTGTTAGTGACACTACTTACATCATACGGTGAGATTAACCTAAATTGAGTTGTGTTTTTCCTCTACGTCTCTTTCTTATTCAGTGGCTGACATGCATTGAAACATAAAGTCAATGAAAAACCAAGAAAAAAATGGAACAGCTTGTAGAGACTATTTTCACAGGGAGGGTACTTATATATTTGGGTGATTTGAGTTCATCTTCATAGACTGAAGGTGGGTGAGTTCAGTATTTTCATCACAGAATCCTTTTCTGCGTTGGAAGGGTCCTTAAAGCCCATCTCATTCCACCCCCTGCTTATAGAGGGACACTTTCCACTATCCCAGGTGGCTCCAAGCCCCATCCAACCTAGCCTTGGACACTTCCAGAGATCCAGGGGCAGCCACAGCTTCTCTGGACACCCTGTGCCAGGGCCTCCCTACCCTCACAGGGAAAAATTCCTTCCCAATATCCCACCTAACCCTGCCATCTGGCAGTGGGAAGCCATTCCCCCTTGTCCTGTCACTATCTGCCCATGTGAAAAGCCATTCTCCCAGGGGCAGTTTTGCAGTGATTTTGAGGTTTCTCACCATATGTACAGTGAGGTGCAGGCAGCCACCCTGCTGCCCTTTCCTTGCTCCTGTCTCCCATGGGCCAGGTCCAAGTGGCCAAAATAGCCCCGGCCTAAAGCCAGTGCCTGTTCCAGCAGTGATTGTTGCATGATGCATGGCTGTCTGCAGAGGCTGGCAGCTGGGAGACCTTAAGAAATCCCCCAGGATTTATTCTAATGTCTACATCTGACACCAATATAAGTAACCTGGTGCAAAAAGCCACTGATGCAGAGCTCTACTTGATTTCTTAGTTGGCAGACATAAACATCTGCTATATGCCAGTTGCAAGGACATTTTTGCAGCCAGACATTTTGCATCCTTTTCCTTTTGAATCCTCTAAAGGTCATATTGGTCTTGGCTACTCATTTATTTCCTTTCTCTCATTGAATTTTTAACAATGACAGGCGCTCATCCAAAGCTCTGGGCTCCTCTACACTGCATTAAAATTCACAATGTCATTTGCTTTCAGTAAATATATTCAAATGAGCTGCCTTCAAAACCATAAATGACTCACCATACAATCAATTGTAATTGCAGGACCCTGAATTTCTCCTCTACATGTTGTCCTTTACTGCCCAGAAGAAACACATGAAGTAACTGTTACCAGAAACTGGTTGTGGAAAAGAAATTTGATGTGATCATTTTTATTCTCTAAGGAAAACTTGGTAAGTTAAATACAGGACCAGTTTTGGCTGGAAAATGGGACAGATACATGTAAATTTTATATTACCACTCAGATCTCTGAGTTCCTGTGCTTAAGAAAACTTATCTCTCTAATCAATTATTCAGTTTAAAAATGGAACACGTGCTTCTCTCTTAGTTTCCCATAAACCTCTCTGACAATTTTAAACATACATACTCACATGCTGAAAATCTGCTTGTTAAAACAGTACATGGTCAAAGTTTCCAGCCAGATAAAAATGATCAAGGCATCCTCTTACAGGATATAGAGTGTTATGCCAGGGAAATAAAGCTAAATAAAATGATCCAAAAGATTTTTGATTTTAATCTCATTTTTCCTGAATACTTTGTGCAGTAAAAAAATTATGGAAAAAATATGAGGAATCTAGTTAGTCCTTATAGATAACAGTGGAACTACTGCCTTCCCCTGTGCTCTTGATAAGGCCAGGAATAGGTTTATCACTAAATCACAGATATAAGAGTTAGAAGAGATCTATTAGGAAATCCTCTTTTTATAAGTGTAGAATTGTTCCTTCCAACCTACTTTCTGAGTCTCTGTCTGGTCAAGCATTTAATGTCTTAAAACAGCGAGGCTCCAGTCACTTCCCTTGAGAGATGACTTTATTACCTAGCAGATCTCAGTATGAGGGACTGAGTTCCAAACTGAATTTTACTTTTCATGTTGCTAGAGAGTTACTCTGTCTCAGCAATGACGGCCTTAAACCCTGTGCCCTTTATCGTGTGATAAGTCCATCCTGTGTTCATACAGCTTTGAACTGAGAGTTCAGATCCTGGTTTACTGACTTTGCTTCTTGAATCCATGCTTTTTTCCTCAAGGATGATTTAAGTTACTCTCAGCATTACTTAACCTGCTGGTGCTTGATGGATATATTCTATGAAATGGTTAAATTCCCAATAGCCAACAATGTTCCTCTACAGCAAAGGTTACAAGAAACAAGCAAAAAATATTGTTAAGAGTGAGGAAATGTGGGGAGATTGTATCTGTAGATCTCAGATGTAGATATCCCTAAGGATAAAATAAACAAGTTCAGTGCATATCAGCTTCCCCCTCTGCCTGTCTCATGCATTGCTTGTCTTCTTTGGGTCTCATCCAAAGACCTCTGAACCAAATGGAAAACTTTCAGTGACTTCAATACAATTTGGGTCAACTCCTTAAGGGCCGTGATTTTGTCTTCCCAAAGTGTGTGGCCATGATTCAGTGGGATGCTTCAGCACACAGCTGCCTCCACTATCGGAGTTATCTCTAGGATTTTGGTGAGGTTTTCCGTACACTAAATAAGAATGTGCTTAACCAGGCTGTTGATTCTTCATATTTAATACAGAGAAGGCCCTATGGAATGCCAAACATCATGATTTTAATATTATGTATTTTATCTATATCAGATGTATCAAAGATGCATTTTATATGGCAGTAATTCAAAACACAAAGCCAATTACTCTGCTGGTAACATCTTGTGTATTTACACTGCTCAAAAATGTGTCTTGCGGCCTTATAACCGCTTGCTAACACAAGCTTCTTTCACTAACCTGTCTCAGAACATCAAACAAAAGCAAAATCAAATAGAAATGTAAACTTCATAGCCTATGATATATGTGGATTATATCCAGTGAAAACATTTTTGATAGAACAATTTTATGTTTAAAATGAAGCCTGATTGAAGCTGGAATATTTTGTAGGAACACAACTATCTCAATGACATTTTTTATGGGAAAAATGTCTCAGCAAATTGCTTTGATTTTCTTATTTGTGTCACTAATGTAGAAATTATTTGTTTTGAGAAAAGAAAAAATGCATTTTCAAATTTACCACACTGTTTTGTCTTGATGTATAGCAATTACTGAATCATCATGTAGTTTAATATAGAGTATTATATTCAATATTTCATTGCAGTGCTTTTCAAAATTGCAACGAGGCATTTCTACTTTTCCAAAGTAGTACATCTACAATTCTTCATAAGACTTTCAAAATTTCTGTTCCCTGAAAGTTTATCTTTAAAGTTTTGCAATTTTTGACTCTAGTTCAATATGCAAACATAATTTTAGCATGTTCACAGCTCTCACAAAAGCTTGAATTTCTGGGCACTTGTATTACCTACTCAATCATATGTATTTGCAGATTGAAACTTTGACAGATAAAGCCAACTACAGTCAAATTTGTGCTCTTTAGGTCCAGATTCTCAGCCATGTCCTGTTGTAATCTGAACCAATGCCTTCCTGCCTCATCATTGATTCTCAAACTGCAGTTTTAGTCACAGAATCCTAAAAGGGTTTGGGTTGGAAGGGACCTTAAAAATCATCCTGTTCCACACCCTGCCATGGGCAGGGACCCTTTCCACTGTCCCAGGCTGCTCCAAGACCCAGTGTCCAACCTGGCCTTGGACGCTTCCAGGGATGGGGCAGCCACAGCTTCTCTAGGCAACCTGTGCCAGGGCCTCCCCACCCTCACAACCAGGAATTCCTTCCCAATATCCCATCTAGCCCTGCCCTCTGGCAGTGGGAAGCCATTCCCTGTGTCCTGTCCCTCCATGCCTTGTCCCCAGTCCCTCTGCAGCTCTCCTGGAGCCCCTTTGGGCACTGCCAGGGGCTCTGAGCTCTCCCTGGAGCCTTCTCTTGTCCAGGTGAGCACCCCCAGCTCTGCCAGCCTGGCTCCACAGGGTAACATAATGAGGTAAACGTCTTTGAAAACTAGGTCAATTTCAGAAAAAAATATGCCAAGTCAGCAAGATTACATTCTGCACACAAATATAGAAAATCATAGCAAGCTGCAGCCAAAGGAGAATCCAGCTACCTGGAGCTCCTGGCTGAGGACCAGGTGCTCCCTGTCCTACTCCACTTGCTCACCCCAAAACGTAGTGGTGGAAGCACATTGGAAATCATGCTCTGGGATTCCACATTGTAGTGCATGGTAGTGAGCTACACATGGCCACGTTTTGTTTATGACAGATGGCTCTTCCCAAAAATATGATGTGCAAGATTGCACTGACTTGGACAGTTCTGCATAAACTGAGGGGGATTGACAGAGTGTAATATACATTTTCTGTTTACTAAAAGTCTAGAAGAGAATGGGCCAAGCCCAGCAAAGAACAGCCTGTTTCGAAGATATTACGGCTGGAAAATGTTGTTTCTCACAGAGATCATCTCTCTATAATAAGCTTCATGGTGATCCTGTATGGTGGGGAAAAAAAAAATCAACTATGCAGATTGGGAAAGGAGTCAATCACATGATTTTTATTTGTATGCTATCATGGAGATGTCTGTGAGAGGAAAAGAGAACTTCTGCTCGCCTCCACAGCTCTGCACAAAGCCAGCCTAGCTGGAAACAAGCTACAGCCTAGAAACTACTTGTGGGAACCATGTGGAATTCAAATGCAAAGAAGGAGGGTTTGTCAGTGATGAACAGGCACCCTCAGAGAGGCTGAGATGATGGACAATTTGCAACAGTCAGCTGGGAATTGGCCCAAACAAAGCACACATGCAACCTTGCCTGAGTGACAGTTTGGAAGAGCCATGATGAAATTCCCAGCTAGGAATCTGTAGCTCACACATGGGATTTGCTCTTCTATCTTTGTTGGTCTTTTTCCTACCCTTTGTTGGATGTTTGCTGAGTGAAGAATGCGTGCATAATATGGGGTTAACCAAAAAACTTTTCCTAAATCCTGAGGATTATAATTCATCATGAGATATTGGGGTTATTCTGATGTCCCTCAACAGCAGAGATTAGTGTAGGTCTGGTGGGGTTAATGCAGCAGAACTGATTTGTGCCAGTTGAAGATCAACTCCTGTTTTAAATGTTTTACTGGAAAAGGAGAGAAATTAATTGTTTTGCTCCAGATTTTTCCAGATGTTGGAGACTGGAACCTGCTACTGAAACAGGATCTCTCATCCCTGTTAGCTTTTCACATTACACAACAGTCAGACAGACAGACAGACAGAGCACAGAGGGCATTTGGGTTGCAGCTTCTATTTTTGTCACTTCCTCTGAACAGAGTAAAACCTCCCATGACTAAAATGTCTTTCTTTGGCACAGGGGAATCGCGTCTTTTGGGATGATATAACTGAGTTGCGTGGGAAGCCTTTTTTTCCTAGGCTAAGAAACTGATATTAAAAAAAAAATACTGTTACATTCCAAACTGAGATCTTTGGGAAAGTTCGTGGGAAATAGGAGAGATCTATCCTCAAAACAGCCGATTAATTCACTCTTAGGTTAAAATGTGGGACTTCTCAGCATTTCAAAGCCCATGTTTTTAGGTGCTTGGAAGGAGCCTCCATTTCTGTAGCTGTCACATTGATTGGAACTCCTTCAGAGAAAAGAATTTAAACCATATGTGCTTCTCTGAACAATTTAATTTCTATCAAAGCTAACGTTTGTTGATGACAAAACATTTTGCTCCAAAAAATTCCTCGGATGATAAGAATTCACTAAGTAAAGTTTACATAACCTTTTTGGAGACCTTGAAAGAAAAACCATGTCTTGAAAGCAGCTGAAATCTGCCTGCTTGAAGACCACTATGCCTTTCCCTCTGCAATTAGTACAGCTGAGTTCTGCAGTGAAAAACACTTTCAAAGTTCCTCACTGGCCTCATCAGGATTTTCTCTCAGACTGTATAATCCCATGATTACATGGTGATGTTGATGCAACATGACATGGTGTGTCAGTGGAGTTTCTAACCCTTTATTTTGTACCACTGAAGGGAAAACCCAGCAGCCTGGGTGCTTAAACTGAAACACAATTAAGAAAAAGGAGGAAATCTGATAATCATTATTGAAGTATACTTGCGGGTAACTGGCAGCTTTTCCTGAAATTTTCAGCTGGTGATATTGTTCACAAAATGCTTGGCAACCTGCCAGTCCACTCAATTAATATCTCTGTCAGGCTGTTTAGTAGCTACCTGTATTTTGCAATATTTCAGGAGGACGTTTGACTAGTTGACAAAAGCTCCTCCCGTATCAACCTCGTGTCTGGTCACACAGATCAAATCCTTGAGCTGGTTATTGCATAACCTTGGACATTTCCTCAGCTGCTGTGTTAGCTTTTTCATGCTGTTTTCAGAAGTGGTGGCTTTTCTGATCATGAGTAGTAGGGGTGGGCGCAGTGGTCTTGCAGTCACTAATTAGGTCATTGATACAGGCTTGTCAAAAAGGGCATTGTGTCCCTGCAACCAGACACTGCAAAACTTTGCTGAAGATTTTACCCTGCAATCAAAAAAATACACCTTTCTCCCTTTCTTTGAAAGGGAATGCAATTTAGCTGGAATCCTATTAGGGGAATAAAAAAAGCACTTTGGATAATATTACCAATAATGTTACCTCCCTAGCTTTTCTGAGAGAAAGGCTAAATCAGTATAAGGCACAACAGAAGATCAGGGGAGATATTGAATATTGACAACATTGTTAAACAACAGATGAACGTCTCTGAACACTCTCTGGTCACAGAGGGAGTGCTGAATTCAGCATGAAGAATGGCTTTTGAGAAATGTCAGCTGGCAAGAACACAGTATGGTATATGAGGGAGCACTGAAAAAAAGAGGAAAAAACTGAGATGGGATACCACAACCAACTGTGCAAAGTTTGCTATAATAACTACCTGAAAATCTTAAACAGACTTGATTTTAAACTCCTTTGCAAATAACATAAACCAGGACTAGTCAAACTGTATGGTTTTCCTCCAGATCATGTGGTCTTTTGGGGTAGTAGACCTCACTGTTTCTCAAGAAGTGGTGGTGATGTAGTACCTTGGCTCTCCACCATGAAGGAATATGGAAGAGTTGGCATGAACTGGCTCTTCCCAGAGGTGAAAGAATTCCTGATAAGCGGGTATTTCAGCATTTGAAGTTGTTGTCTCAACAACTTGGAAAATCCAGTGGAAGTTGAGCACCTCCAACTATGAAATCCTAATTGTTATTATTCACCTGTTTCCTGACACTGCTCCACTGGAAAGAGATCAAGCAAGATAACACTTGTGTTTAGTCAGTGTTTAGCCCTTGTAGGTGTGAACTATCTCGTGTGGTCATCCAAGCCTATTTTTCTAAGGTCATTCAAATAGGTGGCAATAAAATATCATCTTCAAACTTATTTAAACTTCTTAAAAAAAATTCAAAACAAAATTGCTGCATGAGGAAATGGCATCCTGATTTAGAACGCTTGAGATGTAGCAGTCTGAGCTGTGATTTTTTAGAAGTGTTAACTGTGCATGATTTTCAGATGAAATCAGGAGGAACAGGAGGGTGCTGTTTAGCCACAGTTTCACACCTTCATCTCTAGTGAATGCTCACTTTGCTGGTCTAGTCTACACTGGTCTTAAAAGACAGCTGCTGCTCTCTGACAACTCTTTGGAGTGTAAAGTGATGCTCGTTTTAGTCTTCACCTTGCACTGGTCAGAGGAATCAAACTCACCTTCAAGCTGTACTGGCCTGGGAGCACCCTGCAGGTGATCTGTGTTGCGGTCAATGCCTCTGCCAATGCCCTTTTGCTGAGACTTAAAATCTCTCTTTGTTTACAAAGTCTCCCAGGACATCCTGAATTAGAAGGGAACCACAGTGACCATCAGTGTACTCCCAGCCCTGCACAGACACCCCAACAATCCCACCCTGGGCATCCCTGGCAGCGTTGTCCAAATGCTGCTGGAGCTCTGGCAGCCTTGGGGCCATGTCCGCTCTCTGGGGAGCCTGGGCAGTGCCCAGCACCCTCTGGGGGAAGAAACTTTCCCTGATATCCAGCCTAACCCTCCCCTGGCACAGCTCTGGCTTGGGTTATGTCACAGTCACCAGAGAGAAGAACACAGCACAGGTCAGGATAAATTAGGGTGAGTTACCCAATCTGAGGTGAGTCAAAGGTGATCTCCTTCTGCAGTCACTTAAAGCAAATCTCTGTACCCAAGGCATGGGCAGCTCTGTAGCTCCCAACTCCCTTTATTGCTAGTACATGAAACACTTATAAAGCAGAATTCAGCTGACCTGCTTTAGGTGTCTGCTGCAGATCAGATGAATCATGTCCCAAAAGGTGCTATTTCTAGAGAGCAAACTCAGGTGTAAGTACCTGTATAGCTGATGTCTAAAGTTGGGCAGAATGAGTCCATTCTAGTGGGATTTAAGGTATGATACTGTGAGTCTGAGCCCTGGCCACATGATGGTTAGATAAAAATAACAAAATACAAGTGCAGTGGTCAAAGGCAAAGCGAACAGGTTCAGTCTTGGCTCAGGTATTAACATAATTATACAACATGTGGGACCAGCTGACTGCTTCCAAACAGCTCAAAATTCAGCCAAGAATTCTTAAGGCTTCATTACCAAAATAGTGAAAGCTTTGACATCTGAAGATGCTCCTGAGAAGGGTGGTCTGTTGGCCACCAGACTGCTAATCCACAAAATATAGTGAAAAACAGGCTTGACATACTATTAGTATGTTTTATTGACTTGACAGGGAATGTTATTAGTTTAACTAGAAGAGTTAGAGATGGATAAACATGTGTAGTAAAATTTGGACTTTGTCCTTCAGCTTCTGCAATGTCCCTGTCTTAACCCTTAAGAAGACTGTGAAAAGCAGGGTCCCTGCATTTGTAAATGTGGGTTTTCTCTTCCCAGAAAATTAATGCCATTCACCTTGGATTAACTTCGAGAGAAGCAGGACAGTGTTTATTGGGTAAGACACGTTAATACCTTCACAAATAGTGACTTGTCACAAATTGTGGATGCCGCCACATATACAAATCCAGTTAAAAAGATAAACAAAGAGAGAGAAAGCATCCAGTTGTCAAGAATGCATTCCTAAAGAGATGAGGGACTACAGCTGAAGAAGAGCTCTGGGTCTGTTTTAAGTCTGCTTTTTCTCTCTATTTTCCTGGAGCTGATGTGTGGCATAGATTAATCTTTATCTTCATGTCCCCATAAATGTCTTTTTTTTCTGTTCAGGAACAATTTTTTTTTCTAGTGCAATAGTATGTCACCGCTTCCAAATGTAACTCTGAAGAATTTTTTTTTTCATAACAAAAGACAGTGTTAGAAGGAAAATGTGAGGAGATTTTCAAAAATGCATAAAGAAGTTGGACACATGATTGTAGAGTCCTGAACCTAAAAGGGAAATACAACATCCAGCAAGTGATGTTTCTCTGCTGCCGAAAGTCTTTCTCAGCAGTGTAAAAATTTCATTTGGTTTCAGCCTCAGACTGAAGAAGTGCATACTCTAGTTACCTCAGAAGGTCCTTTTTTCTGGGAACATTTTAATAAAGACCGGAGTACAAGTGCTTAACTTGAATTTTGAATCACTGTGGATGGTTCATGCTGTGGATCTCTTGGTGAAAAGCCTGTCCCGAATGGGAGAAAACTTTTCACTCCTCCCTGTCCTTGCTCTTAGAAGGAATCTGGAATAAGATGTCTCCAAGTCAACACCTGCAGATCCCTGGGGAAAGAAGATCACCACACTCAGACTCCCAAGCAGACTGCTGGGAGGAATGGAATCAAGATCAGATGCTGATCCTGTTTTGTGAGTTTGGCTTTTTGTTTTCTGATTTTCTGGTAGTCCTGCCTGAAAACAGTCCAGCTGAAACAACATCTTTTGGGGGATTTCTCTGTTTTGTTAGAGTCTTTTGTAGAGTGTGATTTTATTTATTGCTCTGCTGCTTTAGTTTGTGTTTCCTGCTTTTCCAGCCAAACTGGAGAAGTAGTTCTTTGTCCAGCCCAAGTGCTATCCACAGGGTGGAGGAGAAGAAGACAAATTAAAAGGAGAATAAAAGTGTGAGAAAAAATTTTACTCCTAGAGAAAAAAATTTCATGGAGAGTCTCATGGTGTGTCTCTATCCTGATGGATACAGACAGATTGAAGCTCCCTATCATGAGCAGCCCCAGACTTGAAATATGTTTTGATTCAGAGAATTAGAGGATCTTGCTTTGGTCTGGGTGGCCACTGAGTCATACTAGGCCATAGCTAATTCTGAGCCACCAAACCTGTTGTAAATTTATCTGAAATTCCAGTCCAGTGGGCAGCCTGAGTTAGGGTCTTTTTCCTGCCTCATATGTAGGGTCCCAGTTCTATGTGTGCATAAGGGCAAACTATTACTCTGTGTCTTTCTCTGTCTTCTTGCTGCAGAGGGGAACCGTTTGTCTGAAATCATGGTGAAATCACGTATACTCTTATATCAGCTGAGTTTTCCCCTAAAATTTGTGGAGACAGACCCTAGGGAAAAATGAAGGTATATTTCTGCAAGAAGAAGACATTTGAAGCTCATTATGTTCCTGCATCTTGAGCATCACCTTCACAGAATAACATATTCCTGGGAAATTTTAATCAAACTGCACTCCTGAGTGATGTCTTTTTGAGCACAACTCATAAATATTACAGAGGAAATGGGAGATTTGACACTCGAGACACAGTCTTTGTTTGACATTGCCGTGTTTTGGTGGATGTTTCGCCTGTTGGAGAGAACAGAGCTGGTGGTCTTGTTAGGAGCTTGATTAACAACCAGATTTAATGCATGACCAGGCTGCCATGTACCACGGCAATCACTCCATGCCTCTGTACTGAATACACGACCCCAGCAATAAAAACACTGCTAAGTGCTGAGAGCAGCTAAAATAGAAATAGAAATAACCTAGAAAGGCAAAAGCTGAGAGTGGCACAGGATTTTTCCACTGTTTTGCTAATGAATCTTCACCAAACTACTTGCCAGAAGCTATCAAACAGATCTGAAACCTGCTGACTCAGAATCTGAATTGTGGCAAGGCCTAAGCCCCATGGAGCTGGAAAATCAGGGTGAATGTAATCTCCTCAAGTTTCATGTTGTTTTGATAAATTTTTTTGTTTTCTGGGACTCTTGACCTTATGCAGTGAAAATAAGTTACTTCTGTACCAGAAGAGTGGTTTGAAGCCAACCAGGAATACACGAGTGTGTGGAGCAGAGGTTGGTGTTTGCCCTGGGCTGCGCTTTACAAGCCCGTGGTCAGGGCGTATCATGGAGCCAGGACTCGCTCCTGATCACAGAATATCCTGAGTTGGAAAGGATCCACCGGGACCATTGAGTCCAGCCCCTGGTCCCACACAGGACCATCCTCAAGGATCTCACTTTGTGCCTGAGACCATTGTCCAAAAGTTTCTTGAACTTTGTCAGGTTTGATGCTGTGACCATTCCCTGGGGAGCCTGTTTGATGCCCCACCACCCTCTGAGGGAAGAATCTTTTCCTGATATCCCACCTAACCCTCTCCTGACACAACTCTGAGTGTTCCCTCAGGTCTATCACTGGTCACAGAGAGCAGAGATCAGTGTCTACCCCTCTGATGTCCCTCAAGAGGAAGTTGCAGACCCCAATGAGGTCTGAGCTCAATATTCTCTTGTCCCAGCTGAACAAGCCAAGTGCCCTCAGGCACTCTTTGTATGGCTGATGAGGGTAACAAAAAACCCAGTTTAATAATTTCCCCCCCTCCATGCCCTGCATCCTGTGTGTACAATCTGAACTGATTTTTTTGCCCTGGCTTCAGAGCTCTTCCTTCTATTGGGAACCATCCTAATCCTGTTAATTTTTGATGCAGTTCAAATAAAACACATATTGACCCAGGCTTTACTCTGTAAAGCCACCTATAAACTCCTCTGTTGATGCAGAAAATGCCCAGGAAACCTTTAATGGCTCTGACAACTTAGAAGTATGGCCTTTCTGCTCTGCTGGGAGATGGTCTCTCCAGTGACATACATGTGGGCGTGGGTTCAGCACTGAGTTAGATGGAAGAGATCCAGCAACTGAATCACCAGTGCCAGCACTTGACATCTACCTACCTGCTAAGTTTATCCAGGCTTAGCCTGAGAGGTCTGCTGGGTTCCAACCCCAGCATGGCAGATGTGTTAGAGCACTCCTAGAGCTCATCCCCTTGCCCCCAGGAAAATAACTTTCAAGATTAAAATACTGCAGTAATGGCTGAAACCCTCCATGTGCTCCAGAAACAGTAGTTTCCCTTTTGGTTCTCATGCGCAGCTGAGAATGGAGCCCTTTAAGCTTTTGTTTGTTTGTTAAAACAGGATGCACTGTTATATTCTTCTCTGGAGACTATTTTCTTGGAGTTACAGATTGTGGAGAGATACTGCACCACAGACCAACTGCGAAAGCTTATTGTCCTTATCCCACAGCAATAAATGCATTCCATAAATTGCAATTAAAGATGCAATTGGGGAGTCTAGTTAAATGAGTGGCAGTCCTCCAAAAGTTGGCTCTTACTCTAAGAAAGGGCAGAGGTGTTCTATATTTTGGCAGTGCTTGTATGACTCCTTGTGCCAAGAAGGACCCACTGAAGCTGGAGAGGTGCTGTCTTCAACAAAGCTGTAATGGCTTAGCAGAGCAAACTCTTATATTTCGTAAGAGCTCTGCTCAGTATTTTTAAATCAGGCTTGAGAGACAGGGGTAGTGGTAGCTACCAGCACCAAACACAGACCTAAATTATGTTTGTACTGGGTGCAAATTTAACATTGAAATTGTGCTGATAACTTGCAATATGTTGCTTATCTTTGCAGGGTTGAAAGTTGGATTGGTTTAAGGAATAAGGGGGATTTTGTTGTTCCACATTTCAGAACTACTGTGGGGAAGAGAGTCTAAGGACAGTCTGCCTTTCACTCTTCATTTAACATTGTCTGATGCAGCTCATGTTGTCTTGATTATATGACAGCAAAAACTCCACATGAGTTCCCAAATCATTGTTAAATTGGCAGTGTCCTGTAGCTCTCCTTGTCCAGCCAAAAAAACCCCCATTTTCGAAACTTCAGTGACATGCCACCAGTCCAACCAAGGTTTCTGAGTGTGCTGAGAGTCTGAAATGGCGGTTCTGTCATGCAATCTTAGGCATTCATTTCAATAAATGCTGTCAGATTGGCACCGAAAAGTGAAAAGTTGATGGAGAAAGGACAGATACATTGCACTAGAATATCTGAAAATTACACAGAGTTTTCTTGGTTTTAACAGTGATATCAGGAAATGTTTCCATTTCAGAGTCCAGATGGAAAATTTTGGCTAAAAATGTAGAGGAAATCTCATAAAAAATTTTGCTTTCACATTAAACACTGCATCTATTTTCCAAGCTAAGCTATTTCTGAAGGATACAGGAAGAGACAGATGATGTAAGGAAAGAGGAGCTTGTTTAAAAAAGTTAAATCCATTAATGCACATGTGTGTTTTTCTTTCATTAGTGTTGAAAATAACTTTTACCCCTGAGAGTGTAAATTTATTTATAAAAAATGAAGACAAGCAAGCAGATCCATATGTATCCAAGCCAGATCACTTTTTTTTCAATTAAAAAAAATATAATCAACAATATTTTAATAGAATGTAAATCTCTGGCCTTCCAGTTTTTCCTCATTTCACCAAACTCAAACTCACCTTGTTGCTGTGCCTAGTGTGAAAAAAGGCAGTGATTCCCTGGTTACACATAGGCTCAATGCATACATGCTCTGCAACCAAACTCTTGCCTCTACCAGAATGTTTTCTTAGGTTATAATTTTTTTTTTTCTTGGGTTTTATAATTCTTTTTCTTGGAGCTGTTTTGACTGGTGCTCAACTAGGCAGAAATATCATCTTGGGTTTGAAAAGTACCTCACCTGCTCAAGTTCATAATCCTGTGTATGTTCTGTGTCAGTTCTGTAAGTGAGCTGGCTCCTGGGGGTGTGGGCTGTGCTGCTCTGGTGGGACTGTGTGTGCTCGCTGCAGGTGAGGACCTGACTCCTTCCAACAGCTGCTGCCATTGTGTACTCAAATAACACCACCGCCTTTACATTGCTTTTTTTGCACATTTTTTGTTACTAAAGTATAACAATCTCCCACCCAGCTGTGTTTGTCTTGTGCTTTTTTTTTTGGTCATGTTTCCCTTTCTCTGGTTTTCTCCTCAAAGTTTTTGCCCCCTCTTCTTTTTACTTTTTTCCCCAATGCATGTATCCTTCTGTTTCATTGATGTATACAGAGCAATTCTGCTTTCTCTTGACATTTTTTTACCTCTTACTTCATCTTCTGCTGCTTTTTGTGATCTTCCTTCTTTGCCTACCTGTTTTTGTTCACTACCCACTGAACATTCCCAGGCCTACCAACACCACTGATGTGAAGGATGCTCCATGGAAAAAAGATATAATAAACATGATGAGCAGCAAGGGATCTTGGTGAATGTAACTTCCTGGCCAATATCCAACTGCCAGGTTACCTTGCTACAAAAAGCACTTCTCACACAGAGGATTTCCCTCCTCCTGGCAGGAGGATTCTCTCTGCTGCTTGGCTTGCAACAGGGAGGTACAGTGTTTTCCATTTGGGGCAAAGCACCCAAAAAAGCCCATGAGGGGTGTTGTGGACAGGGACACGAAGACAGAAAGGCTGGTTTGGTTTGGTTTTTGTGTGTGTGGGTGCAGAGTCAAGATCATTGCCTCAGAGTGGGTGAAACCAGCTTGTGGAGAATACCCAGTTTGTGGTGAGAGTGTAGTTCATGCCTTTCTTTCACAGTCCACTTGCACTGGTTGTACTTGAATGCAAGTCTTTTCCAAGTGAAATCCCATTTTCAGGCCCCCAGCTGCCTGCAAAGCTTGGCAGCTGGGCTGGGGAGGAAGGTAAGAGGACAAAGCAGTTGCTTTTGATGTTTTTCTTGCAGCACTTCTCAAGTGGATAAATTTCAACAAAATGTCTCCTTGGTCCTCTGGTCACAGTTCCCCGTGAATGCATGGAAGTGGGCAGGGTCTCTTTGGGGCACATCATGCCAATGTTTCCCATAGCAGGGGATTTATGGGATAGCACAGAGCACTCAGAGGAGAAAACACTGTTCTTTTGCAGAGAGCCTAAAGATGGGACAGGGGTGCATCCAGAACCATAGAATCATAGCCAGGTTTGGGCTGGAAGGGATTTTAAAGATCATCCATGGGCAGGGGTGCCTTCTGCTATTCCAGGTTGCTCCAGGGATGGGGCAGCCAGAGCTTCTCTGGGCAACCTGTGCCAGGGCCTCACCACCCTCATAACCAGGAATTCCTTCCCAAAATTTCATCCTACTCTGCTCTCTTGCATTTTGAAGCCATTCCCCCAGTATAAAGTATACAGGAGCTGTACTTTCTGCTTGTACTTTCAGGAACCTGAACAGACTGAAAGTCTAATCAAAGCTGTATTTTTAAGACCCCTAGATCTTCATATGTGCATTTTGGTTACCTTTACTAAATCACATATGTCATCCACAGACGAGGAAAATATCAGCTACAGGCAGGAGACCATTCTTGAAAGATCATTGAAGTTGAAAGTAGCAAAATAGATGCTTCCTCTTGTCCAATGTCAAGTCTGTCTACTGAGCAGGATTGTGTAAGGACAAAATTTCAACACAGGAAAATATATTAGGAGAGAACTGGGGCATGTACACTGTAAAAAGAGGAAAGAACAAGGCGGAGAGCACACTGAAAAATTAACTGACTCAAAAGCTGAATCCTATTTTAAGGTACCCTAGTATTTCCAAAATCTCAATGTAAGAAAATTGAAGCAGAGTACAGTTGTCATGAAAGAAGCAATGTTTATACTATTTTAGAGCATGACTTTGTGCACGCAATAGCCTCCAGCATGACACAAAGGGCACAAAAATGTAAAAATAAAATAACTACTAGATGAGAAATTTATGACTCAGATGATTAATGAGGGGTGACAAAAACATCTTTCTTTTTAAAGATGTATTATGACAGCAATGAAATGTTATTATTGGAGATAACTGGAACAGTGGGTGGAGCTGGGAGATAACTTTCTTCACAGTGTTTTACCCCCTGAGTCGCTGAGCAGAGACTTTCAATAGGTGGTGGTGTCACCCTGACACCTTCCCCAGATCATAAATAACCTACAGACCCATAGCCCTGGTTTGTGGAGCCAGATCAAGTCACTGGGTGAAATGAGTGGTCTGCACTGTGAAGTACATCAGTCCATTGGTCTCTTCTGACCTTAATGCTCATAAATCACAGCTGGGGATGAACACTTCCCATGTAAACCACAGTCCAGAACTATGGGAATTATAAGATCATAGAATCCCAGAATGCTTTGGGTTGGACAGGACATTAAAGGTTCCAACTTTTAATGTCCAACCAGTATCCAGTTCCAACCCCATGCATACGGATGTCTTCCGCTATCCCAGGTTGCTCCAAGCCCAGTCGACCCTGACCTTGGACACTTCCAGGGATCCAGGGGCAACCACTGCTGCTCTGGGCAACCTGTGCCACGGCCTCCCCACCCTCACAACCAGGAATTCCTTCCCAATATCCCATCTATCCCTGCCCTCTGGCAGTGGGAAGCCATTCCCTGTGTCCTGTCCCTCTATGCCTTGTCCCCAGTCCCTCTGCAGCTCTCCTGGAGCCCCTTTGGGCACTGCCAGGGGCTCTGAGCTCTCCCTGGAGCCTTCTCTTGTCCAGGTGAGCACCCCCAGCTCTGCCAGCCTGGCTCCAGAGCAGAGGGGCTCCAGCCCTGGGAGCATCAAAGAGAAAGAGTTATGAGCTGAAATAGACCTGGAAGGCTGTGTGAGAACTCAAGCTCTCTCCTTTCAAAATGCTTTGGCAGAAGGATTTAGCATGCAGCCTCTCCAGGAGCTCCTGGTGCTGTCTCAGTGCAGATGTAGCTTCTCTTGTCACAGAGCAGAGGGCCCAGAGCCTGTGAAAAGGAG
Source organism: Pardalotus punctatus (assembly GCA_013400915.1). NCBI lineage: Eukaryota > Metazoa > Chordata > Aves > Passeriformes > Pardalotidae > Pardalotus > Pardalotus punctatus. Next base: position 92,735 of record VZTX01028730.1, on the reverse strand, counting down.
AGGTGCCCCAAGTAGGATTTTTAAGGGCCTAAATCCAGAATTGTGATGCTGATTCAGCTGTTATTTAGCCCCACAGGCAGTTATGTTTCAAGGGCACCTCAGGTTTTTATGGTTAATTTTTCCAGATGCCTGAACCTTTTTCTCTCTCCCAATAAATTTCCAGAAATCAACAATGACTTTGGCTTTTCTCCCCTGAGACGCATGAGCCAATGGGTTTTCTCAAATTACCTCCAAGCTTGTTTTTTTTCCTGACTTTTGCCATTTTTTACCAACCAGAAGGGAGACCCTTCATTCAAACAACAGAACTCATGCACAAAGGGGATATCCATACCCACCCTTTTCCCTCCACGAGGGTGTCAAATCCCTGTTCCTGGCCTCTCAGGACACTGCTGTAACCACTAGTCTGTAAAGTGGTGTAGGAAAGAATTCAAGATTCATGGTCAGATGGAGTGAGGTTGGTTCAATTCACTTCCAGCAGTGTAAGAGAGGAGCTGGATCTGCTGTGAAGGGTAGAAGAAATTGGAGTTTTAAAAGAAAACCACTAAGAAAGGCCAAGCAGAAGTGGAAGATTTAGGTAGATATTGTGTTACTGTTCATACAAACAATTTAGTCAGTGTTGGAAAGCAACAGGTTAGTGTTGGATCTCATCTCTGTTCAAATCACAGTAAGTGGTATTATCTTTTAAACCAGATTGTTCTTTTTAAAACCATAGAAAACCACAAAAAGACACCAAATCAAAGATGCTGTTTAAAGTAAACATCATTAAAATCCAATATTTACTATTTAAATTTGTCTGTGACAGTAAGTTGATATCTAGCTTTTTTGCTCTAAATATAGTATTTTGCTTCCTGCTAAAGTCAAAAGATGTTTTTTTTGTCCAAATAACCATTTATTTGTACAATAAATCAAATCACAATGTCAGCATGAGCATCTCTCAAAATTCTTTTTTAATGAATGGCTGCTGTTTTCATAAATCTTTCCCCAGCCCTGACCAGATCCCAGAAACTCCCTCAGAAGCCAATGGGGACTCTTTCTTTAATATTCACAGGTCCTGAATCAAATATCTCAGGAAAAAAAGAAAAAAAAAAGAAAAAAGGAGTTTCTGGATGAACTAAAGTATTTAAAAAGTGTATCTTCTTCTGGATTTTTGTCCTGTTTTCATTCCACTCCTTTGGAGTGACCTCAACTTTCTGCCCTCTTTCTGTCCCCCAGGTGATGCCAAGGGAATGCAATCCCCATGTACATCCTAAATTCTTGTCCTTGTGGGCACTCTAATCCTTCCCTCGAGTCTCAATTAGCAAGAAGCCACACTTGTGGCTCTTAGAAATTCATATGCTGATCAACGACAAGTAATTTCATAGATAAAGGCCAGTTAGCAGCTAAAACTGAGCAGACGAGCTTCTGGTTTTCATGAAAAACTCTGGAATTTAATATCTTTGAGACCTCTGCCCTTCTGTTCAAGTTGATCTATGGGTTTACAGGTTATTGAAAGAGAATGTCAGGTAGCTGAGCAGGCATAAACTATGATCACACAAGTCCTGTTTCCTTGGCTAAACATCACCATGAATAACTTTTGAAAAAAAATAAAAATTCAATGTACCTGGATTATTCTTATCTCTAGCAGTGACTTAGAAGCAATATACAGAATTACATGCAGTGAGAATTCTGTGTTGGTGATGCACATCTAGAAACTTTTCCAGCATTACTAACTTCTAAACTTCTGATTTTGATAGCATCCTCCTCCACACAGCAGCAAATTCAAGTCAACTGAAGAGATAAGACGCTTATCTATTTTAAAGTTCTTTTTCTTTCCTCGTTTCTGCAGGTACTTCATCAGTTCAAAAGCTCAAGGCAAAAGGACATTCCTGGAAGTGATTCACTAAGTGAGAGAAGGAAAGATCAAAAATGCAAACACTGCTGATCTTCAGGGAATTTAAGTTTCCCCCAAAGGCTGTCACAAATAGGTACAAGCACATCCAGCTTTGCTTCTTGGGATTCTACTTTCTTATGCATCATATACTAATTATCTCACCAGTCTGTCTGAAACATTTGATTTGGCATTTTTCCTGCTTCTTGCTTGTAAATTTACATCAGAGAAGAGATAGAGTGAAATTATTAATGAAAATGTATCCACAGGTGTCTTTCCAAAGGAAGGGAGCAGGACTAGTGTACGGAATAGATCCTGCTTTCAGATATCCTTTTAACGCATTTCCGTTTAGTTCTGAACCTCACTGATTTGCATAGGCAAGAGGATAAAAGCAGCAACAAACATCTCAGCTGGTTCTGAAGTTCCCCCTACAGACAGAATGATATATCTGCTGTGCCTTTCAGTGTGTGTTTCTTTCAGGAAACAGACAGCATGGTGCTTGCTCGACGCTCTTGGTTCTCTTTGGTGGCACCCCTAAAAGAGGATTCCCCAATGAGCCGAGGCACAGCAGGTGGGATTTCTTTGAGAAAAACTCTCCAGTACTGAGCTACTGCAGAGAAAGAGGGACTTCATCAGCAGTAGAGGAATGAGATGAATCAGTGGTGAACACGGTGGTGCTGGTGCTAAAATCTTGAGTCCTTTTCCAGCCTTAATGACGCTGAGATTCTGTGAGTTGTGTTCTAATACTATTTGATGTTTGGGCTGATTTTTTTGTGATGAAGCCCCCCATCATGACCACTGCATGCTGGAGCAATGAGGAGAAGCCATAAAGGAAATATCAACAATGTCATCAACAGCTGAGAGGAAACAAAAGAGTTATCACAGAATACCCCAAGCTGGAAGGCATCCACAAGGATCACCCAGTCCAACCCCTGGCCCTGCAAACACCCCAGAAATCCCATCCTGTTCATCCCTGAGAGTGCTGTCTGAATGCTCCTGGAGCTCTGGCAGCCTTGGGGCTGTGCCCATTCCCTGGGGAGCCTGACCACCCTCTGGGGGAAGAACCTTTTCCTGATATCCAACTTAAGCATTTCCCCCTTGATTTGTATGTACATGCCTGTCTTATCCTGCAGCTAGAGTAGATCAGTCTTAGTTGCTCAATAAATGGGAAGCACCATAGATGGATGTAGAAGGTGAATGTGAACAAAGGAGGATGCACAAGAAGATCAGCCCAAAGCTGATGTGCTGCTTGGGAAAAAAGTTGCAATTTTTTTTCACACTAAATTAGGAGGCACCTTTTCACCAGGCAGTGGCAAAACACAGGAAAACACCTAAACACAGTAAATATAGAAATAAGGGTGGGTGGCTGTTAGGTGATCACTACTCTTCAGGTGTTGAAATGTGAGCTCACCAGTCTGTCTGAAGTGCCCTGTTTTTGAAAGCTCAGTGTATGAAAGTGTATAACAGGAAAAACATTTTTGGTCTGACAATATTTTTTTAATTTGGTGCTTAGCCCAATATACAGACAGTCATTCATTGTCCAGTGCTCCATTAGGTATTTTCTCCAATTTTCTATTTGGAAGTTTGTTTTTTAGTTTCTGACCAAGATATTCTCTTTTTTAATTTTACCTGCTACAATTTGCTACTTATGGCTACCCAATCCTTTTAATAAAAAAAAGTTTTTTATTAAAGAAGGAAATTCATCAAACTGTACTCCCTATAAAAAAAGAATCAAGCAAGTGAAAATAAAAACACGCCTTTCAGAAACCGCAGTCAACTGCAAACACAAATACTTTTATCCTTCCTTCCTTCCTTCCTTCCTTCCTTCCTTCCTTCCTTCCTTCCTTCCTCTCAGCTGAGTATTACCACTTAGCACTTTTTTTCTGATTTTCAGCTGCATCACAATAGAGAATCCTTGGTTTTTTGGGTTTTTTCCTGCTCAAAATAGCCCCACAGCATTCTGATCCAATCGTGCAATGGCCGAAAAAACCCTCAATACTAATACAATTTACATGCACCCAAATGCTCCTGACAATTCAATGAACTTCTGTGTTTCACCAGAATCCTTATAAACTATATTGCGTGCAGCAGAGCTGTTAATGAAAGTAGAATTGCATAATTACAACACGCTCATCCTTGAAGATGCAGGCAGATGTGGGGAAGGATTCTCCATTTGTGTCATTGAAATACCATTGCAAATTACCTCTACATTAACTACATTTAGACAGAAGTACAGGGAAAAAAATCTTCCTTGATAATGACAAGACAAAAATATCCATAAAAAGAAAATAAAGATGACATACTTCTTTTTTCCATGACATACATTTTTTACATGGCTTAGGGGCTTTGCTTCCTCAGAGTTTACGTCGTCTTCAGCTGTCAGGGCCCTTCCATGCATGATTTATGTACGCATAATAAAGACATCGTGGTTGAGGGACTGATCTGTGATTTCCAACAGCTTTGAAACTAACCGCAATAAAATATACAGCACATGAATAATATAGGCTTTAGTTAAAAAAGACAAAATTTTGAAAAGTGGGAGGCATATTTATTTTCAATTGCTTCATCTGCTTTTTCATTTTTTTATTTTTTCCCCCTAGGCCGATTGAATGACAGCTTTTAAGGGAGACAGGCTTAAGATTTCCAATCTTTGGAATCTTTTAAGGGATCGTTTAAGCCATCTCAGTTCAGATTCAGGACAGACTGTGAAGGTGTTGGAGCTTGAATTTAAATCAGCTCTTCCTAAAGTGTCATGGGACTTCCCACACCATTTTTTGCTGGCGTGCTGCTAACACCGACTGCTGCATTATTTCTCAGAGTGTCAAGAGGCCATCAGCAGAGATTGCTGTGGGCACACTCACACCACGTGGGGATGAGCAGTGCCATGATAGCTCTCAGGCCATCAGTGAGTCATGCTGAAATACATCTCACACAGCTCATTAGCCCGCACGCTTTCCTGCTTTGCTCAGCTGACAGGGCTCGGTCATCGAGCTCCTTTTCCTGGTGCTGTTGTTGGTTTTTTGCAGCACAGGACAAATGCACTGGGCAGAGAACATGTCTCCACTCAAGATCTCTCTAACTGATGACTGGATGAAAGAAACTTTCATTTTCTGTGGTAAAATCAAGATGCAGAGATTCAGTAATTTCAATGTATTTCTGTAGGAAATCTGTTCTAACCAGTCCCTAATTCCTGCATTCTTGTCCATCCCCATGAAATTATCCATTATATAATAATAGAACTTTATCAGGTATTTAGGGAAATTTTTTTGGTGCTGTGTTGCAGTCACATTTTAAAATGTGCCTCTCTTCAGGTTAATGAATTGAAATTGAGGATTAGATCATGCTTAATGACAACAAGAACATGACAAAGGTGCAAAACCCTTCAGGAGTTGTCTCCAAATGTACATTAAATTTCTTATTTGGCTCTGCAAGTAGTGAAGGAGGACAGAGGTTCTTCATAGCCTCAGAACTTATTTTAATTATCCCCTCCCTGGGTAATCATTAACAGGGGAGGAGAGAACTGCCTGAGAGCATCAATGCTAATGGGTTCCCCCGAGAGCGTGAGTCCAGAACATCAAGGAACATATGATGGGCTAACAGACTGTCCAACACGTTGCTGCTGGCTTGGAGGTGGGATGCTACACTTGAGATGCCAGTGATATTCCTCGATGACTTGAAGACTAAACCACACATCTTTATAAAAGCAAAGCTGTTCTTGTACTGAAATATTCAAGGGGAAGGGAAATTGTGTTGCTAAAACTTGGGCTTTTGACACAGTCAAATGCTGTCAGAGTGAATAATGGAAGGAAGGTGGAAAGGGGATCTGAAAGATGTGGGAACTGTGTTTTCACCACTGGTTAGGGTGTTGCTTTTTAATAACAGCTGTACAAGTGATCTGTGAAGTGGAGGGAGGTTCCATGACAAACCAGAGAAGGGAAACTGGTTCATACTTGCACCATGCCAAGGGCATGACAAGGCTTGTTAAAAAAAATTAAAAGACCCTTGGACTAAATATGAATTCACACCTCAAAAAAGTCAGGTCCTGAGGTGTTATCTCAGGTCTAACATATCAGGTATTTGTTAGATCATTAACTAAGGTAATTATTCAAGATCACCCATCTCTCTGTTAAATGTTCCAGGCATCAGACAAAAATTGCCTTTGAATGAGCTGTGATGAGCAGACAATGATGTTAATAGTAATGCCTTTATTGTTTTATTTATTCTAGAAATGTTTTTAAACCAGTTCTGCTGTGCTTGGAGGGAATTTAAGACGTAAGTTCCAGGGCAGAGGGTGGAGTCAGAAGAAGTGATTCTTCCACTTTCTCAGGTGTTTTCCCCTAAGGTCCTCCTCCCATCAGAGAACAGTCTGAGGAAGAGCCTTTGCATGGAGATGGCATTAGAATATAAGAACACTATTTCTTTGGTAGCCAGTTTGATCTAAAAGTAACTTAAAATGGGATTTTGCATTTGTTGTTAGAAAGTTTTATGCATTGAATTCACAAGACAATGTCTTTTTTCAGCCTTCTGCAACTGACCAGTTAGACTGAGAGCTGCCTGGTGTCCATCCCAGGTCAAATCCAGCCCTTGAGCCACCTGGTGAGGTTGGTCCCATTATTGCCTTTTAGCCTATTTTCCACTGGTGGACCTTCTGGAGAACCCCATGGAGCCAGGAATAAAGCTCAAGGCATTATTTGGGAGCCGATTTCTCCCTGGTCACTACACAGGAGCATTGGGTCAGTCAGAGGTGTTCAGAAACAGGGTGTTCAGATGTGATGACAGGTGGGCACGTGAACTACCCCAAATTGGTGTGTAGGCATGTTTATCACCATATGGGACACATTTATTCTCCTCTGCATTTCACACAGCAGGGATGGTTTGGGTTCACCCCCATAATCAAGCTTTTGAGGGTGTCTGTAAGATGCAGTCACTTCTAGTGAGAGATTTGAGATAAGGCTTTGGAAGGCTGCCTGGAGGAGGACTGATAAGGCAAAATGCTCTCTACGAACAAGTAAAACCTGGTGCATTATTTTCTAGAATCTGTCTATGTATGGGTTCTTTGGATGATCTTACAGAGAGAAACCAAACTAGCTCCAGAACCTCCACTGATATCTAGGCTAATTAGTGCCCTGGGGTTAATGAGTCTGCACTTACCACCATATTCCCTGGGCTGTTGGGCTATTGGTTTCCAACGCTGATGCATTGGGATGGTAAAGCCCTGACTGTGGCTGTGGAGAGGGTAAAACACTTGAGGGTCCCTTCCAGCTCTGGGTACGCTGTGAGCCTGTGCTGTGCTGGAAGGCAGCAGTGTGCACGTCTGTGTGCACAGGGGGTGGCAGAGCTGAGGGCTCAGGCTCTGAGCTGGATCATGCTGTCATGGTCCCCCCAACAAGCCACACAACACCAATTTAGGCAATTTTGCCTCCCCTGTGCTACTGCTCTCCATAACAAAGGCACAGCATTCCTGCCTTCTCCCCCTCTGCCTTCTGCAGCTGTCACAACCCCATGCCAAGAGTCCAATATTAGGAGTGTTTTGAGCTAAAAAGTCCTGCTCGGATGATCATGCTTATATCAACAGAAAGGCTTTCAAAGCCCAGCTTAGTCAAAATATGCGATACACACCACGAGTCCAATCATCCCCCTTATAGTCATCTATGAAGAGTTGTTTTTTTCAAACCAAGCTTTTCCATTATAATTTTCTTCCATTCTTGTTTCAGCTCACTAAACATTAACCACCATGACCTACTGCATAAACCCGAACCGTATTAAACAGCTTAGGTTTATAGCCAAATCCTAACACCCCATTTGGGGAATGGCTACAATGCTTGGCTGTTCCCCTAGTTCTGTGGGTGGGGGTTTTTTTGGACAAAGTTAAATCTTTACTTGACTAAAATGTTTTGAATATGCTTAACACCACACTGCTAAAGCAAAACACATAGACGGAACCAATCCATTTGTTTAAAAACAGTATGATTATTAAAACAAATATAAACCCCAAACCTATCTGCAATATAGATCCAAAACTTGTAAAAGGAACTAAGTTTTTATGAACTAGCTCATATACATATATGTGTATTTATATTTTATTCTCATGGATTTTATTTATGTCAGAACATAGGAAATGGCCTCCACCTTTCAATTTATGTGCGGCTCAACATAATCATGTGCTTTCCTGTGGATAAGAACCCACTGCTCCTACCAGAGCTACCAGCAAGCAGATATAGAAAAGAACCTTGTGGAATATAATGGTTTTAGTTTTCAAAGGAAAAGGCAATGGAAGGTGGGGGGGGG
>VZTX01028730.1:0-84176 GCA_013400915.1 Pardalotus punctatus | reverse complement strand
TTTCATACGTGGGAAAGGGGCAACCTTCCTGAGGGCAAGGAATGTGAGGGATGCCTATACAGGACAGGTCATGGTGGGTGAGTAACTCAACCTGAGCTCCATGCTTTGCTGAGACTCTCAGCATTCCTAATTTTTCCAAAGCCTGTAGAGATCCCTGAACAGAGAGGGATGATTGCTGTGTTGGCAGGAGGAATGTCCCAGCAGAGGTGACTGACCTTGGTCTGAAGGGCACGTTCAGCCCCACTGCACAAATAGTGCTCTGTTGTGTAAAGCCTGTTGTGTCCTGGACAAAAACTGGGAAATGAGAATTAAGAAGCTCAGGCCAAAGAAATTATGCCTTCACAGCAATACACGTGAAAGTACTTTCATTAAAATCTTCACTAAATGATACTGTCAGTGAACTAGAACCGTGATATAAATGACATGTTGAATTCCTAAATGGGTGAGTATGAATGAAGTTTCTTAGAAGATGCAGATGACACAGTGTACAAAGAATTGAAGTCTCTCCTGTAGGTGATACTAAGGAGCTGAGACCCTTTGGAATTTTGTCTGTGATCCAGACGCCAAATTTTCAGCAAAGATCTTGGAGCACGCAGGAACCTCTGTCTGAACATGAGTTCAGGGCAGGAGGTCTTCACTGAGAGCTGGACATTAATCTAGATCTAGACAAGGCAAGTGATTCTACCTATCTTATTGGTTATCCCACTCTGCATGCTTATGCAAGACCCTGATTAATTCCATATTTCTGACACATCCAACTTCTGAATTCTCTCCATCTCTTTTTCCCTTACTGGCTTTAGTCAGCCAAACTCACCTGAGGGCACAGCCCCCAGTAATACAGAAAAAATGTTCCTACTCCTATGGCTGTTAGATACATCTAAATCTGTAGATCTAGAACATGTTTATATGTTATAAGTGCTGTATGAACACTGTAAATACTGTACTTCAGGGCTTTAATATTGAAAATCATGGTTCTTATATGCATATTCCCCCTTCAATAGAATGTTATTGCAACCCTAAACCTGTGTGCAAAATGCAGTGTGAGTGAAATGGTAATTCTGCATACACCCTACTTTGCTTTCTATTGAGAATGTAGAAAAAAAAAAAAAGTATAATTAAAAAAGGAGAAATCTCAGAAAAATTCCAGACAAGGGCAGCGGAATAAAATCCCAAGACTGAGAGACCTTTCAGACTCAAATGGACAAGGAGAAGATGGAGAGGTAATTTGACTACTGGGGAAATATTTGTGTGGAGAGAAGAACTCATTTAGAAGAGGGTTCTTTCATCAGACAGAGAGGGACCAGTGTGATTTAGAGTGAGGAAGATTACAAACCAGAACAAACTGCTAGGGAAAGCAGCACGCTCTCTATTTCACCCTTCCTTTAAATCAAGGCTGAATCTCTCTCTGGAAGAGAATTTTTCACAGGACATCAATTACTGGAATCAATCTTGGGAACAGTTGAGCAAAACTTAATAACCTGCGACACAGGTGTTCTAAGCAAGATGATTTTTTGGCCCTAAAGTCCCCATGTCTTTGGGTGACGAGGAGAACAGCATTACACAGCAATGGGAACAGAACCAGAGTGTGAATATGAGAGGGGCAGAGAAATTATGTCCAAGCACTCAGGATGAGGAGTGTCTTATCATTCATATTTTACAGCTAGATGTCAGCTGGATGTTAAGTGGATGTTTTGGGACCATGAGGGTGGCATGAAGCCTTTGCACACAGAGTAGGTGCACACAAACATCACTTCGTTACCAGGCTCCTTGGATGACCTCTCCTTTCCATATCTGTAGCTGTGGAATGTGCTCTGTCCGAATAGGAATTGCATTAAGCAAGGGTAAGATTCTGTGCAAGTACACTGCGATTCCTTTTCAGCTCAGCTGGTATCTTGCTGTGTTTTTGCCAATCAGGATGTAACATTTCAGGAATGGAAGAAGCTATATTACCAAGCCTTCTCTCAGCTCATGGTTTACTGCAAATATTGATGGTTTACAACGTGGATGTTTTATTGCTGGATTTTCTGCTGGGCTGTTGCTTGACTTCAGTAATGAATTCCAGCCTGCTTAGTTATTTATTTACCTACTTACTTATTTTAAGCAGAGCTAACAAGTTTCACAAGAGCTATGTGTCATAGGGATGTGTCTTAGCTAATTCAAAGAAGCAAATTGCAAGAGCAGGAAACCTCAGCATGTGAACTGAATTTTATAAGAGAGACACAAAGTACAGTATGTTCTCATCATGGTGGATGATAGTAAGTAGTGAGACAAAGAACTGCTGCACCAGAGAATAACCAAGTCCCACCCAATCTCTAGAAAAAAATCTTATTTTTCCCAAAGCAGGGAAATCCCTCCTTGTCTGCAGCTGGCTGACAGTACCACATATCCCTGAAATGAATGGTGAAATCACTAAATGCAAGATGCTTCCCCTACACTCTAAACTATATCCAGAAGGCTTTTTTGATCCCAGATCTTCATCTGGAAACCAAATTTTGAGAGGTGACCTATCAAAATTGTCAGCAATCAGGAGAGGGACATCCCCCACCAGCCGACCAAATAAATTTTTAGAAAAAACCATATCATTCTTTGACTTGAATATTGATGAATCTTATTTTTTCTGAGTTCATTTCCTATCTGAAAGTGAGTGCTTCATTATTATTTATGTTTATTTCTCATTGGAACAACTTTCCTACCTCCTTAGGTATAAGAGGGTTAACATATAAATGAACACTGGATGTGTTGCACAAGTAAAGTCTCATCTAAAATGCTAAATTGTCTTTGTCACTTGGAACCTCTCTGAATGTCATAACTAAAAAGGGAGGAAAAGAAAACAGAAGATGCCAGAGAAATCCCAAACTCCAGGTTTTTAAAAAAATTCTTTGTTGCAAAAGACTGAGTATTCCTTCACTAGAGCAATTTTTGGTGAGAGAAAACACTGTTGAAATATTTTGTGAAGATATTTGACATTTATCCTTGCAAGATGAAGGTCAAACACTGTGCAGGCCACATTTGTTCTCCACCCATCACCAGACACTGAGCTCCCAGTCACATCTCTGCTTCCAGAACTGACTCCTCAGAGTTCAGATGTGGAGACCATACCCTGCTACAACTTGAACACTCCAGCTCTTCCTGGACATAAATTTTGGGTAACCCAAAACTTACACCCCTCTAGTATGATTTCCCTGTCAGCACTTTCTCACACACTGAAAGGGTCTGGAATGACCAGCTATGATAGCACTACCTCCTAAAACATATCCTATCGTCTTTCTGGACCCACATTGAATGTTCCCGCTTGCACAAGTGAGCATTTGTCCTGGTTTGCCAACGCAGGAGCAGAAGCCTCCAGTTTTGTCCTTCTGACATTGACCAATGCTAGATATCTACCAGATGGCAAAAAAAAAGTCTTTACCAACCTTGGAGGCACTGATGTGGTACAGTACCAGCTGACACCAGCTGTTGATTACCTAAACCTTGCAATTTTTATTTTCCTTAATGTACATCAGCTGCAGAGCTTATTGTCACATAACATTTACAACTGTCTAATCTCTGTATTCTCCTCCAAATCAGGAATTTGTCTCAACAACAATCTGTGATTCTGCAAATACATTATATCACACATTAGGATATTTGTGTTGATCCTTTAAAATGCAGCCACAGAAGCACTCAGAGGACTACATAAGGTGTAGATGAACAAATTCACTTAGAAGTATCATTCCTGTATATGTATTTGTGAGAGGTCTTTTATTTACTCAGCTAAATCAGGAAAAATAATCATAAATTGTCATTTTTTTATCTTTAGAAGCTGTATAATATATGCCAAATCAGACGTGTAACTTATCCATCTTTAATAGCATTCTTTGTGCCATATAACTGAACAGCAGCTGCTTTGTCAAGTGACCAAGAAATTAGACTTTGGCAAAACAGGGGTTTTCATCAGCATATGACCTTAAGATAACATTTACATTTCAGGAGATGCTGTTCCAGTCAGAACAGAACTGCAGGGCAAATTCACATCTCTGAATACTCATGGAAGCATCTGACAGAAAAGCTAATAAACGTGCGAGATTAGTACAGTTTTATTTTCCATAAATCTGGGACATGTTCAGCAATGTCAAACAGGTTCTTGTGCCTTTAAAAGAATAAATAAACCCAAGCTTACTCTGAAGCTCAGAAGTGAGGTGGAATTCGTTTAGCTCATTACCATTTAAATGATAGATGGACAAGGTAAAGTCTTTTGAGGCAGGGGATGGACAATGCAGAGAGGAGAGCAGTGGTGTTACATAAATTTGGGCTCCCAGGCTTAGATGATTGGATTCAGATGTTTCCAAGGAAATTATTTGCTCCAAAAGGGCTCTTTGGTTGCTAACAGGTATAGCAATCATATTTAAAATGTTTTTACTCAGTCAGGCTCCTATATCTTCAGTCACATAGGATTTACTGGAGGGTTTATCCTTGGGCTGCTGTGTTGAAGGCAGAGAATTCAGGTGGGTGTTTTCAGAGGGTTAGGCTGCGAAGACATACAGAGTAAAAAACAACATGTTTAGGGGAGAAATATTTTGCTTTTGCCATTCTGACTATAATTTATTTCCTGCTTTTGCAGTAGGTAATTATTTGCCTCTCTGAACTTGAAGAGAAATTTGAGGGGGAGAGGTAACAGGTAGGTTTTTTCTTTGTTCATTTATTCCATGAGAAAAGGAGGTACCCGGGCAGCTGAGAATAAGAAGGTGAGATCTTCATACCTAGCCTAGGATGAGTTAGAAAGAAACATTTAAGCATTCTGTAAATTAACTCAGTCTTCTGTCAGCCAAGTTTCATTGAAAAGAAGGAATCAAATGGTATTTGTCTTATTTAAAAGAGATAAAAAAAGACCTCAAAACAATGAGATATTAAGAAACTTCACACGGACACATATGCTGCAAAATCATAAATAAGTTCCTTTTTTTCTGGTTCTCTTGTAACCTGGAAGCTTGATGTGAACTCTTCAAAATTTCCTGGATGCCCACAGGTTTCTCCTCACAGTTTCCAGGGAGCTAACAACTTTAGTAAGAATTATGGATAACTGTGGTGTGTACAGAGCTGTGACAATGTTTTGAGGCCAGAATCAGACACCTGTGGTGACATGAGAAGAAGGATGGAGACAGGAATTTTGTGGGAATTGGTCAACCCTTATTACTTTTGTTCGTAATAATGCTTCTTCCTAACAAAAGAGCTCTTTAATAAATGGTCCCGTGTGTGGCTTTTCTCAACCCAGCTGGTGTTAGTGGCCTCTTGAGTGGTGACAAACCTTTCACCATCCATGCCTTTTCCAGTTTTTCACATCTGAAACCTGATGTTCTGCTTCGACTTTTTTTTTTGTTTTGTTTGGGTTTTTGTTTGTTTTTTTTTTTTTTTTTTTTTTTTTTTTTTTTTTTTTGTGCTTGTCTTCTTCTTGCTGGCTGTTTCATATCCCTCCCTGCACTTCAGACCTCACCCAAGATGAAGATGAATGTGGCCTGGGCTACTCAGGGAGAGCACATACTCTTCTATTTCCTAGATTTCCCTTCAACTGGGAAAAATGTAAATCAGAAGGTTGTGGTTTTTGTTGTTGTTGTTTTGGTTTCCCCCCCCCTCCCCCCCACCCAGGAACAACTCTTTCACCACCATAACTTGTAAAAAGCAAATACAATAGATACAATCTGCCACAGCATCGCATATTCGGGGACATCCTTTGACCTCTGCCTCAAAATATAAAGAATTCAAACCCATGAATGATGCTCTGCTCACTCATACCCATACTTTGAGCCAAAAACTGGGACAACCAACTGCATAAAGGCAGCCAGTTTAGAAAGGGGACATGTAGTTACTCATGTAGGTCTTGCAAAGTGGCTGGTGACATTGGGATCCTCAGCTCTGGGACTACAAACATGGTTTTAGTCTTATTTTTACTGTATATTAAGAATCCAAAGCTTTCTCATTTTGGACTTGAGAGTATGAGAAAGCTTAAGAAAAGGCAGAAAGGTGGAAGGGTCAAATAGGATAGTAAAAATAATAGGATGATCCTTAATTACCTTACTTTTTGTGAGACAAATAATGTCAGCATGAGCACTAAGGAGCAATTTGGATAAAAAAAGGTGGAATGACTCATCATCCTGAATGGCTGCTGTGTGATCAGATAGATAGTACTGGTGGATCTTCACCAGTGATTATGGGGAATCAGATGCAAAAAGGGCACCAAAGCAAAATCAATGGGCAATCCCAAATAGTCTTTCAGGTACGTCGGGTGTGCCAGCGGGAGCCATCCTGGGAGAGTGTTGTGTTTGACATCTAGCCCAGGAACTGGACCAGAGCAGAAAGGGCTGCAGGGTTGGTTGGTGGTGTTTCTCTGGGTGGTTCTGCAGAGAGAAAGCTGACAGAGAATTGTAGAGGTGGTGGAGACTGGTGTATTTTTCTCCTAAATAAATTTTAAAATAAAATAATCCTGGGTGATTTTTGTTGTCTCAGGGGTGGACTGCCTGCTGCAGAAAAGTGTAAGCCAAGTGTCTCTAATCTGAGTCCCTGTTTCCTGAGTCCCGCTTTACAATGTTAAGGGAACGCCAAGAGGGTCACTTTTTCCAAATGGCTTCAAGGGCTTTTTTTTCCCTCTTCCTTGGCCTGGAACAGCCTAAATTTGTTAACACAAACAGAATACAGTGCCAACTGTGTTGCTTTTGGGAAGAGCTTTAGTGGGTGAGGTTGGGATTTCCACTGACGAAGGAAGTTTTGTGAGAGGAGTTTGTTGATGGGCAAGTTTGTAAGTGGCTTGGCTTTTTGTTTTTCTGATCTGCTGGCATTTCCTTTCTTATTTCTCCCCACAATTTAGGAGTCTACATGAGGACTACTTTAAGACACACAAATAAAATGAGATGAAAAAAAGTGTTAATAATATAGCTGAAGATTGGAGGAGACAGAGGGAGGACAGAGGGAAGGGACTTTTTCTTCTACAGCACCATAGAATGAAAGCATCTCTTTCCAGCTGATTCATGTTCTTAAAGATGCACTACTCCTTGATCAAACCCATCCAGTAGATCCTTCCTGACCTGTGGGGTTTATATCAGCATTACATAGCTGGCTCATGGGCAGCCCTCATTGGCCAAGTAGCTAACAGAGCTGAGGTACTTGCTTTTTTCTATTTTATTTTAAGGAGCTAGGCTGCATTTGCAAACAAAGAATTGCGTTTGTCCGCTGCTGACAATCACAACAGTTCTCGTGGATGCCTCATTGCTCTGGGCTCAGACCTCAGCCACAGTGCTGTTGCCTCTGTGCCCACCTTTCAATTGCTGTTCACCAGGCATCCATACCTCTGATTCCCTGGCAGAGCAGCCTCGAGTTAGGCAGGCATGCTGCACTTTGCCGTGCTGCAAACGTCTTTATTTTCGTTGGCTGGGGAAAAGTTGCTGGTCTCAGTTTCTTTTAAAATATTTTATGCTAAAGAGAGGAAAGGAAGCTGAGCTGCAGAGCCTGGGGGCTCCATTCGCTGCTAAGCTTAACTTCTTCAGGTCAGCTGCCAACAGCTACCAACACTGTGTCTTCCAGTATCTGGTGTTGGAGGGTGATTTGGTAAAGCCCTCCATTGTGTGCCTCCCTCTAAGCCCATGAGTTGCTCTCCTGATTTCAGTGGGAATATTCAAATCATTCACATGCCTCAACTGTAAATGGAGGTGGCAAATGGAAACAAAATGAAATATAGAGGTGTTTTCCTTTTTATATGTTGCCCACAGGAGGAATGACTTTGTGGATGCTGACAGGTCCTGCAGCCACAATATAATTCCTTAAAAATACATATAATTAAAAACCTTCTTGTTTAGTTTCTGAGGAATGAACAAATGGGTTTTCAGGCAAAAGTTTAAAGTTTGCTCCCTCGTATTTGCCATGGACCACACTCAGACTAGGATTACTCTAAGCAATATATGGAGGGTGTAATTGAATAGCATATTACAAGCTGAGGTCTGGCAATGCTTTCAATTTAACTTTAGCAAAAAGCACTGTTTTTTCAGGACAGCAGAGCAGTATCTCATCACCTTTCCTTGCACCCAGCACATACCCACAGGTGGATAAAATGGAGACCAGCTCCAGGAAAAAAAAATCAAACTTTCACCATGGGCAGAAACTGAAATGCCTCCACTGCTTTTCTGCCTTGTCTAGGATGTTCTCTGGGTAAACCCATACTTAAACTCTAAGTGTGGTGTTGGACCATAATAGTTAGAAAGACCTTCATATGAAAGTGCAGTTTTAAGGTCAGCCATCAAATCCCAAATATTGCAGATGATGTGCTGGTGGCTGGACATCATTTGGACAGATCCAAATTCCCCTTTGGCTTTCAGAAACATCCCTGCACCCTGGCACAGAAAACTGCAGCAGCCTAGGGTGCTTATGAGAGAAAATAGGGCAGGGCAAGGGCAAACAGAGAAGCCACCCCAGGGTAGTCCAGTTATCCTACAGTGAGCCCTGCACACATGTGTTTCTTCTTGCCTGTCCAGGAGAGGTTATCCCACATTTCCCTCAGGACTGGCTCTGTGTACACAGAGGGGTGACATGCCAGGGATGCACGGTGTGGCTTGGTTCATGGTGGTGCATTCATCTGATCCTCACCTCGGTCACTCAGGAGTGGTGACGCACAGGAGCTGCTGCAATGCTGCTGTTACAGGGTTTGCCTTCTTTTCTGTGATAAAGATGGCCCTGTAATGTATGGCTCTGGAAACTTCTCTGATATGTGGGTCTCCTTTCCTGTGGAAAGATATGGATTTTGTATCCCAGATTGCAAGGCGTTTCTGCTGGGGGTCTGGGAAGAAGCCCTTGGCTTTCTCATTCTGGTGAGAGCCCGTGAGCAGGGAAAGAAAAGGAGAAAGGTCTTATGAAAGACTCAAATCTGATCTGGAAGTGACTGAGACCTGTTAAGTACAGACCCATTTTTAGACCTCTGCTCTATAAATATAGTTCTTGCCACCAGCACCTGCTCTACCCATAAAGTATCATCTGTGAGATGTCACTCACTGACGTTCAGTGTCACACACAGAAGCAGGCCAAGCATTTGTTGAGCTGACTGTGTTCTCTACAGGGAGGAATATAGCTACAGATCATATGACCTGGATAATATTTGACAGGATTATGCCTCCATACATGTTTGCTCAGCACCTTATGCACCGAAGTTTCCCCAGTTTGGAGCCACAGGACATTACTGTAACCTGAGTATTATTTATGTTGACAACTAAGAGATAGATCATGGGTGAGGAAAAAGAAGCAATGCTAGTGAATGGATTTGGGTGTCCTTCTTAGCATCAAACATCTTAATATTAATACAAGACGGCACTGACCTAAACACAGTGGAGAGATTCTGTCTCAAAGCTTTATTTTCCACAAAGATCTTGATTTTCATAAGTCACACATATTTTTATACATTTTTGTGGCTCAGAATTGCTCTTTTCTGCATGACAGCTGCAGTTCTGTGAGTGATGGAAGGATTTCCCTCCAGGAGGGGAAAGAGGCAGCAGAATTGCAGTGCCCATATCTAGAAGGTCACACAAGTGCAGGAAAGGGACAACTGCTTATGCCTATAACCCAATTACCTCTTTCCATTCCAAGTGGAAAAAAAACTGCTCTTGCATCTTACAGTTTGGGATTGCCTGGGGCAGGTTTGATATTTCAGTCAGACTTTGACCATTGCCTGTCCCACCTCTATTAAGATATGCCAGGGGCGGGCAGCTCGGGCTCAGGGTGTGGATCTCAGCATCTACCTGGAAATTCCCACACTGAGATTTTGGGCTCCTGTGCTGCAGTCACTACAGGTACTTACCAGCAGCACTGAAGCTGGACCCTGCAGGTAACAGAGGGGAGCAAGCACAGGGAGGAGGTGGTGTACCTGAAATCTCCATTACTGAAATTACTCCCTGGCCATGTCACCACAATTTACCCCTCTCAGCCACTCGCTGGACACAGGGGTATTAAGGATACTGTGTTCCATTCCCAGCTCTCCTAAAGTGCAATTGTGGTTCTTGCTGTTTTTCAGAGCATCTCAGCTTAGCTGCTGCACTGTGGGCACACAGCCTCCTTTCTCCTTCCATCGGCTGTCCTCCATCCCCTTATCAAGCACCTGCAGTGGCTTTCAGCACACATTCATTGTCTCCCTTTTGATTGCTGCATATATGTTCAAATTGTTATTTCCCAGCAGATGTATCGTGTGAAGGTACTGAATTCCCACCCTTCCCTTCCCAGCTCTCTCTGAGAGCTCTGACTCTGCTCTCACAAAAGCACCAGTTTTATTGCAACAGAGCTCAGCATTTAAGCCTTGTCCTCAGATTCATCTGTCTTAAAATGGAAGATATTATAAATATTGGTGAAGGCAAAGCAGCGAGCATAACCTCAAATCTCTCTTGTTCAGATCAGATGTAGCACTCCTGCTGTAATCATTCCTCTCTCCTCCTCCTTCCCCTCCCTTCTGTCTGTTTTTGGATAGGTGTTTCTCTCTGACTGTGATTCCGCAGTGGCAGAAAGGGGTCAATCTATCTGTAAAAGATGGACTCAGCCAAGCTTTTCTAGCTCTTTCCTGCTGATGGCAATTATCCGGAGGTTGGCAGCGGTCCCAGAAACCTGCAGTTCCTGCAGTCCTGCTGCTGCGGGCCTGCTCCACAAAGCCAGCATCCTAAGAGGATCACTTGGTGTGATGCCCAGGAAATGACAAACAGAAAAGGTCACACGTACTCCAAAAAGATATACTGCTCGGCAAATTTAATTGACATTGTGCAGCTTTTAAAAATGTCCCTGCAGACATTCCAGCATTTAACAGATGCAAGCAAAGAACAGAAAAATAACAGGGCTTTAGAGAAAGGGCAGAAAAAATACATTCTGTCCCTCCAAAAGAATTTTTTCATACCCCAGCAATATCCTTTCACATAGTCTATTGGATCAGGATAATTTTTTGTTACCCCTGACCTGACAAGTGAAATCTGCCATCCCATCCCCCAACCTCCCTTCCTTCTCTCACACAAACACTGCTGCTTTTTAAATCATTGAGCTCTCATTTCACAGCATAATTGTCCTTTTTTTTTTTTTTCCCACTTGCATGTTTGTCTGTTAAAATAGTGTACAGGGAATGAGCTCCCTGTCAAGACCAGTGCTGTGCTGTGTGGAGGTTCACCATTGTGCCCTGTGTTATCTAGCCAGAGGAGAAAAATGCTGCTTGCATTAATAGGCTCTTTCTTTAATGAACAGTAACAGGAGATCTGTGGAAATTTAAGAAGGTGTCTGATATCTAATTTTCAAGAGGTGGTGCAAAAGCAGGAGTAGCCACAGAGGATTTAGGGTGAAGGCAGGTGGTTCTGGTTCTGCAGTGACTACACTCAGCAAGAACTCAGCTCTTCTTTTTTTGTAATTTATTTCAGTGTCCTTTTGCTAAGAACAAACTTAAATCTATTGGATTTTGTGGTTTGGTTTTTAATGCTCCCCAGTTAGATGGAAAATGGCAGGGGAAGTGGGGTGGCAGGGAGGGAGGAAGAAAATAAGTATAATATGACTACTGAAGATGAAGCAGATGTGCCACCGCAGATCTGGATCCTTGTTCTATTTACACCCATGCAGCTTGGGATGAAAGGCATCATCTTCCCTGCATGGTAGTCACCATGATTCAGGTGGCCAGGATAGTAAAGACGCAATGTTTGTGTTCATGGGGAGCTTTGAATTGTCACTTACATGTCCCAGCAATCGTGTCAGCTGGACTGCTACAGAGAGCAGTGATTGATACTTGCAAAGCTTTCACGAGCTGCTATCCGTACAAAGGGCCCCAGCAGCTTCCTTGCAGAGGTGTTGTAAAGCACCTGGTGCATCAGTCTAAGCACTTCAGGACTGTATAAAGCAAACAGAGAGATCCCCGTGGGTTTTTTTCTTTTTACTACATTTAAGAAGAATTAACTACTGTATCTAAACTGTGGGTGTGTACATGGATAGCATCCGTGGAACCCTGTCACTTATTTGCCTGGATATGACCAGACTTAAGCAATCTTAACAATTTCAGCATAGAATCAGTGGAATGAATCTTTTCTGCAGAGCTTTATGAGCAGAGATTTTACAGAGCATAACATCAGTGCAACAGCAGCCTGTAGAAAAGAGGAAAGCAGGACAACACAAATAAATTTGGCTTTGAGGTGGTGCTTTTGAATAATTAAGCATACAGCTGGAAGTGACAAAATGCACTCTGGACAACACCTTGCCCTACCAGTCATAGAAGGTGGGTAAAAATGCTTTGACTTTTTCTGCAGCAGGCAAAATAACCCCATCATTGTAGTGGCTGTTGTTGACCAGAGCCCAGGATTTCCAGTCCATCCCTGTGCTTAAAGAGTAGGTCAGACACAAACAGAGGGGACTGGATGGTGACAGACTCATTTCAAGGCTGCTTTCAGTGTATGTGTACTTCAAAAGAAGATCCCATTGGGAAGAAAACATGACATTTGACTTCCTTATCATGGAGGTGACAAAATCCACATTCTGAAGTAAAGCTGAACCTTATTTTAAAGAAAGTTTAAGGAAAGTCAAAAACACAGGAATGGGGCAAATTTTCAAGGCTTTATTCTTTCTAATTCTGCACAGGATTTATCCATCCTTCACCTGCCTCAGTGTCAGATTTCTCAAATGAGACAGTTATAATCTTCATGTCAGTTCCTACCCCAAGCCATGCAGAATGGGAGAAGAATTAGCCCTTCCTTTGAGAAATCCTTTGGAACCAGTGCAACACCATAACAGTTTTCAACTCTGACAAAGTCTCTTTTGGTTCAAAATTTTCTGATTGTCAAGAAATGTATGATCTACTAAAGCTTCGGTTTACATAGCATTATAATAGGATTTTGGCTTCCTCAGGGACCCAACAACTCCAGCCTGAGAACCTGCTATCAGAAATAGTTAACTTTCCAATAGGCATTGTTTCTGATAAAGGGTTTTTGCTCTTGAAAAACCAGCATATATTAAGTGACTCATAGCTGTGTAATATTATTGCCTGGTTTCATAACACACTCTCCTGTTACACTGGACTTTACAGAAGCAGCACAATAAAATTCAGAAGCTGATCTCCTCTGTACTGCTGACTTCTCTTGACACAATTATGTTGGTCAGGAGAGGCAGGCAGTGAGATCTCTAGCTGCAGAGAGCTAGGTCACAGAAGCCAAAACTGAGCTTTCACCATATCACTGTATTTGCCTCAGGATGTGGGAGAGAAGATGAAGGATATGCTTTCCCATTCCAAATACCTTAAACCTTCTAGTTCTGTCTTTTCAGGGGGCAAAATCTGGAAGGCACCTTGATATTTGAAACATGAAATGTTTTATGAGTTAAAGCTTGATTTAGGTCCTCTCTCTCAAAAACCCAAAAGCTCCAATCATTTAGACCACAGGAAACTTGCCAGCTGTGGAAATAGTAAGGCTTTTACTGCATGCAAGTGAGCTGTTCTGACTCCATCTGCTAAAACGGTAAATTTTTGCATGTGCTTGTTTTGAATGATACCCAATCCAGAGTGCTTTGTAAGGCAGTTACACATGCAAGCCTGGTGAAAACTATTTGGATCTTGCCAGCTCTGCAAGGTGAGCAGTTCGTTAGAGGAAAGAGACAGGGTGGGTCTTGATGACTTACCTACACAGACAAAAAATTTGTGAACCTCTGCCTTGTTCTGTCATCAAAGACGTTATTAAAAGTAAGAAGATGCTGTAGCTTTTCTGGTGGCCTTGGGAAAATAGGTGAAATGTCTAAAAGGAGGCATATACATTCCAGTGAAATTGTTTTAATTTCTGGACCACTAATATTCTGCAATTCAACGTTGGCTTGATTTTATAAAGCTTGCCATTAGACTTTCGTGTTTTCAGTTCTTATAGCTACTAAGTGTTTGGAAATCTTAGTAGATTAAAACTTCAGGAAACATAGAAAATCTCTCTTTGAAGCCACTCCTTTCTTCTCATGGAACATTTAGAACTAGAATAACAAAAAAATTCTAGGACTAAACCCCTGTGGTGTGTCAGTGTGAAATATCATCAGTGGGAACTCAAAGATTGTGTAGTCCCAGGAGGAACAAGAGAACACAATTTAATTAAAGCTCCTTATTTTAATTGCAAAATTGTATCATTTTTTAGTCCAATCTTTGGTAGGAAAAAACCCCATGAACTGGATTGCAGCCAAGTATGATGGATGTTTCTTGCTATTACACAACAGTTTAGGAGGGAATCATGGAATCTTGCAGTAATTTCAAGGAAGGGACCTCTGGAGGTCACCTAACCCAGCCCTGCCCTCAGGAAGACTGCATAATTCTCTTTCCAGCCAAAACTGGGGAGCAGCCAGTGCAGTAAGGAGGTCAGATCAGGCAGGGGAGCAGCTCTGGTGCCAGCATGATTGTCAGTGAAGCACTCCAGCGCCATGCACAGAGGGGTTGCCCAAACTGGGGGAACCTCAGGGGACCAGATGGAGTTGCCAGGAGCTCACAGCTCACGGGGCAGGAGCTGATGGGACCCAAATCAGGAGTGGTAATGTCCAAGCTCCCCTCCTTTATTAAAGAAGCCCCTAGGGAGCCCTGTGGACCAGGAGCACTGCCAGTAGGGCACAGTAAACAAGACACAGCGTGGCAGCCAGGGCAAGTCTATACAAAATCCTAAAGACCCAGGGACAGGCGGGCTCCACATGCCAAATGATGAGACTGCAGGGAAAAAGACTGGCCTTGCTGAACAGAAATCTTTGGCTGGAACTTAGTGAAAAAATGGAGAGTTAATGACCTTAGGAAGAAGAGACAAACCAGGAGAACTACAAGGATGTTGTGAGGTTGTACAGGAAGAAAATTAAAAGGCCCAAAGCCCAACTAGAATTTAATATAGCCACTGTCATAAAAGACAACAAAAATTGTTTTTACAAATACATGGGCAACAGAAGGAGGGTGAAGGAGAATCTTCATCCTTTATTGGATGGCTTGGATGGGCCAAGGGCATCCTGGCTTGTCCCAGCCATGGTGTGGCCACAGCCCCTGGGCAGTGCCCATCCCTGTGCTGGCTCTGCTGGGGCACCTCCAGCCCTGGGGACAGCTCTGGGACCCTCGGGACAAGAGAGACATTGAGGGGGTGGAGCGTGTCCAGAGAAGGGAACGGAGCTGGGGAAGGGGCTGGAGCACCAGGAGCAGCTGAGGGAGCTGGGAAAGGGCTCAGCCTGGAGCAAAGGAGGCTCAGGGGGGACCTTGTGGCTCTGCACAGCTCCTGACAGGAGGGGACAGCCGGGGGTGTTGGGCTCTGCTCCCAGGGAACAGGGACAGGAGGAGAGGGAATGGCCTCAGGCTGGGCCAGGGGAGGTTTGGATCAGATATTAGGGAAAGGTTTCTTCACCAAAAGGGCTGTCCAGCCCTGGCACAGCTGCCCAGGGCCGTGTTGGAGTCCCTATCTCTGGCGGGATTTGAGAGCTGTGTAGATGTGGCACCTGGGGACATGGGTCAGTGGTGGCCTTGGCAGTGCTGGGGGAATGGTTGGACTCGATGTTTTTAGAAGGTTTTTCTAACATAAATGATTCTGTGATTCTATGATTCTATGATATAACTTCAAGGCAGCCTTCTTGTCTATGAGTTTTATTCTCCTAATGTTCAGTACAGGATCTGAACACCTTCCATGGAGAAGCAGGAACATATTTTTCATCTTTTTGAGATGAAAGTATTTTTCCTCTTTTATAGAAATTTTTTATTTGAAAGAAATGATCATCATACTATTCTCATGTTGCTGGCAGCACAGACATAAGTCCAGGTGCCAGCATTATACTGCTAGTGATCACAGCTCTATACTGCAGCCTAAAGAGAGAAAAACCCCTCAATCTACCCATTCTTTTTAATGTATATTCTGCTACCCTTGATCAGGAAATGCTTTGCCCTCAGTCCTCACAGCTCAGTTATTTAAAATATGGTCGTAGGCTCATTAAAGACAAGAATGGACAGGACTTCGGATTTATGTTTTGCCTCAAAGACTTGGACATTCCAGTCTGCACAGAGCTTTGTAAAATAATTCTGGGACTTCTGTCAGGTTTGATTTATGACAACATGTGTCAGATGTAATTGCACCATCACTCTATCCATTCATTACCAGTGTTTCTCTCTGCAATGCTCTGCACCAGGTCTCCAAGGGACAAAGTGACCTGAGCTTGTTTTTCCAGTGAAAAACAGGATTAGAGGTCCCCATTCCATCATGTTTTGCAGATTAGTGACTACCCTATAACTGAGGGGTATGATCAGAGGGTACAAAGCTGCATAAAAAGGAGATGCTGGAAATACCCTTGCCCAAGTCTGCCTCATGAACTGAATCACAGTTCCTGCTGAGAGGGCTTGAAGCAGCCCTGCCCTGTGCATATGTTCTTTGTATAGAAATCTAACACACCCTTAGCACCTCTGGGTTGCATCTTGTGAGTGCACCAATTTTGCTGATTACTGGATCTAAGATCTTTGAACTACATTGTATTTTCCAGTAATAGATAGTTCATGGGACACCCAAATTGGTTTTATCCAAAAATCTGTGCTTCCAGCCTTTTCTCTCCCATACTTATCAGAAAGAACATTTTATCAGTGCCAAAACACTGTTTTCTGTTGAAAAGTTAAGGAGTTATAATTGTGGGTCTACTCTACTGCCTCAGATCAGCATTGCTGTAATAACCAAACTCTTAAAACTTAGCTCTTACTCTGATGGTTTAAATTTGTAGTCAAAACATCAAAACATAATGTTAGTAGGTTTTTTTTCCCCTTTCTTCTACTTAGCTTTGAGATTTGATCTCTCCTCAGCTTTAGATTTTTCAGCAGTCGTAAATCTAAATACCTGTCAAGCTATCATGGCAGCAGGTTCATCATTGAGCAATGACTGAAGCTCAAACACAGAATTTAATTAGCATCGGACAATGTTTTTGGGAGGGAAATTTATTTTAAAAATAAAATTTAGTTTTCTTCTGTGAAACATTTAATTCTCCTGAGGAGTTTGTTTTTGAAGCTAAAGGACTGAATTAGAAGTCTAAATAGTTTAGTCCACAACAGCATTCTGTACCTTGGATGAATTTCAGGTAGTTTAATCCCAGGTAGGCATCACAGAAATTGTACAAATTTATAGAATAGTTCAAGTTGCAATGGAACCTCTGAAGGTCATCTGTCCAATCTCTTGCTCAGAGCAAGTTCTGCTTCAAAGTTTGACCCAGTACATCAGGGTCTTGTTCAACCAAGTCCTGAAAATCTCTGAGGAAAAATAGCTGCAGAACTGTTTTCATGCATAACCATGCTCCCAGTGAAACAGTTTTTCTCCTGTCCAGGGGGTATTTCCTTTGCTGCATCTGGTGATGCCCTATGAGAAGAGCCTGGATCTCTCATACTGATAAATCCTTTTTTGTAGTCAAAGACTGATTAGATCCCACTTTATTGTTTGCACTGGCTTAGCACTTTTATTTGCATGTAAATCAAAAGGTCTCCAGAAACAGAAAGTTTGGCTCCTGAGGTACGCCACTTCATTTGGGTTTGGGTTTGGTTTTGTGTCATTCCATCCACCCCAGTATTAAAATGTGTTTGGGCAATACATTGAAATGACCAACTTAAATTGCCCCTTTTGAACCATCTGAATTCTTCGCTATTTTTTGCAAAGTGAAACAGGAAAAATCTGGGATCACTGTAATGGCAAACTCCCTTAGAGGTATTCCACAGTCCAGAAAAATATAACATAGAAGTAGGGCTTCAATAATTCTTGATGGTCCTTTTCAACTCAGGTTACTTTATGGAAAGTAAAATTTTTGTTTCTTGCACAAAGAAAAGGTTGAACTAATGTCTTTCACATCCTACTTGTCAGATGGGTGGAGACATTTAGTCCATCCTGTGCAATCTTTGAGTTTTAAAGAGGTTCAGCATCTGGATCTGGGACACACACGAAGATGAAAACCAAGAATAAACCATGAACTACGTACATTTATGCAAAAAAACCCAACAATCCTAGAAACATAACGCTTTGGATAAATGGAAAAGCTAAAAATTCAAAAATTCCAAAGAAAGCCTGAAATTCTGGCATCAGGTTGTGCAACTCCTCACCACAAGATGTCATTGGGGCCAAGAAATTAGCAAGGTCTGCTCAAGCAACAGGGATATCCAGAATGATTGAGGGATACAAGACTTCATGTTTCAGGGTTAAGACCAATCTGTAACTGTTATGATTTAGGATGAAATGCTCACTGAGAACAAATTACCCAACATATGCCTTCTCCGGACTTAGTATACATTCCTCAGGGGCATCTGACCCAGATTGTTGCTGGGGACTGGATGCTCGCTAGCTAGTCCGTGTGTCTGATCCAGTCTGGTGCTTCTTACTTTGTTATGTGTCTTGGTTAGGGTTTTTGTTTTTTTTTTTTTTTTCTTTCACAGTGGTAAAACATAACCAGAGAAAAGCAGTTAACTGCTCCCCTTATCCCTGAACACCTTCAATGCACAGAATGGTGGAGGTGAACAGACAGCAGAACTATCCTGCACCATGATGTCTCTGGAGCTAGAATTCTCCAGGGCAAGTGGCCTTTGCTATTTTCCTCCTCTGTTTCAGTCATTCTGCTAGCCATGCATTCATACATTACAAAATAACACATTTACCACCATCCTCTGTACACACCCATGCAGTCCATCCCCATTCTCTTGCCTAACTGCCTTGATTTCCCTACTTGCAGAGGAAACTCAGCTCAGGGGTTTCAAACCTCACAGAATTCCACTGTCTTGGAGAGAATGACAAGCACCCATGTCATCATTCCTCTTCCTACTGCATCACCCACCACTCCCTCACTTTGTCTTTGTTTCTGATAGGCTGCACAAAGCTCTGGGATAGATCACAGCTCCATTGTGTATGCAGATTATTTTCATGTAACCCCTAGCACTGTGTTAATTTTAGTACTCCCTGCTGTGGATTTAAATCACTGGGACAATTTTGCTTGCCATGTAACTCAAACTAAACCTGTGTGGAGTGCAGAATAGATTGAGTATACTATTTTTGTATCTTAAAGATCATTGTTCTTTTAAATATCATATGAGTTCTAAATATTTAACTGAAGATGATTGATATGTCTATTTTCCATACAGTATAACACAACTTAATAGAGTCATAAGATTTCTGCCAACACATTATAGGATTTGGAATCTAAGTAACTCTTAGATTACTGGCATCCATGTCTCCCACCACAAGTGATCAAATATCGTGGTGGCAGCTATGATATAAATCAGAAGCGTATCTCTCTCTATCTGTCATTGCTATAACTAGGTTCCAGGAAAAGGAAAACACTATGTACAAGCAGGTAAAATCTACAGCATTTATACTCTGAGGTTTCAGGCCCAACAGTTTAATTGCAAGGGCAATATTACACCACAAAATAATTTGTTCAGAACTGAAAAAAATCCACTTGTGTTTTGCTTTTGAAGACACCCTTCAATGTCCACATCTGTCCCTGGCTGATTGAGGCTGACTGTATGCTAGAAATATTCAATTGTGTTGTTTCTTCCCCATCACCTCCACGAGACAGTGATTATACTCAGGAGGATAATGAATCTAAAGCTTCAGACCTCCGGGTGAGCTGAGGTTTTAGACAACCTCGTTCTTTCAGATATTTTTGGTGCTACATTAGGATGATGTTTTCATTAGTTGGATCATGTCATTGAAGTCAGAGTATTTCTCAAAAGAGAGAGGGGCAGTCCAGGTGACTCTACTCATGCAGACCAGGTTTATTTAGGTTTCATCGGCAGCATCACAGGTTGCTGATGTTTACAGCTATTGCTAAATATCTTTGCTTCAACTGGTAACTATTCCTAAGGTGTTTGATGGGACTTTTTTCATGTGGAAAAAATACACATTGAAAAGCTACAAGAAATTCCCGTAAAGAGCAAATTTGTCTTCTCTTGCTTCTACCACTCTACAAATGTTGACACAAAACCAAAAGCTCAACATTTACAAATTTCAATCCAAGGTGAGGTCTCAAATGCAGCAGCACTGGTGAAATAGCTCCTTCTCTTCACTGTCTCCAAGGCTGACAGTGTGAAGCTCTCTGGTTCATGGAGAGGGAGAGATCAAATCTCCAAAGAGTTATCACCGTGGCTTTGTTCTACTCCCACAACCATCACATGTCTCCTGTTAACCCCTCTGCTCTCTGAAAAGTTCTCCTAAGGACAGACCACATCCCTGCCCAACACCCTGTGAGCAGCAGCACTGCCGGGGGGCCTTACCCAAACTCTGACTGAGTTGCCAACAAACCCTGAGGGAGCAGAGGAGTCACTCCAAAGAACAAAAAGACTGTTTGAAAAGGATTCAGATGTTGATTTTGACAGAAGGAGAAGATCCGGTCTCTGACTCATCTTAAAGTACAGAGAGTGATGTCAAGAGTGGTTTAGCCACCCGGTGTACTGTGTTCTGCCAGGACTGAACCTCTCTGCTCATGGTGAGCTTGACACCATCTGTGTCACTAGAAATGGTTTCCACAGACCAACCCATTCCTAGCATCCAGATGCTAAAGTTCTCTGTATGAGTGTCTGTGAGTATTCCTCCAGCAGTTTCATACTTGGATTCAATAGCTGAAATGAATTATGAAATTCTCTACACTGTCACATACCAAGGAGGAGCTGTAAAATGCTGATATGATGTCGAAATGAAGACAAGGGGATTAAAAGGTCATTCTGTTTCACTTTTTCATCTGGTGATGATTTCAGACTGTGCTAATTACCATAGTACTTGAACACTTAACAGACTGTGCCAAATTTGTTAGTGATCTCAGTAATAACCTGAGTACAGAAACATCTCTATAAGGTCTCAAAATATCTCCAACACACAGGTGAAAACAGGGCTAGTGCATTCAGTCCACATTGGACTGGAAGATCCATGTTTTATTTCTTAAATAAATGACCTGTTGAGAATTTTCTCCCTGCTACTCATTATCTTCTCAATTTATCTCAGGGGAGAAAGCCCAAGTCTGAGTGTGCACAGAGCACAGTCAGAACAGCCGGGTCTCTGGGATTTACTGCAGTACCAGGAACAGTCCATTCCTTGATTCCTATGTTGGAGAAGTTGAGGATGACTGATGTAAACACATCAGAGGAGTTTGGGCTTGAGAAAGAAGGGCTAAATTATTTTGAGTTTGTTGTGTCTCCATTCACTTGTTTTCATTCTATAAAGAAGATATGACTCCCCAGAAAATAAGTTAAATTTTGTACCAAAAAACCCTGAAAAACTAAAACAAAACAAAACAAAATAAACCTGCTAAAAGAGAAAAGTTGATTTTTTTCCATCCTGCGTTTTGACTAGTGCAGTATTAACATAATATTCAGCAGCAGATGATTTCATTTATAGAAATAGATGTTCAGAAGCTTTGAAATATATTGTTTTCATACTGTTCTTTACCAAAAAGGATTATGAGTTTAGCATCTGGCCACAAACCTATAACATTTATTTTATTCTAAACTGTGGGATCAGCCATTTGTGAAAGAAGGAACAACCATTTTCTGCATTTACACGAAGGCCTGTACAGGTACTTGTGTTCCAATTATGTCCTCACTGTGGTTCTCTGGGTATTCACTGTGGTCAGATGAGGAAACCTTTGTCTTTGTTTCTCGTGTTTTGATGTGAGATGCCATCCTCATTTGAGTCTGTTTATGGGTTTACATCATACTTAGGGGAAGTTTCTCCAGAAAAAAATATTATGGAGGATCTGTCTATAGATCTGCACATCCAAAAGTCAGTCCTGAAGACACCTGGTTATTTATTTATATGATGGGATATGAAATTATAAGACTGTATAAATTGCACTGTAAGGGAAAAAAAGAAGCAGTTTCAAATCAACAATTGCTCCCTCCAGATTGTGCCATGGCACACACTTATTTTTCATATATTTTTTGCTACATTCATCCCTTTATTAATCTTCATTGCACTTCGAATTGTAGCTGCTCCGATATTCTCTGAGCTGCTCAGACTGATTTACATGTTCCTTAGAATTTGATCCAACTAGTAGGTTTTTCTTATATTTTGAGAGGTGTATACTGACACAGATGCAAAACTGATATTAAACTAATCCTCTTTGTTGTAATTATAAGTCTCATAGCATAAAGCTTTGGAGAAGAATATTAGAAGGTAAAAGGAAATGTATAAAACCCAGCCAAGGACCTCTTCCTCAAAGTGCCTGAGCCATGTTCTTGTTGAATTCAGTAGAATAAAATCAGGGCCAGAGTGTATCTAGTGCATACAGGGAGGGCTCCTGATTTTAGTCCTAGTCTCATGTTTTTGTAAGAGAACTGTTCAAACACTTCTTTATGAAAGAGCAGACTCATGGTTTTAGCTGTTTGCTTTCCTGTGAGTGCATGACCTATAACCCTGGCTGTTTGGTACATTATTTCAAATGGAATAGAGAATCCATTATACTTAATAATTTTCAATAACTGAAACCAGTGATTGGCTGAGGATCCTGATTATTTCTACACTGACTCTACTTATTTATGAACTGAATTTTGCAATAATTACTATTTTTTTTTACAAGAATTAACTTTCGTGTATCATTCATACTGTTATTCATAGTGAATTCTTTTTCTTATTTTATAACCAGTACCTGCTGCTTCCACAATGAAGATTTTCCTGAGGAGGAGAAAGCATAACAAAATAATTCTCTCTCTCTCTTTTTTTTTTTTTCCTGTAGGATTGGAACAAAACCCCCAACATATTTCTTTCAAAGGAAACCTGAGACTTTATGTACTCAACACATTGTGTGGAACTATTTCAGAGCTTTGGGTCACAAATGGTTTCTTTCCATTAAAAGTAACGGTGTTATTCCTGGCGATGTGAGCTTGCTTGATTTTGCTCACAAGCAGAATCTGCCTGCACATATAAATCAGTCCCCGCAGCTCCAGGAGAACAGAGGAAGAGGAGGCACAGCTCATCTCAAACTTCCAAGCTATACTGGCAATTTTCTTTAGCACCCTCCACCACTGATTTTCCGTAGTTGTTTCAGGTCTGTTGAACTCAGGATTAAATTGAAGGAAGCCGTTTTAAGAGCTGGCCTCGGGGGCCTCAGAGGCGACTTTGTGGGGAGAGCAGCTCATAAATAGTCTGGGGTCTGCTGGGAAACACACACCTGCCCCAGAAATGCAGGGTTAGCACTGGCTCGACCAGCCCCATTTACAGCATGTCTGGAAGCCTCTCCTTGCCCACCTCTAATCAGGGAAGACCTGTGGAGCGGTGAAAGCAGCCTCCGCTTGGTGCATTCATTCCTCAGTGCTTTTACTTTCAGTTTTAAGGTACTCCAGACACAAACCCTACCCTGTGCCAAAGCTGTCAGAGTCTGCTGTTACACAAAGGGTGGATCTAATCTGCTGTCTTCACCAGGCTTGAAACACCCCACGGCTGGGTGGCGTGTAAGAAAGATGTGTAGCATTTGGCTTTTTGCCCAGAAAATCAGACCCTCCAACAGGTCATGCACACTCACACACACACACAATTATAAAGGTGTCTTGTGGCAAAAGGAGATGGAAAAAGAAAGTTTTTCTGTAAGGTTGATTGACTTTAGGGCAAGCTTCATCTGAGGACAGCCGCTTGTGCTGATTGCCTCTGTTCATGGTTTGGTTGGAGGGGAGTGGATTTTGCACTCAAATAATCAGGCAGCAAGGAGGAGTGCAACAATGAGAGAGCTGATTTATGCCACCTGGACATAACAAATGCAGGCAGGGCTCAGAACATCTTGTGATGTGCTCTGGGCACATCACACCCTCTACTGGTGTCAGTAAGGACTGTTAAGTGCTGGGCACCTTAGAAAGTGGGAATCCCTGTGCAGATTGTGAAATACAAACCTGGGGCCTCTAATCCAAGACTCTCAGTCAAGATTATTCAAAGTACCTAGAAACCCAGTTATTACTGATTTTCAATGAAAACCTTGGTACCCTTGAAGATCCCAGGCCTCAACTTTAACAGAAGAAAATTAGGGAGGTGTGAGTATATCAACATACTAAATCAGTTGCAGGTCCTAAATGGATTTTGGGAGAGGTGGTCCGCATATATGTTTCAGTTTCTAAAGACACTGAGAGAAATTCTGAAAGCTTGTCTTTCCATACTGCCTTTTTGATGGAACTTAGTATCCTCTTTTTCTTTTGATTTTTTTTTCATTTGTAATGGGATACATCAGTACATTGATTTAATTTAAACAGCCATTTGCTTTCCCCGAGTTCCCTCCTTTTCCTGACGAAGTGACAGAGATTGGTGAGAAGGGGGATGGGTTGTTGAGTGCAGGAGGAGAATCCCTTCAGGAGGCTCCTGCAGATCCTGACCTTGGCCCAGTGCTGCAGTGACCCAGCTCTGGGATTTCCAGATTAGAGAGGGCCTCGCTCACACAGCCTGGGAAAAGCCAGCCTGGCTAGCATCCTCACAAGTGTGTGTGCCAATGCTGCTGACAGGGAGTCAGTACTGGACTGTTTAAGCCTTTGGTGGTAGGGAAAATTAACATCTTGAAGATGGACTGTTGCAAAAAGCCAGGCTCTAAGAGGAAGCACTAAAAATTCATATGTAGCTTCAAGAAACAATGATTAGTTGTTATTTATATTACAGGAGTACCTGGAGATCTCAGTTGTACTCAGTGTCTTGTTTTTCTGACTCCTCTCTACTTCCCCTCTCCCGTTTCTCACAAAATTCACTTTTCACTATTACCACAGCACTACTGAGAACACATTGTTTTATGGCCAAAACCTATTCCTCCAGAAAGCCAGTCCTGGTCACTGTCTTATCACCCACATATTTGTTTAGTTTTAAGGTTGCTTAGTTTTTTGCTTTAGTTTAGTTTCATCCTATCTGCAGATAGATTAACAAGTTGCAAGGTCCAGTAATCATAACTCAGACTAAGTCCAACAAACCTCTTTACTTTACCACCCTCTCTAAAGGGTGGTAGAAGAAGAAAATAAATGGAAAAAGCATCAGCTCGAAATTTGTCCTCCAAGGACCATATTAAAATTTATAGATTAAAAAAAATTATATCATGTATCATAATGAAGCCAAATCAGCAGTTTTGGCCTTGCTTCTCTAAGCAGAAAGACTTTGCTGTCTGACTTCTCCTTGGCTGCCTTTCTAGGCCTGAAATTCACAGCTGCATTGAAGCAGAGCAAGTCCAATAATGCCATTTGTTTTTCACTTAAGAAAAAAAAAAAAAAAGAAAAAAAAGAAAGGGGGACGTATAAATGGATCATAGAAGAAGAGGGCTATTAGCAGACATTTAGTCTGACCATGGCTAGAAGTGCAGATGGTTCAGAGGAACACAGCCAACTTGCCATTTATGTAAGCTATCTTGTATCTCCCTCTTTTTTCCTTACACTGGCACTCAGATTGATTAAGAGGTCAAATAAAGGCTGCTTCAGTGTGAGAGTGTGCATGATGTATGACAAAAAATCCTGTCTCACAGTTCAGGCTTTCTAAACAACATAAAAGACAAATCAATGTATAAACTAATTCTCAGCCTGTTTAAGTCTTTTCTTTCTGAAAGCTGTATGGACCTTTTTTCTCTTTCCCTTGTTTTTTCTTTTCTTTTTCTTTTTATCATTTTAAATGTCCTAATGACAAAGTGGTAAATGAACATCAGTAATGGAATGCGGACATAAGGAGGTAGAATAGGAAAGTCCCTTTTAATAGAGGCAGGTGAAAATTACTCTATATTCAATAGAAAATAAATATTCTCCAACAAATGTATTTTTTAAATTATAAGCAAGGAAAGCAAATAACAGAGTGTAAAGGACTTTTTAACTGGCAGCCTCCCATGTGGCAGCCTACCTCCTGCACTGCCTGGTCTTTCTATTCAGGGGTTCTGCCTGTACCTGCTTTGCAAAGACTTGAGTCTGTAAAAGAGAGAGCAAATTTGGAGATGTATTCCGCAATAATAAAAGTAATGATCTTCACATGAAGTTAAATATATGGTATTTTGATGGTGTTTAGACATCTGTCTTTCAGCATCTGTCAGGATACAGAATGTCTGGACATGACTGGTACCAAAATCACAGACTCTTAACAGAGACCCTCTCCAGGCAGAGCTGGTGACCTGCCTGGCTCCTTGGAACCTCCTGGGTGTAGACCATCTCCCCTGAACTTCAGAACCTCAAAGTGGTTCAGCATCTGAAAATGGGGCTAAGCTAGGAGCTTTATTAAAGGCAGGAGCCCACCCCCAAGCAGATCTAAGGGCTTGGGTCTGAAGCGAAGCTCAGGTTGCAATAGCTCAAGCGGGCTGACTGAACTCCTGCCTGTGCTTTTAATGCTTAATTATCCCAGGTGCCATGGGGATGGATACATTGAAAACAGATGGAGAGGTATTCCTGAGCATCTGAAGATAAGCAGATCAGTTAGACCGGGTTCTGTGGATCTTGTTTGAATAGTTAATCACAGGAACACGGAGATGAAGAGAACCACATGGGTCACTGAGCTCAGGTCTGTGAAATTTTCTCATTATAATTTACAGCCTGGAGAGTATCAAGAGCATGCCAGGTGCTTCATATAGTCAAACAGTCTGACAAGCTGGTATTTATTTTGGAGCCAAAGGAGGCCTGTTGGTTTTATGAATCAAGGTTGTTGTTATTTTTTATTTTGAGTCTGGGAGGTTGCTAATCATTTTGTTTAAGCTGTACTTTGTGAGGTGATATTTTTGCTCACCTCTATTACTGTTGACTGTGCATTGTGGTCTAGCATTTTAATTTGAGAACTGTGATTGTTAAAGCCTTCTTGATAACTACTGGGTAGCCTTTGAATGTATTTTTGCTTTGGGCTATTTACACACAGCTACATTTACATGTAGATACTGGAAATTAACAATAAGAACACATGTGTGTCATATATGCTTAGGACCAACATATATTCCCAAAATTTGTGCAATATTTAAATACCTGCATTCATATAGCATAAAAACACCTTGAAAATCCATATGAAAAAGAAAATTACCTTATTAACCAAAGCAACTGATTGTTATTTTTCCAGACACAAAACCAGAAGACAACAGATGCACCTTTTTTAGCTGGCATTATTGATGCAGTTTAATCAGTTTGAGTGTGCACTAAAGAATTAACAGCAACTTGAAGTTAAAATTGATAACAAATTTATTATTTACTGAGTTTGAGTTTACATGACAAAACCACATTGTTATGTCTGCTTTAAGGAAAAGTCTGTCAGGGAGTTTGACATATTGGCACAAGTTTCCCTATAAATATCCCAGAGAAGTCAAGTGTAGATGATTTTAGAAGCATTTATTGGACTATAAAAAGAGAACATTATGAATAGGTCAATATTTTTTGAAAGGTGTTAATATAAAACAGTGCTAAAAGATGCAGAAATGATCAGTAGATATTTTAAGCTTGCTGCTGACAGAAAGTGACATCTGATAAAGATGGAGATAAAAATATCAATAAAAGATGTTATCTACACTATACCATCAATTTATTTGTTTGAGTTAACAACAGATTAGAATATTGACTATAAATAATTTTGTAGCCCTTGATAAATTATTAATTGATGTACCCTTAAAAAAGGCTTTTATTCATATGATTTGCATATGAAAAGTTCTTTCGGAT
This sequence comes from Pardalotus punctatus, assembly GCA_013400915.1. NCBI lineage: Eukaryota > Metazoa > Chordata > Aves > Passeriformes > Pardalotidae > Pardalotus > Pardalotus punctatus. The sequence continues at coordinate 56,614 of VZTX01028730.1, read as the reverse complement.
ATATAAAGTGCTCAACATATTCACTGGGCAATTTTTGTCTAGTAATGAAATGTCTCTGAAATCTGGCCAAGAACAACAAATTTAAATCAGTGAAAAAAGCTTTGTAGCCACCAATATGATCAGATGAGCTAATCTTCTGAAAATAGGCACAGAATGGTAAAAGCCAGGCTTGGTAGGATGTTTCTTGCAGCATTAATGTTTTCAGGAGTATTTGTAGATAACAACTATAAGAAGGGGTAACAGGAAGGATTTGAAGGTAATTTGGCTCGGGTACTAATCTTTTCCACAATGTCACTAGAAAAGTCAGACATGCAGTTCAAAGCCACCTGGGAAAACTCAAAAGTAATCCTTGGTCATACAGCTGAAAACACAAGTTCTCATGGGCAAGCAGAAATTAATTTTCCGGAAATAAATTACAACAATGGGCTAGAGGATGACAGCAGATAGGCATGGCAGGCATCTGCCACACAGAAATACACAAGTGAGCTGGACCTGAGCTACTGTGCCAAGACTTACAGTTTATTACAAGAAACAGAATCCAGAAGAAGCACAGAAAGCTCAGATATCCCTCTTATCCCTCCCTCCAGGACCAGTAAAGATCTGTTGTGGTGGGACAGGCTGCCTAATGGATTGTTCCTTAGCTTTTTAGTAATACAGAAGTGTCCAGCACATTAAGAGATGATGTACAACCAGCTCGCAAATGACAGATTGTTCGTTACAGGGCTTCAGACAAGTTAATAATCATGATAATGGACCATGAGTCTCAAGTGTCTCTTGTATACCACTTTTTCACTTTTATAGACAAGTATAAACTTAACATACCAAACTCTTGTACTACACAGTCAAGTGGGAGAATCAATTAAGCTGGTTAAAAGGTTTTGCAGTGAAAACTGAGGAAGAAGTTTACGCAGCACACTCCCCTGCCTTTGTCAGACTTCCAGAGGGCTGTGGAAGGAAGAGCAACTTCTTCACACAGAATATCTAACAAGCTTTTGAAGACGAAGGCAATTAACTCTGAAGCAGCTATTTAACCCCTTTGTTATAAAAGATCTCAATCTAGTGGACTAAAATGATAACAAAAAAATGATGTGGAAAAAACCAATCAGAAAAAAAGCTGAGTTTTTTAGAGAACTGACTCTAGGGATTACTTACATGTACTTATTACTACTCTTTTTTTTACATGGGTAAAAAAAGACCTGTTTTCTAAAGAAAATTAGAAAGGTTGTTATCCACTGCCACATCTTCATTCTCCTTTTCTCCAACTACTGTGCAGTGAAAATGAGTCCCCATTTCTAATTATTCACAATTACCCTAATTATTCCTTTAGAATCATCAGAGAAAATAAGAGGAACATCATAAACTGCAACACCAAAAACAGTTACTAAGACTTTCAGCAGGTCTCCATATAGATGCCACAAATATTTACTGGGATGCAACCTTACCGACACCACGGGAATTCTTCAAGAATGCAAATATTGGGATGAGTGATAGGAAGATATCCAGCCTTACACAGAAACACCAAGAGTGTGCAAGAACACCAAGTCTCAGCTCTGCCACTTTCCCTAGAAATCACTTCCAGTATCAAAATTTATCTTCCAGGCACTGGATCTTGGAATGTACATGGTCACAAGACTGGGTGGCTTCTCACATATGTTTTCCCTGTGTTATTGCCTTTAAAGTGATCAAAAAACATTGCCCCTGTTAAGAGAAGAGGCATGAGTTCCTAAATCTCTGCAGTGCACCATCTTGTAATGCATAGTAGGAAAATCTTCCTCTCTGAAAGGGTGGTCAAGCATTGGGACAGGCTGAACAGGGAAGTGACAGAATCGTCAGCCCCGGAACTATTGGAAAAAACATGGGTGTGGCACTTGGTGATGTGGTTTAGCAGTGAGTGTGGCAGTGCTGGGTTAACAGTTCGACTCCGTGATCTTAGTAGTCTTTTCCATCCTTGACAGTTCTATTATTCTATGATGTACAATTCAAAATTTTGCATTATAGTTATCCAGCACAGCTTCTGGATCCCTTGTGGGTCCCGTCCAGCTTGGGATATTCTATAATTTTTGCTTAAAATATATGTGGGCAGGATAAGACAGGGAGGCTTCTCAGAGGCAAATTGTGGCTTTCACTTAATCTAAGACAGATTGATCTAGGAGTGATTCAGGGTACTGCTAAAGTTCTACTTTGATATTGCATTATGCCAGCCTATTTTTTACTTCATACTTGTTAAAGGAAAATACGTAAAAATGTTAGTAAATTTAAAGCTGTGTATTTTCGAGTATAAGAAAATGGTCTATGCCTTAGATGGACAGAGGCCTTTCGTCAAGAAAGAAACATTTTCCAATCTCTTTTGCTGTTCTGTTGTATTCTGGTATAGGGAAAAACTCAAGTGTTTAATATACTTGGAAAACACTTTTTCCTAGTAAACCTTGAAGCTTCTTGCCAGAACTCTTGAGTCCAAAAGTGACCCCACCAGTTTTTAAGTATTTATGTGAACTTCCTAGTTCTTCAGGCTCTGGGTTTTGTTCTTAGACAGGAGAGAGCAAGATGAATGCATCTAGAAACTACATTTCAGCTGACATGTCCTTTTCACCTGTGTCTGGATCTGGAAATATGTTTTGGGACAAGCAGGTGGAATACATTCAGAGAAAAACACACACACTGTGGTCCTTTATATGGCAAACACTGCCCTTTATGGATATATTATGGAGTCAAGATTTTTCCACCAACACTGTCATGGAAACTGGGTCTTTTATTACATTACAAGTGAAAAACTGCAGGATTTTAAAGAACAAACAATCCAGCCCAGAAAGTAAAATATCTTTCCACATTAAACTTAAACTTCTTGGGTAACATTGATGAACAGAAAGTAAGATTATTTTTTTCCCCACAAAGATTATATAATAAAATAATTTCATCTACTTGTCAAATTCTTGTACAAGTTGATTGTAGGCTATTGAATGAGGTGGAAAATAAAATATCTTTATTAACGGATCTGTTTAACAACAATTAATATCAAAATTGCCAGCGTGTCCTTCTAGACCAAATGGCCTACAGTAAATGAAGTAATTACCAACACAGAGATCTTCCTTGGTGTTCTAAGCCCCATGATGCTCCTTAGAGACTTTTGGGCCGACTTCAGCCTTGCTGTTTTTAAGCAGTTTATCCAGTGGATAATGTTTTAGACTCTTTCAGAGACATAAAAGGACAACTGCTTTTGCTGATCTACTTGTTTATGCTTCTGCTATTAAATTCATTATATTCTAATGAATTCATTTTAAACTGAGACTGTTCACTAGGTCTGCTCTTGTTGCCGTCAATGTAAGTCAATGCTGTTCTCATCTGAAAACTCGGATGTGTAAATTACTTGCTACCAATGCTTTGACTTTATGTGTAGGCTGAGATTGTCAAATGCTGGACAGACACACTAGCAACTTAAATTTTACTGAGTCCAGAGTTATAAAAAAGATCATACAACATCAGAGTGTAGATTTTCAGTGTAATGTAGTCTATGGTAACAAAATTCTGACTCCCCTCTTCTCATATCCAAGGAGAGCTAAATAGCAAGGAGAATCCAGTCAGTAATGCAAGCAATTATATCTGTTTTCCTGCAGATAATTTATGTGTTATAATAATACAGGAAGGCTACCGTCCCTGCTTGTAATCACAGGCTGAGGCTATTTTATAAACAGTGAAACCACCCATTGCTGTTGTCCATCATTTATTACTTGCCTAATAAATACTTCAATTACATTTAATAAATAATGTATTCAGGCTCAGTGAAGTGATAATTCTTTAAATTAATTATTAAATTCATGCAAAAAGGTTTTATTGCAAGCACTACTAAAGGAAATTTCTGTCTTTAATCTAAAGTGATTATTCATTATGTGCAGTAAAAGGCTCCATTTGCATATTATTAGTGAGGTAACCTTTAGCCTTCCTGGCAACAATAAAGATGCATCTCAATGTTGCTGTGCATTAATGTTCTTGGTTAGCCTTCCAAAACAAAAGTGATGATAAACAATATGTAATAAAATCTTTGTTTATGGCCTTCTACCAGATGTTTTTTGATATCTGAAATATACTACAATGACAAAATGTCCAGTAAATGTATTACAGCAAGTTGTTAAAAGGTGTTGCCTGCAGATGGTTAGTTGATGGGAAACAGTAAAAGTGGAACCAATTAATGCCCTGGAGATCTGAGTAGTAAATTCGTCTCAAACAGACTTTTTAAAAGCCCTCTCTGATGGTCTCCAGTGTGCTGTGCTGCCCTGTATTTGCTGCTGTCCTTGCCTGCTAGCCAGCAGAGACGCTGGGAGTTAGCCACACACTTTGGCAGGGCTCAGCTCCCCAGACAGTAGATTTTCTCCTGTCTTGAGCAGCTCTCAGTACTCACATAAGGAGTTTCTCACACCATCATGTGCCTGCCCTAACCTAGATGTCACAATGAGGAAAAACTTGCTGGGCAGGTGAGTCCCACTGATTTTCATTGAGAGAAGCCAGAGTGGCTTCTCTTTTCACCTTTTTCATCTTTCTTTCTTTTCCACTTAAATCCTTAAAGCAAAAATTCACAGGGATCCCTAAAGCAAAAACGACCCAGATCAGTGGGCCCATAGGAGCTGGTTCAGAACTGTGAAGTTTTGCAGCTCAGGGCTGGGAAGATCTGTCCTGTGGATGCTGGGGTGTCCTGGAGCTGAGCCCACAGTCTGGTGCAGGCTGAGCTGTGAGTGCCACTGAGTCACAGTGCTGCCTGAAACCAACCTTGAAAGTCAACCGAAGTGGCTTCAATGAGTTCATCTGGCCAAGAGATGACTGTACAGTCTGCATTCTCCTGGTCATGGTCCTTCAGCCCTTCATCCGTGAATCCTTCTAAGACCTGACTGCTGGGATCTTTGATATGTATCTACTCTAGGATTCTGTTTGGTAGGGAAACCTTGACCTGTTCTCCCCTCGGAGATGTTTTCCTTTCAGAGGTGCCATTTCACAGTCTAATATTATAATCAAAGATTTTATTTCATTCAGGCACATAACCAGAGAAGATAACACCTCCAACCATGTCATGAGCAATGAGGAACACAGGCAGGAGCAGAGCATGATCCTTTCCTGGGATAAACACAGACACTGGGCATCCTTTACACCATCTAAAGCTAGAGTTTTCATTAAGCGGTCTGCCCCTCTAAATGATGGAAATCTAGGCAGCATACAGGTTCTCAAAGAGCTTTAATTTGTGTCCTGAGAGCCATTGTTTGGAAAAAAGAAAAAGAGGCAATAATCACAACTATTATATTATGATCATGTTGCTTCTCCTACAAGTCTATAGTCTCAACCGCAGTGACATTTTTAATATATGTGCTCCATGTCTTGCTTTGTTTTAGCCCTCTTCTCTTAAGATGCTAAAAAAATAGTCTCCAGAAAGACAAAAACAGAAGGCAAAAAATGACCACATGCTTTTTTTAACAATAGGCCAGATGAAAAGCCTTTTTTTTTTTCCATGTGTACCTTGCCTTTTCTTCTTCTATCTGCCTGTACAGGCCAAATACAGGTTCCTTTGCCTGACAGGTGTTTGGAAGTCAGACTGATCTTTAAAGTCCCTTCCAAAAGATAACATTCTATGATTTCTGAAAAATAAATTAATGTAATGCATCCCATCTGGGAGCTCATTATTTTAAAGATGATGGGTATTTAGTGAATCTACATGAGGAAAGCATATACTGTTTCCCATAGGTTAACTAAGAGGTCAGGTGGGATTTTTTCCCACCAAATGCCAAGTGATAACATTTTGTTGTCTATTTGTTTGTGGTTATTAAAGAAAAACACCTTCAAAAGGCAGTGCAGTGTATCCTGAAGTGTTTAGGATACATTGCAGGTAATTCCCTTTGCAGTGGCTGAGCTCTGTAGTGGAACCCCAGTAAATTAGAGTGAAAAGTCTGAAACTACTGCATTTAACCAGGATGGGTCCTGCCCATTGTAAAATTGAAGCAAAAAGCCTTTAAATTTATAGTTTATTGTGCTTCAGGACATCAGGACAAATCACGGGAAAGCATCAGGGTGTTTATTAACCTGTTACTGACCAGGAGAGGAAAACAACCTGTCCTACATCAGCTTTTGACCCTGTGTTAGTTGCCATGAGTTAGCCTTGTTGAAGCTCCCTTTCCTGCTCAGGAAGCAAGACCCATTTTCTCTTTAGCCAGATTATTTTCTCAGATAAGGATGTTGCAGGAAGTAGCTGCAGGACTCTCCTATCTCTCTTTCCAGATCTAATTAGAAATTAAAGGCATTTTCATTTACAAGTTACTCATTAATTCATATGAAAATGAAATTTATATCAAATCACTCTAGACCTTGCTCAGAGATAAGAAAAAACCAGCATTTTATGGATCCAGGCTCTCTTCTCCCATCCTGCTCATATTCACATCTCTAACACAGAGACCTCTGGTTCACCTTTGAATCACTTATGTTCTCTTCACCATAGCAATCAGCTCAGTCTTACATAAAGTGTAAAGTGCTGACATTTTCAAGCAGCCTAATGTTTCTTGCAGTCATCTAGCAGCCTTTCAAATGTAGAATCCTAGATGCCCTTGCTTTCCTTAATCAGCTAGCAGTGAAAAAGAAAAATGGAATAAAAAGACCTCATATATCCTCTTCCCCCTCCCTCCTGCAATTTTCTGTCTGTCCAAACTAATCCCCCCTCATCCCTCCCATTATACAGATGCAGTGAGATCTCCGAACACAAATGTTGTAAACCTCAACATAACTTCACCAATTCACACTAAGGGAAATAAATTTAATTCACTCAGCTTCTCATCATCTTACAGCCCCTTTAGGGCTAATCATCTGTATTAACTTTCTCTGGAGTCTTTCTAATGTCTAAGTGCCACTGACTATTTTGTAGCTGAAATGCATGTGGCAAGAGAACAAATTGCCCAACAGTGGATTTCTTTTCTACAACAGTGGTTTTACTATTTAAAAGGAAAGAATCAGGTTTGAAGTGGTGTTGGTTTAAGACTTGGATGACAGGTTATGTGGCTGACCATAACATCTTCATGCTGGAATTTGTAGTCAATATTTCTTTTCTGAATAAAATTGCCAATCATTTACACAGCCAGGTAAATTTTATTTCTATTCAAGACCCACAAATTATCTCCTTGATTTTAACAAAAATCATCCTTTTCTCAGCAATCTAGTTTCTTGAATTACCAAATTTTAATAGCTAACTGGCTTTCCCCCTGCCCTCCCCCCCTTTTTCTTTTCCCCTTTTTTTGAAGATCAGTAATAAGTAGAGTTTTTAGTAGCTGGTCTTGAATGCTGATAAAAGCTCATGCCTGACTTCAAGCCTGACTGAAATGTGCTTTTTTGAGGTGCTACACAATGTAGAAACGCTTTTGTTCAAGGCTGTGTATTCAAATTCTTGTTCTTCCACAGATTTAGTGTATTCTTCTGAGTAAGGACTTTGAAGTACTGCTGATCTTATATTTTTTTCCTTACAGTCTGCTTAACATTCTCCAAGGGACAGGGGTTGTTAGCATGTATCTATATCAGGATGTGAATTGCATACTACAGAAATCAGCAGAATTTATTTGCCTGCTTGTTGACTCCTCACACTTACCTTGCCTTTCTTTCCCTTGACCTGTCATATTACCCTTTTTGATCTAAGGGTCTCAATCATCATGGAGAGTTGAACTCGTAGGATTAATCCTCATCCTCTTGTCTTTTCAATTCTGTTCATCCCTTGGTAAAAAGCGCTGTTTAGACATGTTTCTCTGTGATATGTCACCACTACTGTTAAATCTCCACAGCAAAACCAGAACTTGATGCCTACCCACTTCTTTCTTTCTGCCTTTTACTCATGGTTTGTAGGCTCTAAAGTGATTACCTTTCTATGGACATTTATTTGTCCTAATTATGGATTTATTTACCTGGTCTGATTATCGACTTCTGATCTGAAATCTCTTCTGAGGCAGCCCCACACTTTTCCCTCTGAGTTTATGTAGCATCTGAGGATACGAAACTTTTACTTTGTGATGAATTCAGAGGTGCTGAGTAACACCCTATGGTGTTTTACCGGTTTTCAAACAGACCAAGCAGAAAAAAAAAATCCCCATCACTAGAAATCTGATAATTCCTTTTTCTCTGTTTTCACACGGGGAGCTTCCAAGGTTTTTAAGGATGACAAAACCTCTTGATCAGGTATCTCCTTTCACAACAAAAAATCCATTTGGGGACTAAACTGAAGGAATTTTGAAAATAAATGGACTCAGTTTTAGAAACTAGAATTTTCTTTTGAAGCCCCAAAATTCCCAACCAATTTTCGATACAAGGTCAGGTTTCCAGGGCCAGTGGGAGCTAATCCTGGCACCCCAAGCCAGATTCTCACTGTCTTCTCTCTGGAGGAAGAGTTGCAAAACAGGCCAAGTGTTTGGGTTTTTAGGCCTAACTGCAAAAGTGTGGCTACTGGCATCATTTGTGCCTTCCACATTTCATCCAGCAATCAATCTCTTTCTATCATCAGCTAGGAGAAGAGAGTTTGATGAAAATCATGACTAAGGATGTGAGTGGGAAAATTGGGGATCGACTGTTTGGCTCAGACACAGAAAATCTGTCCATGTTGTGAAGGGCATGTGGTAGTAGAATCAGGATTTTTCTTTTTTCTGCCAATGCAGCCCTATAGCTTTATTCTTTTCCTCCTGCAATTTTCAGATGATGCAAGTGCTGCTATAAATGATATTTTGGCTTATTATAACTTCAGACACACAGATTACCTCCCCAACATCCTTTTATTGCTGAGTGTGGGTTAAAAAAAAAAAAAGTTTTAAAAAATGTGCTTTCCACTCATCAGGTTTAGTCTATTTCAGTAAAAGAAATGAGTGGAAAAAGGCAAAAATGATTGCATGGGAACGTTCATATGCTTTGGGTGAAGGATTATATTTTGCTAAACCTTCCAGGAAAATAAACCTCAGGAAAACAAGATTTCTTTATAGAGGTATGAGACTCTTTTTTCACCAATCAATGATATTTTGGCTTGCTATGATTTCTTCATTGCCTGTCTCTATCTTCAGCAGGATGTATCATTCTGAGTAATCTTGTTTTTTGGCCTCTTTGCCTATTGATTTAGCTAAATTAATAGCAAATCCACCTGAAAGTCTGGCTTCCAGTGATGTTCTTATTTGTTTTTCTACTGAAATTGTGGCTCATATTTGATGAATCTCTGTCTAGGGTGATGAAAAGAAAAGTGAAAAGAAGAGTATTGGGAATAAACTCATTTGGAGGAATTGTTGAGGCTGGGGCTAGAGAGAAGTCAGGAATCCTATTTTTCATGAGCAAATACTTCAAAGTTCATGCCAACAGCTGCTTTCTCCAGTGTTTCTCTGTTCTGAATAACAGGAATTTGAAGATATTTAACCAGAATTTGCTTTTTGAGTTGGAGAGGTAGAAAGAGGGAAAGTAACTCATCAAATTTCTGAATCAACCTCAAAGCAGGAGCACTGGATTGCTCCCTGTCACCATTAACTAAAAGGAGCCCACAGTGGCTGCACTCCTAATTTTGGCACCTCAGTTTAGTGGCTATGGCTGTCTGGAAGGCATCCCAGATTACATCCTCTTTTCCACCTTCTTCCATTTGTACTGAAATGAACATAGCTCCTGCAACCTTACTAGCAGGATCACAAATTACTTAAACGTGCTGAAAATGTGGTGTAACAGGTTCATACAAAATGATCCTGTCGAGCATCATTATCACCAGCAATTCAAATTGGTGAGACATGGCTAATTATACCACCTTGTCCTTGGACATCAAGCTGACTGGAAATTTGTATTTAGGGTAAGAATCTGATTGGATTTGGGAAATAAAAAGAATGAAAAAAGGAAAAAAAAAAAAGGAAAAACTCTATATCAAATAGCCCTCCTTTAGCTTATCCTTTATTCTTTCTAAGCAATTATCTGCCAGCTAGGGAGGAGACTGGCTCCTGCCTTTTTGTCCCACAGCCCAAAATCTCATGTTCAGCCCCTTTGACACAGACCTACATATTCTCAGTGATGTGGATATTAGCATTTTACTGCTGAGACCACAGTAATGAGCTGTTAGGATTTATGCCACATAGTAATGAAGGAGATTGGGAAATAATCAGTAATCTAAATATCTTTTGCCAACCCTGAGGGGGCAGGACATGAAACAGGAGGAAAAGCTGTGTGCTTTAGTTGGTCAAGTATTTTCCAGAAGAATTGTCACTGGAAGGGTTCAAAAAATGTCTGGATGTGGCACTCGGGGACGTGGTTTAGTGGTGGAGCTGGCAGTGTTAGATTAATGGTTGGACTCAATATCAGAAGGCTTTTCCAACCTTAATTATTCCATGGTTTTATGATTTTGAGAGTTCTCTACTGGAAAATGTTGATTCAAGGTCGTGAAATGTGCCTTGAGAAGGTTTTGATTTCACTGGACATTTTGACTTGCATCCAGTGGGACTGAGGGGGAACTGTAGGCTCCAGGGAATTACTGAATCACTGACACTGCAAGCAACCCAGGTCTGTGAGACCCAGGTACATGGAGTAAGCATGGATGTGCAGAAAAAAATGTTCCTTAGACCCTGCAGGATTAAATCTCTACTGTAAAATGGCCTGTAAGAGCATAAAACCACTTCCTCACCTCCCAATACGGCTCTTGAAAATCCTGCTGCTGGGGTAAATCAATACCAGCAGAATTACCATTAGTAATATTAGCAACAATAACCTTTTTTATTTCTGGCAAGCATTCATTGCATCAATATAAAGAAAAAGATAATGAAAAGAGGGAGGAGTGACTCAGTTCCTAGTAATGTCCTCTTTGTCTTGTAGCACAGATGGAATTCATATAGATAGCTAAAACTGCTGAAAAATATTAAAGATTATTATAAATAGAGCATCAAAAGGTAGAAAATACCAGATAGAATAATTACATTGTCATATTTTTATATAAAAATTATTTTCCAGGCAAATGTTGCCTGTTTGGAGAAGTTGAAAATAACTATAAATACATCCTTCTGCATGTCACGGAACAAAACAATTTTAAAGTTTAAACCCCATTATTTCAGAAGAGCTATTTATTTCAAGTAGGTGGCAATTTTCTTCCCCTCCCCCAGCCCACAGTATTCAGTAGCTATTCACCTCTCACAATTTTCATCTAGCCTGTTCTTTAGAATCCAATTGCAACCTTTAAAGTAGTCATCTATTTCGAATGGAAATCTCCACATCCAGCTCTTTGAGCCGCTTTTCGAAACTCTTAATAAATTGCCTCAGGTTATAGATTTAGTAATGACACTAAGTGGTGGAGGCCTTTCATGAAATGTTGTGAACCTCTATTCTCTTCTCACCCTTTCTTTTGTCCACTGCTGCGTGCGTTTTTGCAGATTTCCAACAATTGCACATTCAAGTGGAACTGATGACTTTATTCTGCTGCAACAGAATTTGGGAAATTTTCCAGATAAGTGGGCATGAGAACGAGCATGTAAACGGGGTCAGCTGAAGTAGAATTGGATCCTGAAAGAGCAGTAAATACTCAACTTCCACAAAGTACTTTTCTTGGCGAGAATGATCTCTTCAGGGAGAGAAATAGGAAATCAAAGGGTGACTTGTATTACTGATCTTGCCTTCTGCTGCTTTCTTACAATGGGTGTCTGCAGTGAACTGGAAATTTTTGAAAGCCAGGTGTGGTATGACAGCACTGCCGAGTGCTCTGTGGGCACACTCCTTGCAGAAGAGCTGGGACGAGAGGTGACCTCAGAGGATGGGAGAGCATTATCTGTGAAGTGTCTCAAGTATGTCCAAGTGCCCGTCTGAGGTGCTGGAGCTGCTGGCTGAGAAGTGACTCAGGACAATATGCCTCGGGGAATTACGGTTTTCCTTGGTACACAGTCCTTTACGTAAAGGAGGGGAGGCATTCTACAGGCAACGTTTGCAACTTTCTACAGAACCTGTAAAATGGCATAAGATGGACACATAAAATTGCCCATCTGAATATCAAACAATTGTAGAATGGTTTGTGTTGCAAGAGACCTTAAAGCTCATTTCACCCCCCTGCACTGGGAAGGGACACCTTCCACTATCCCAGGTCACTCCAAGCCCTGTCCAACCTGGCCTTGGATATTTCCAGGGATGGGGCAGCCACAGATTCTCTGGGTAGCCTGTGCCAGGCCCTCACAGCCCTCACAGAAAAAAAAATTCTTCCCAATATCCCACCTAACCCTGCCCTCTGTTAATATTAGGTGAGAGAAATGTTTTGCTGAGATGACTGTATTCTGGAACAGAAGGCTATATGGACATCACAAAAGAAGCAGGTGTCCTGTAAAAAAGATCATGAGCAAGTGAGTTCTCAAATGTGTACCCAGTGTTGTCATTAAGAAGGCAAGCACAGCCATGAACTTTTGAGCAGATAAATTATCAAATAAAGAAGCAAAATGTTTTTCCTTGAGGAAGATGGTATCTTAGTGCTGGTTTCCACACTTTAAGAGAGGGTGTGTGTGAGCCAGAAGTCAATAAGAGAAACATTGCAAGCATGATTTAGGGTAGGGAAAACCTGTCTCACCATGAGAAATTTGATAAGTCCAATATATCCAGTTTATCCAGGAGTATATTAAGACGTGAATTGGTCATGGTCTACAAATATCTATGTTAGAAGGAGATTTTAGGAAACAGACAATTTTTTAATTATGGAGAGCAAAGCTTAACAAGATTTGGTAGTCTGAAACAAAGCTATTGTGAAGTCAGAGTAGAAATGCACAGTACATTTTGGACTGTGAAGATAATTAACCATTGAAACAGTTTAACTGAGTATATGGAAGACTTTCTGTCACTTGAAAATGAGCTAAAGATAAAGTATTATTTAAACTCAATTAAATGCCTGGTGCAGACAGAGCTAGCAAGGTTTTGTGGTCTGGTGTTACGCACATCAGATTGAAGGCTATGACTACCACTTCTAAATTATAATTCTTCATTAATCATTTCTGTATCAAAGGGACACTTCCTTAGAAAGGGCAGGAATTACTCTGAAGACTGCAATTAAGAACACTAAATTATCACATATTTAATTCTATTGGAACATAAATGAACTATAACATTTAAAAGGCTTTAAGAAATAAACCCCTCTGCATTGCTCTGGGCTTGCTATTTCTACCCTCAATAGTCAATGTTCACAGATTTATCCTCTGCTTTTTAACCATCATCAGCCATCTGACCTAATTTCAGAACTTCATCTAAGAATGATAGTATGGGAAAACATGCTTCTGTTCTTTTGGTGTTCTCTGGAATCAAACCCCCATCCCCTCTGGAGGGACAAAAGAAGTGTTGGCAAGACTGATTTTGTTTGTTTTAAAGCAGCCTTTTAGAGAACCTTGTGACAACGCTGCTATCTTCCATGCCGACATGTCCATGGGGGTGTTACTCACCTGACTGCCTAAATCCTTTGAGAAAAACCTGACTTGGTTATAGGAGAGAATAAAAACCTGAAATGTGTGCTGCTGCCAGATCATTAATGATGCAAGGAAGAAACAGAGGGCTGCTGTATGAGCTCTGCATCATGGCTGTGATCATAGAGACCTGAGGAAAAGCAAATCCCAGGATTGCAAACCAATGCACAACCATTGGTGATGGAGATGCTCGTCCTTGTTTTGAATCGTGCAGGGCAGAGCAAGACACAGAGATCAGCAGAACACAGGGACTTCTACTTCTGAAATATAAACTATGCTTGCTAAGGGAATGGCTCATACTATCAACAGCTTGAGAAGTCTTCTGCCATTTGGGCAATATTGGAGTGAGAAATGAATTAGGTTGCGGATTCATTATTATTCCTTACACCAAGGAATACATTCTGCAATATCAAGTCAACCCACCTCCAAAGCTGTGCTACCTTCAGAGAGTTCAGTACTTTGTAAGTTTTTCCATGCAAGATCAATGGGATTTAAGGAACATCTGCAGGTGTTTCTGTCCCTCTCAGGCACTTTACTGAAAATATTTCTTTCCTAATATTGCTCCAAGAGAAGGGGAGTGAAGAAAATGAATGAAGCACTAAGAAGATCTTGCAAACAGTTGTTGTGAGAGCAGAAGAGTGAGTCTCATTGGAGTAACCAAAAATCTGAAAGGTCTGCATGAACAGACAAGTGTCACAACCTGCTTCTGCACTTACTGAAATTCTTTAGACCTTCAAAAACATTGTATTTAATTAAATATTGTATTTTAACAGAATTTAGGAATCTATATACAGAGATGTACAGACTTTCCAAAGGTTATACAGATTAAAAAGTATATTCCCTATATGAAAAGTGAAGCTACTTGAACCAGAAATGTTATAAAATTGACCTGCATGCTGTAGTTGTGTTCAGTTTAAATGTTAGACGAGAGGCAGACAAATGAAAAAAAAAAACAATGGTGAAAGGAAAGCTGTGGTTTTTGCTTTAGAAGATGAAATACCCCTTAAAAGTTCATTTTTCATGAAGAGAAGGCTTAAGAAGAACCTTTCCCTACACCACAGTGGAAATAATCTGGTGTTTTCAGAGTGGACCATATAATTTCCATTGGATTAGGATATTTGTTTTAAGTAGTTTGGTCTCTAAACCAATATGCAGACATTCTTTTTTTTCTTTTTTCCCTTGGCAGCTTTGCAAAATTTTGTCTCTGAGACCCATGCATTTGTTGTGGTTTTGACCTCCTGCAGTGGGTTGAACTTCTGTCTAGAAGGGATAAAGTCAATGTGCCACAAAAACAACATGCAAAACCATTTGGGGCTTGTGTGGCTAAATGAGTCACTACCCAAAAGTCTGTTTTTTACTGTATTTGGGCTGAAGGCAGCTTCCTTTCCCTTGTGTTTATGAGAATGGATTACCCTGAGGTCTTACAAAAAGCCATGGCATGTTCTTGATACCCACTGGGCAACTGAGAGGCAAATAAACCACGCTTGATTTTCATAAGACAGGTAATTATCATAAATTGAGTAACTCATTGCCACAAAACTACAACTGAACAAAGCTGTGGACTCTGGAGGTCTCCTCTGGCTCTAAGATACAGTGATTCTCATACTTTACTCAATTTAAACCATCCTGAGATGAGAATAGGTTTTCCTATCCAGGAGTGTAGCTTTATGGTAACACTGTTATTTGCCCTCCATAATTTCATCCCTTTTCACATTCTTCTGGTACAGCTCCTCTGAGAAAACCTTCCATTGTCAAGATAATGTCGAAAAATAGATTGTATTCTCTTCTCCCTGTACCCCCAAGCCCCCAAGGAAGCCATTCTTCCAGTCCACAAAATTCAGTCTTGAAAAATCAGTGTTTTCAACAGGAAATAAATTGCTTACTTGACAAATTTTCAGCTGGTTCTAACAAGAATTGGCAAAGAACACAGTAGGATGACTACTTGCTTTCTCTTAGAGCATTTTCCCTTCCACTGAGATATCTCTGGACACCCATTCTTGCCTTTCAGTTGTTCTTCCATCTGCTGACATCGAAACCTCCCCTAGGAAGTACATGCCTAGGCTGGGAAAGGTGCTGGGAAGTTTCTCGTGGTGCTGTGGGAGAGTTTGAACAGGGAAGGAGATCTGAGATATTTTCATCAATTTCAGGACTTTCTCTCCCTCAGCTTGCCTTGTTCTGTGGCCAAAGTCTTGAAAGGTACAGACCCAGCTCGAGCTACGTATTTTGCAACTCAGCTGTAGCTGCCAGCAGTAAAAACTCAATGGCAACCTTTATCCTGGAAGCATCCATAGGAGATGCATGAAAATTAGCAAGGAAGTGTCACAGAGTGGACACATCCATCAGCCTGTTATCTTCCATAAGCACCACCCCAAAATCAGCTCATTCTTGTGCTATGCTGTGTCTTCACATTGGTACAGGATGAAAGAGACTGTTCCAATAACATAGTCAATGGTCAAAATTAAAAAGTGGGGCCCCAAAATTATTATGACATTTCTCAAAAGCAGAAAGGATTGTGAAGAGACAAATTTCTACTGAAATTTGTTGGAAGACAGACCTTAATTTTTATTAATCTCTTTGGAATGTTACCTGGTCATTGAGACATTCACGGATAGGATTTTGCTGTCTGGTTTCTGGGAGAAAACTGGGGAGCTGATTCATTGGTGAGGGTAGGAGTAAGGGTGATAACCTATATGTGTCCATGGATATACGTGTTGCACATTGAGGGTAATACGATGATGTTCTTGGAAAATAAAATGAAAAATAAGGAAATAATTTTTACAGACTGCAACAAAAACCTTTGGACCTTGAGGCCATGGGGTGTGGTGAATGCTAGAACATAAGTTGGCGTAACCATTAATGCTCTTATCTAGTCCTAAAATATCTTTGCAGAATCACAGTTTGGACTCAAAAGCTGATTTGGTTTCAGCGTTTTAATATGGTGTTTTAAGGGACAGAAGCAAAAGAGTTTGTTTTCTGCCTTAATTATTCTAATGACAGTCACAATTTAGAAATAAACCTTGCAACTTTGATTGAGGACCTTTAGAGAGAGGGTGGGTATATTCTGCATATCCATTTCTGTACTCCAGGCTGTTGGACAGAAAGTAAACAATTGGGCTTGCCCAACATGATGCATCCATGTAGCAAGTATTTTCAGTGCTGATTTCTCCATGCCTAGGAAGACGACCTGCAAGGCCCTCACATCTGCTACTGCTCATCAGATGAGCAGCAATATATCAGGTATTTCCCCATCAGCAGTGCTTTGACCTCCCTGATGGCTTTGAAGATGGATGTTTTGTCAGTTCAGACTCTGGTACATTTCCAGAGGCTTTTTCTTCCAGCCTTGTGCCTTTTTCTGAAAACCATGTCTTGTGCCCAAACACAAGGAAAATTCCAGTATTTTACATAGATTCTTTGATAGCTCTGACAGAAGACCTAATGGTTCTTTTACCCATTTAAATTGACAATAATACAGTGTGACCTCCTGTAAAATCAGTTTTCCATCAAACAATGGAACTCCAAGGATAAAGTTACCACCCCAGGCTCAGAATCCTTTCCTCCTGATCCAACTTTCCCCAGCTGTATTTTTTCCTGTTAGTTTCATCTGCATACCCTTCTACGTAATTATCTCTGGTTCCGAAATACTCTCACTAAGTCACAAAAGGGTCAGCTTCTTCTCTAGTATTTGCTGCTGAAATTCTCTGGAGGTCATTAAGATAACACCAGATTTATACCAAAATAACTGGCACCACAAAGTGACCAGAGTGCTCTTTCCCAAGCGCAGGATAGGCTCACGTCAGAGCTGTGCATTCTTCTTTACCTCAATTTTACTCCATGTGTCATCTTTCTCATCTGGAAACAGGTCTTAACTGAGCTAAGCCTTCAAAAGACTAGATGGAGAAAGAATCTTGCAAGCATATCAATAAATTAGAAAATGGCTGTTTCTTTCAAGGATTTGGTGTAGTTTCAGAAGGCATAAAGGTCCATATTACCTCAGATCGGAAAACATTTTTTAAATAATATTTTCATTCAGTTTGCTAAAATAACAAAGAATTTGTAGTCTTTGGTAAATATTGTTATAAATAAGAACTCTAGAAAATAAGGTATAGGATTAATTACTTCAGGCCAGAAAAATACCTTCAAATAAATACTTTGTGCTCCTAAATCTCAGTTTGCTTTCTCAGTACAAAATTTTTCCTTAAAATTTGGTCACTGTCCAAACATTGCAACATGATGAAATTCTTGTAGTGCATTCTGCTCATATTTCTTGATTTTTAGCCTTTTGCAGGTTTTATTTATACATCTTTAGCTTTTCTTCCAGTCAGAACATCTATTCAAACTCATTTTCTCAGAGAAACTTTCAGAGAACTATCTTTCATACAGTTTCTTTAGTTTCACTTGCCAATGAAAACAACAGGTTTTCAAGAAGGATGTGAAGATGCAACATACGAATGCTACAGCAATCAAGGGAAAGGTGACATTTTAAAAATCCAGTAAGTTTTTAATATGGCGAGGAATTTCAACATAAATTTTCCTGGAAAAATAACGGTGTTCATCCCATTACTGAAGAAAATACATATAATTTCGTCTCTGTTTGAACCCCATTAGCCAGCACACTTCATAAGCTTGGCAGTGACAGTTGTAGAAGACCTCGAAAATTCTGTGAGTGTTTCAGCTTCAAAGTTCTGCTCAGACCTCTGAAGGCTGCTGGCTTCCTGTTAGCCCTGTGGGCTGATGATGGGTCATGGCAGCTAAAGGTGGGAACAGAATTTTTCCACAGCTTGACCTCTGTTACAGAGACTGACTTTGGCACATAATTCTCAAGAAGTTTTAAAGTTTTTGTGACAGTGCCATGGAACAACATGTACTCAATATCCATCAAGCAGCCATAAAAATATATATAATTCTGTATTTAAACCAAGAATCATTTGACTGCATGAAAATCAACTCAGTAATATCAGCAAAGTATCGTGTCACCTGAGTCTACAAAAATAGCTCAACCTTCCTTCAGAAAGAACTGGTTTCTAAGCTTAGACTAGAGTCTGGGTTTGGTGGTATTGGTATTTAAGTTGCATTTTGGGAGTGTTTATCTGACTGTAGTGGAAAGCCATGCAGCTGCCTGATGTAATGACATTTTTCCCATTTGTCCTGGGAACAGAAAGTAGATCTCTTTCATGTCCAGATGCTACTCATCACAATCAGAAAAATATGATCAGAATTAGCCTAATTGGTATTCTCATAAAAAAAGGCCACAGGGACAAAATTTCTGCTGGTGGTTTTGTCGTGCTATTTGTGCACAAAAAAAGCAGACTTTCATAGAACCATAGAAAGATAGAATTATAGAATGGTTTGGGTTGAAAGGGACCTTAAAGCTCATCTCACTCCACCCCCCTGCCACAGGCAGGGACAACTTCCGCTATCCCAGGTTGCTCCAAGCTCTGTCCAACCTGGCCCAGGACACTTCCAGGGATAGAGCAGCCTTCTCCGGACAACCTGTGCCAGGGTTGAGAGAATTTACCTATTTCTTTCACAAATATACTTGATCAGAGGGGACAGGTAGGCATTCCTTGGGAAAAAAAAAATCTTTAATGGAAACACTTATTGTATGACTTAGTGGTTTTGCAATTGCAATAGCTACAGTAGGAAAAGCTAGACAGGCAGAATAAAAAGAATGTGCATTGTTCCTGTATGATATAGCCTGAAGTTTTATAGGAAAACTTTTAGTTAAATCCCTAAACTGTAGATATCCCTTCAGTTCTTTTCACACAGAGGAAATCTTCTGTCCCAGCTGAGTCTCCATGTAAGTCATAGATTCCTTACAGTCCTCTTAGAGAGTTTCTGAAGAATCAGAGTGCATGAGCAATGACTGCTGCACTCAAACAGCCCTCCACAAGCTCCAGAAAATGCCTTCAACAGATCAAGAGCGTAATTCCAGTGTGCTTCCGACAAGTGATTCCATGTTTGAACAGCTCCTTTGCCTTTTAGAACAAGGGGTGATGAAAAGATGAAAAACAAGTGAGAAGGTACAGAAAGTGACTCATCTCTTCAGAAGCTAAAGCAGTGTAACAAAACAAAGGTGTTTGATGCACAGCTGACCCCAGAGGGATTAATCTTCAACCTTAATTATGTTCGTCAGTTGTATCTTTATGACTACGGCACATAAAAGTGTGGGAGCTCAGAAATCAACAGCCTAATAAAATCAGATAATGGTGTAATTTTTTCCCTACACATATTGATTTGCTCAATAAATGGGATCTGTCTTTGGATATATTAGCTGATACTTGTTTTTCCTCCATAGCTGGTTATTACTAAAGAAAATTTTGAGTATTGCAAGGGAAGAAATATATGAAAGTTGACGAAGAAACATTCCTAAAATGAATGGCCCTAGAAAAAGGTGAGTTGTATATCTAATTCTCGGAAGGTCTCTGCAAATATTAAGCAGAGAATTTAGCATGGTCTCATGTAGGCTGTCAAAACATAATAAAACTAGTCTAAAAGATCCATGTAGTTGTGCGTGAAACCTGGTCTGTTTTTTCAGCCAGTGGTTTGTGAGAGCTGGTGAAGAAGAAGGCACTCTTCACAAGAAAATCACAAAATTGGCATTTAGTGCTCATAAATTGTAACAGAAACCTACACCTGAGGAGATGTGAAATATAAAGAGAGGTGTAGGTGGACAATCTTTAGGATTAAATGATCTAATCTGACATTTTGCATAATTGAAAGGCAGAAAATACTGCCTTGTTATGCCTAGATTAAAATAACTTGGCCAAAGAAATTCCCAGAAAGAACTTGATCTGGTTTTGAAATCATCCAGCAAAAGTACACCTGACTGAATATTGCCATCTGCGATGTGTATGTCTGCATCTCAGCTGGTCACTGTGTCTTGGTTGAAAGTTATGGATAAAAGCAGAAACGTATGGAAAAGTGCAACTCATTCTGCAACAAACAATTAACAGATGTAAAAGACACGGTGCCTCTTTCCTGACAGTGCCCTTTTTAAACCCAGAGCAATCTTTCCAACAAGTTAAGCAAGTTTTGATTTGGGTGTGGTGGTTATGAGAACCTAGAGTACAATGGAACATGATTTAAAAACTCACGTATGGGCAAGGCAGCACATTATTTCACCTAATCCTACCTATTAGAGAAAGAAATAAAGAGCATTGCTAGTGTTTGCTTGCTCTGCTCTTGCTATTTTGTAAACTTGCTTACAAAGCTCTTTACTGATTTGGGCATTTAAGACAGCATGGTTAAAAAAGCCCTACAGTAGCATTAAATATGAGGGTTACACTAGAGATGGAAGATTTCTAAAATGTCTATACTTACAGCCAAAGAAATTACTTCTTCTGGAACAAAAAAAAAAGAGCAAAACAAAATAAAAAACCAAACCAAACCAAACCAAACCAAAAGATCCCCAAACAAACAAACAAAAATCCCCAACCAACCCCAAAACCAGGAAAAAAAAAACCAAACAAAAATCTGCAACCCCCCCCCAAAACTACTGATATGCATGAGCTGGAGTTTGCCAATGATGTAATTTTTATCCTATTGTACAAAAATTACTGTGGTGATTTATACGACTCACTAATCCCTCACACGTATTAATCTCACCCTCTGAAACTATAAATTAGAAACGTAGTTAAATTCTTGTATTTTCCTTAAAATGTGGGTGCACAGGGAGGAGTTCAAATGCATAAGAAAACCTTTCAACTGCTCTACCGAAGGACCAGGTGTTCAGCCTGCAAAATTCCCCTAAAAATATAAGTAAATGTGGGTGTGAAGAATTAGAATGTGGTTCTGGTTTTAGAAGTTCCTTAAAAAAAGGAAAAAAAAAAAGGAGAAGTAAGCTTTATTTCCCACAAATGATTCAATAGTTAAAATACACATTTCATTTACAGCCCAATAATATGTTCTATGCACACACAGACACAGCCTGTCATTTTATATATGGGTTTTCTGAGGTTATAATGGCAATAAAGTAAAAATCCACAGTTTTCCTGAGAAGGGAGCAGTGCTCCTTGCAAAGTTTCCTCTCTCCAAACACCACAGCTATGAAGAATGGCGCTCAGATTATGTCCTGTCGATGGTTAATTTCAAATCCAGAAGTTTATTAATTTTGACTGATAGCAGAAAAGGCCATGACCAATTATTATTCAGGAAAAAATCCTGCTGTTTAGCCAAAGAACTGCACCGAGCAATGCTGCACTTGATGTGCTTGTGATAAATGTTCACATGACAAGGTTATTTGGTGTACAGCGGCTGGAGGGGTTGTCATAGCAACCCGCTCACGATGCTCATAAATTTGATGTGCAGTTATCCTTGCTGTGTATGCAAAAAACACAAAGCCAACTAAGGCAGTTTAATTTACAGCCTNAAAAGAAAAGAAAAGAAAAGAAAAGAAAAGAAAAGAAAGAAAAGAAAAGAAAAGAAAAGAAAAGAAAAGAAAAGAAAAGAAAAGAAAAGAAAAGAAAAGAAAAGAAAGAAAAGAAAAGAAAAGAGAAAAGAAAAGTTAATTCAAAGGTAATAGACTTCTTCAGATTATATTCCTTCACAAGCTCTTCAAAGCCAAAAAGACTTTTAAGACAATTGTTATGGTGGGAAGTACAAGTTATTATTAATACTGAGAAAGGAAAAAAGCTTTCTTGAAAATCTCTGCTCAAGTATATTGGTTGTTTTCTGCTACTCAAGCATACGGCTGACTGTAAGTGAAAAAACCCTAACACCCTCTTTTCTATTTTGCTTTTTTCCTTCTTCAGATATGTTGAGATGAAACCTTGAATCACCTGTCAAGTAGGCCATGATGAAATGCCCTCCTTTCCATAAAAGTTACCAGGATAAGAAGAATCTATCATTCTCTACAGTTCTGTCTTGTTCAAATACAGGATAAAAATGAAGAGATGGGTAAAAAGAACACTCATTTCTGATGGGTAAAAAAGGGTTTATCTGGACACAATTAAAACAGTAGATGAAGAAGAAGGAGACCAGGGCTTTTTATGAACCAAGTCATCAAAACCTTAAGTTTGTACAAGTTCCTTAAATTATTTGTCTCAGTCTCCATCACTGTATAAAAAGGATTCATTATTTCCATTCTTAGGAATAGCTTATCAACCCTCTCAGAAGGAAAGAATATCTGGAAGACTGGAGATTTCAGAGTAAAATTACTTGCAGGAAGTAACTAGTCTGAACCATGCCCATGGAACTGTGAAAGCTGGGGGGGAAATTCTCTCTGCTGGTGTCCCTCTATCCCACACAAAGCTGCACTCAAATTAGGGAAACCAAAGCACCAAGGAGCAACTGAAACATTTTCAGAGTGTGTCTGCAGTTAAATTGATGCAGAACGCATACGTGTGCAACAGGGTGAAATGAGTGTCAAATCACAGAACCAGAGAAATCGGAGAGAATCACAGAAATCATAGACCCATGAAAGGAATTGTGTTGGAAAAGACTATAAATATCTTGTTCTACCCCTGCTGTGACAGGGACACCTTCCCCTTGACCAGGTGGCTCCAAGTCCCATCCAACTTGGCCTTGAACACTTCCAGGGGTGGGGCAGCCACAGCTTCTCTGGGCAATCTCTAAATCCTAAAGCATTTGGGGGTCTCCACTGGAGGATGTAGGTACTAATTACTGTCTCTATATACATAAATATTAATGAGTCAAGGATCCTTAACATAACCAAATCAAGAAGCTCCCAGGTGCACAAGAGTTTTTGCTGTGCACTGACACGTTCCTGTTCCAATGGCCAGGCCTTCTCAAGAAGCTGCCTCAATAAAGACAAAAAGTACTCCTAAATATGCAAAAGTTTCTCCCAAAGTTTTCTAACCTTAAAGACTGACATATCATATTGTTTATACCCACAAATGACTGCAGCTTTTTTCTTCAAGAAGTTCTGTTTCTTGACTCCTTGGCATACAAATAAATATTGAGTCCTACAGATAAACTCAAAAGCGTAGTTCAAATTACAAAAGGATATAATAAAGTCTCAGCCTTCCTTCCTGCTGAGAAAAGGGTTGTCCTGACACTGACACTCCTGGAAAGTGATTAATCCTGGCCTCAGAGGGGGGCTCAAAGCAGTCAGATGATTACTGTCCAGAAAAGCATATTTCTGATTGATGGCCCACATGGATGCAGGAATGACTACTTCAAATTTAGATATTGAAAGACCTAAAGAAGAGCAATCTAAGCTAAACATAATTGTCTACAGTGCAGATGTCTACATGTGAGCTAGCTGTCTTTGTGTTCAGGGAGATCTAGTAGGTCTAGGCATTAGGGCAGTTAACAAGCATTAGTGCAAAATTAATTTCACCCTTGAGTTGATTCTTAACTTTTGATTAGATGAATCCATTCCTAATTTCCATTAACTGCTTTGACTACATTTCTTTTTTTGTTAACAGAAATCTAGATGACTACTTCCTGTGTAGTTTCAATGAGGATCCATAAAAGTAGTTAAAATTGACCTTGCATGAAAATTTTTTTTCTCACCTAACACTGAAGCCTCAGTGACACCTGTGCCTTCCCCATTCCTTCCTCCAGACAACTGCTTTCTCAAGGATTTCTTCTTACATTTACTTCTTTGCAGCTGCCCTTTAAAAAGACAAGTTGCTGTGGTGCCATATTTTTAGTGAAATAGGGTTTTCCCACAGGGACTGTCACCTTATACAGAGAAAACCTTCTTTGCTACTACCAGCAGTGTTTAGAGAGAGAACCACAGAGTCTCAGTGTGTATGGTCTCACACAATGCAATAAAATACGTCCCCAGAGTGTGATCCAGCTTTATACATCCACCATATGAATGATAACACCAGAGCTGGTCATCCTGGGCTCCCTTTGTAGTGAATGGTGGGGGAAGTGTGGACGGGTAGAAAGAAAACTTTTGAGGCACGATTCATCTGGATGAATTTAGGTCTATTTCAGGATGAAGTGAATCACATCCTGAAAGATCTCTGTCGGAACCCAGAATGACTAATGCAGGAATAATCACCTGCGTGGCAGACACAGTCAAGAGACAATGGCTTCAGTGCATGGTGTGCCTTAGCAACCTCATGGAAGATGAACATAATTTTTGCCTGTCCTCATAGCCTAATGACACAGCAATCATGCAAGAGATTACTCACATCTAGATGGCTTTTATGCAGAACACAGTGTACAATGGTCAAGCTCTTCTGGTTTTTTTGTCTCCTGAGAATCTGCCAAGACATGGCATGAGTCAGTGCTTTCTGCACCAAACACGTAGGACTTGGGCTGCTGCATCTTCTGAAGGGTTCCTGATGGAAGAAGTAGTGGCTGTTTTGTTATTCTGTCTTTTCCTGCCTCAGGGGAAAAACAAATGTTTGGTGTGTGGCAGTGAGGATCCTTAAAGAAAAGGGAAGCAAGAAGAAAACTCTGTGGTTTCTCGCATCCTTTATTTCTGCACAGCAAAAGGGAGAAATGGCCCAGTTGTGTGACCAGAGGGAATTAATTTTGAAAACTGCACTGCTGTGAAGCTGCCAGGCAACAGAAAAAGGGTTTTTCAAGCCAGTGATCCTGATTCGTGTCACGGGGAGTGGAGGTGCTCTGGTCAGGCTTCACTCTCCACACTCAGTGCAGAGGTCTCGTGCTTTAAACCCTGATGACTGAGGATGCTGGTGCTTGCTGAATTTGTTATCTCTGTTGGATCTGCAGAAATGAAAGCTGAGCTTAAAGAAAAGCCCAGAAGAGTCCAATGAGGGAAAATGTTAGCAAGAAACATCTTTCTTTCGCTTTCTAGCTAAAGACTGTTTTGGGTCCATATTTCATCATCAAAGAGTAGTTCAGAAAAAAAAAAAGAAGGAAAGAAGCATGTTAAATTTAACATGAGGCATGTAGAAAAACTACCAGATGAGTAAGAGAAGCATCTTAAAACAATAAAATACAAGATGTCTGGACCAAAAATACATACCACTGGAGTTCTCCAAGTTCCTGTCTGTTGATTTGAAAATATCTGTGATTTATATGTTTGAATTTTTTTTTCTAGTAACACATTGAAGTTTCTTACTGCCCTGTACAATTATTCTCAATAATTCTATAATGTAGCAAGGTAAGGAAAAACCTAGAGTTTCTCTCCTTCAGTGAGATGTTGCAGGAATTAAGAAAAGATTGGAGACAATCAGCTTTTCAAACCATTTTCTCAAAGTGTCTGAAAAAATGTAATCAGATGGCATCTCTGCACTTTTTTTTTATGACGTAGGCAGAGGAGACCATAAATCTCCTAGTCACTGGGACCATGACACAGATGCGAAACTAATGTTAGAACTAAAACATAGGAAGCTCTGTTTCAGCTGAAAACCAATGTTAGTTGTGGTCAGACATCTCCATGTAATCCTTTCCATTAAGGAGAGTGGAATAATGTTATATTTATATAGTTATATAATATCTATACCTTGATTGATATCCTTGTGACACTGAAGCCAAAGGAAGTCAAAGGAAGCGTAATTACTTTCCATAGGACCAGCTTTGTTACCTCTCTATGTTTTGGTATATTCCCTCTAATCTGAAAAATCTTCCACTACACTTTTTGCAAACTCAACACCAGCCACAAGGACATGGATGGATTAACCTCTGCCAAGTCAAGCTGTCCTGATTTTAGAAAGCTGCAAACAGATGTCACAGCCTCCAAAAGAGCCTTGTCTCCCCTCCAGGAATGGATGATTTACCCCCTGGATGAGTCAGGGGCAATTTTCCCATGCATTTTGCTGCCTGACCTTTATCCCCCCAGCTGCTTGTTTCTCATGCTCCTGAGCACACAGATACAGGTTTGTGCCCAGCTGCCACAGTGCAACATGCTTGAAGTTCACGCCTCGGGTTTTTTAAAATTTTTTTTTGCCTTTCTACTCACATGTCCACAGCCTCAGGGGTTGCTTGACTGAGTTCACCCTTCCCTGGGCTGGATTAGAATATTGCGCACACGCAGAGATAAAAGGCAATGAAAAATCAGGGAAATACTTTTTTGTCAAGTTGTTCATTGAGTTGGGATGTGAACAGTGCGGAAAAGGGGCCTGACACTAAAGGGCCATGGGCTCATCAGTGGTCATAAAGAGTAAATCCTTCTGAATCTCTCCTGTGAGGAAAAGCTGAGAGAATTGGGACTGTCCTGTCTAGAAAAGAGAAGGGGAGACCTACTGTGACCTTCCAGTACCTGAAGGGAGCTGACAACAAAGATAGACAGAGACTATTTACAAAGGCCTGGAGTGACAGGACAAGGGAAATGGCCTCAAATTGGAAGACAGTGGGTTTGGATTAAATATTAGGAAGAAATTCTTTCCTCTGAGGGTGTTGAGACCCTGCGACAGGTTCCTCAGAGAAGCTGTGGCTGCCCCTGGATCCCTGGAACTGTCCCAGACCAGGCTGGATGGGACTTGGAGGAATCTGGGATGGTGGAAGGTGCCTCTGCCCATGGCAGGGGGTGGAATGAGGTGATCTTTAAAGTCCCTTCCAACCCAGGCCATTCTATGACTCTGTGAATTATGCCAGTGCTGCCAAACAGCACCCACTTACTAGTGTCCTATTGAACAGTCATGTCATGGTGAAAGAATCCAAATATGGGTATTTTTGTACGCATTTTGATGTCACCCTTCTGTATAGTAACCAGGTCAAGTTTGTGAGTTAGTATTTATTATTTAAGTGAAAATGGTTATAGGCACAACAAGGAAATTAATGAAATGGAAAACCAAAGTAAAGTAAAACTGAAAGTAAACAAGTAAATTAAAACTGAAAATCTATTAACTGATTAGTTAACTGATTACCTGATGAGGTACTCCTCTTTTTTCAGGAAAACAAAGGATGATTTAAGCCCATAAATAAAGCTGAGGCAAAGTAAGAGCTTTACAGAGAGTAGCTCATGAAACAGCGGTTGTTCTCACCCCAAGAGTTCACCCCATAACACAAAATTCAGCACAAAATGCTTCTTCACTCCCATTTAACTTGCATTTTTTCTGTGGGGTGTGCACCTTTCTGACAGCTACTTCCTGAGAGCTAGTAAGCTCTTGCATGAGATGAAGGAGGAAACAAGGGTTAAGCTCATAGTAACTCCAGTCTTTGCGCTGGGAGCTCTATGGGATCACCCTGCTTATCGCAGCGGGGGGATAGGATCACCAGGAAAGCCCTCAACCAAAGCTCTGTCAAAGTGACAGTCAGACAAGACAGACACGAATCTGACTGCTACCTTCACAGAGAGGATGCTTGTTTAGACTGAATCTGACAAGATAAAATAAAACTGCACACAGCTAGTAAATCTTAAAGGAGCTTAATTTTTATATATATATTTTTAATAAGTGATGCCTCGGGCAAGGATGAGCAGTCCAGATGGAAAAAGGTTTACAATATTTAAAAAAATTCTATAATCCACCTTATCTGCTGTTTCTTGCATTATTCCTGCCTCTGAAATATTCAGATCCGTGTTGGTTACATAAGCCCTAGTCCTGATGATTTGTACTCAGCTAGTTGGGGAAACTAAACGGGAGTGTGCAACTTCCAGGTCATTAAAGATAAAGAGCTCAGCTTGACTTCTAAATACTCAGAGACACTTACCAGTTCAAGAAAATAAAAAAATAAAAAAATAAAAAAGTAAGGTTTTGAATTTTGATTTTGAAGGAGTCACAAACTGCTTCTGAACATCCAAGCCTGGATTCATCTTCCCTCACTTAATTTCTCAGCAAATGTGTCTCTCTAAACAGAGAGGTTAAATTTATTTCCAATAAATTAAGCACATGGGGTTGGGTATTATTAGTCTACTGAATGAGAGACTGAAAAGTTTGAATGATATTTCTTAATGGATGGACATGTACAACGGAAAATGTAGGATGGGTATCAGGGGAAAATTCATGGCAGTAACCTGTATAAAATGGGGTGTGCTTTTTCCTTACAGACAAAAAGCTGGATAACATTTTTTGGTTTGTCTTCAAGCTAGGTTAGATCAAACACTAGGAAATGCAGTGAAAGAAATAATATTTGACTGACCTGTAGATTACTAGGGTACCCTAGTAGAAGGTGGAAGAACCATGGAAGAACTTTATGAGATTTTAGCATCAATAATTTTGACAATGATGCCCCTTCCAATAATATTTCAGCCTGAAGTCACAAGACACTTGAGTATAATGAGGATAAAACCTATCAAAATGCATTTACCTTGTTTTATTCTTACATAGCACAAAAGAAGTCACCACAGATATAGTTCTGACATGACTCTTTCAATAACACCATATCTTTGCTAGAAAATCTTACCTCCAAAAAGATCTAAGATTGTTCCCTGGATAGGCTGAAGAACCCTGCTGATTCTGACCATCAGGAGCATAGGGTGACCAAAGCTCTGTCAGATCTATTGGGCCATAGTTGCTGAATGCCTTTAAAATAAGCAGCAAAACCTTGAAATCAACTGAGAATTTTAGGGAGAGCTTGTGTAAGGATTTCAAAACATGAGTGATGTGTTCACCTACATGCTGATGTTTTTTTCACAGGTCTATTCTGTCCTGTGCCTGTGGCTGCCATCAATTCTGACAGGAGTCACACACCAACAAGTGTAAAGGGGATAGAGGGAGGTCAAGGAACAGAAGGACGAGTCTGCCTTGAGCTGGATATTGGAAGCCAGCTGCCCAGGTGTAAATGGAGATGTGAAGTCACTTTTCTGTATTTTGTGCCTGTGTGAAAGTGATCAGAGTCATCTAGATGTTAAAAAAACTTGTTGTAGATTCAAGATATATTTTCTAAGTTCATTTTAGACAACCTGAACCAGATAAGAGTTCTAGATGATCTATAATAACTACATGATTCACAGCTTAATTTCTATTTCTATATATATTCATGCCTTTCAATGTTTTTTATAAATATCTTTTACAATTTTACTCTTGTATATGTGTTGGTACAGTTTTTCTCTATTTCCTATATAGGTATAAAGGAATGTAAATTTCCAGAACTTTTTTATTGACTCCCTTAGAGGTGCCTTTTCAAAGCTGCATGCTCACAAGACACACATGCTCATGCTATGATGCCCTCAGTTTTTAAGACATTCCATTGGACTTTGCTCAGGTAAAGCTGGAAGTGTCCTTTACTTTGTTCTTCTTCCATATTCTCTTCTCTAGACCTAAGCTATTGACTCTGTAAACTGTTATGAGACAAGTTGCAGACCTTCTTGCAGTCAGAAGGTCACACAATGAAGTCAAAGGACACAATTCCCTTAATTCACTCGAGGTTAGAAGTAGGATCTTTATCCCAGAATTAAGGGAGGTGTTCAAATTATACTAGGTAGTTAAAAAAAAAAAAACAGATCTATTCCAAAGATATTTTCAGATCAGTATGAAGTTAAGATAAATCAAATTCCGTACATAAAATGTACACCATCATATGTAAAAATTATTTCTCCCCTCACTACATCATCTAAGGCTGGTCTGAAAATGTCCACTTGAAATATTAACTTGTTATCCCTTTTAAATAAATTAATAAAGAAACAGTGACACAATGCTATGAAAGAGAAGCCACAGAAATGTGTCTTTTGAAGCAACGATGGTACAGATCATCCAATAAATCTGCAGGGGATGAATAAGACAGAGTCTGGTAAGCAGCAAATGATGCCTTGCACCCTCTCTACCCCTGCACAACCATCCTTTAGAGGAAAATCAATGTGTCCTCCCCTATGGATAAATTCCAGGTGCATTGCAGTGCAAAGTAATGATTAAAAATACCTTTTACTCTGTAGGGCCTTCAGAAGCCACAAGGGCTCCAGAATTTTATGAAAAGTATTAAATCCTGTGAAAACTGAAATCTCTTTGGGAAACAGAGTGACTTTTTTTGAGCATGAGAAGCAACTGACGCTCTGTGCTCACAGGAGACATTTCGGTCCTGCAAAAAACCCAGAGAATACAGCAGCCAGACACCTTCAACCTCCTTTTGGGTTTTTTTTTTTTCTCTTCTGAAACCCTCGGTGATGGTAGAGCTCTGTACAAATCACAGCTAGCACAGAGCTGACTTGTACAGGAAACTCCTCATACTGTTTGATCTTATTAATTTATTTGTTTATGTTCTCTTGCATATCCCATTACGGTCTTTCATGTCACATGCACATAGCATTTTTTAAAGATCAGACAAGTGAAGCTTCACAGCCACTCCCTTCTGGATGGTGAGGAGCGGCTAGGTTTGCTTTACACATAACAGCATCAGGCACTGAGAAAGGCTTCTCATAAAAGTTATAGCAGCCATGGTGTTAGACCCACACATATTCCAACTTTCGAACTCTGAGCTTGCACCCTTATCCAGGAGTAGGATCCAAGCTTTGGCTTTAAAATCCGTCCACTGAAGAAAATTTAACAGGTACTGTTGAGCAAAGAGGTCTTCCCCATCATGGATGAGTGTTTTAAACAGGCCTGGGATCTAAAAGACTTAAAAAATGGGAAAAACCTCCACATGCTGGGAAAAGAGTAGGGTATACCTGGACCTCCTTAGTCTGCAAGCACATTTTTGTCTGTATGTCTTCATTCTGTTACTGGATAGAATAAAATATGCTTTTATACAGTGTAAACATGAGCAGTCTGAAGGAAACTCTTTCCACTGAAGTGTTTTTGGGCCTGTGATTACCATCCTGGGTTTTACTCAGATGTCTGAATGGATTCTCCCTGGAAAACAGGAGGTTACAAAAGCAGGTGTCTGCTAGACACAACTGCCTGTTTCTCCCCAAGTGCCAAAGTCACTCAATTTGCTGAGTGGGGAAACCACTACAGCACAATATATAATGACTCAAGGCATTTGTTTCAGAACTCAACATTCTTTCATTTCCCACTCCCAGCCCTCAACATTTCTTCAGACACACATTATTAAACCACTGCTAATTATCAAATATTTAACAAAGCCTGTATAGTACATTGCAGCTACCAAGGTAGACAGAGCTATACAGATTGATTTCTCTGTGTCTGGAGCTCAGTATGCATCAAACAGCATGGATGCTTTGAAATTTCAAATCACAAGGCCAAGTTTTGATAGTTGACAGTGCTCAAAGGAGAGTGATTTCCTCAGCCCATGAATATTTTTATGATGTTGAAGAAACATCCAGAATAGAGGTAAAATGTTGGAATCCTAAAAAAACAAAAAACAAAAAAACTTTCAAGGTGAAAAAATATATCTCTCAGGTTTAGTAAAAAATTATTCTAGATAAATATGAAATATTTGACCATCTTAATCTATCATTAGAATGTACAATTTTTAAAAGGTAAGTTTCTTTCAAATGGAAATATTTTAATTTTTTATAAATTTAAAAGGAAAGTGCCTTCAAATTTTGAGGAAAACAAGAACAATTCAGGCAAAGTCAATCTCATTCACTGGCAAGTTTTGCCTGCGTGACCTTTCAAACTTTGTAGTTGGCAGCTTGGTGTTTACGTTTCAGCTTTAAAGACCTTTGTTTGAATCCAATTTGCTTGTCATGTAGAATAAATGTTGGGACTTCTATTTAATCCTTTCACAGATATTTCTGCACACAGATTAATGAATTTTAAAGCCATTATGATCATCCAGTCTGACCTTCTGCATAACACGAGTCATAAAATGTCACCCAGCAATTTTGCATCAAGCCCAATCATCTGTGGTTGAGCTAAAGCTGTCACACCATGTAGCACGACTTTCAACATATCCAGGGGAGATGAACACAAGAAAGAACCACAGTTTAGCAAAGACAGTTTTTTGAAAATCGTCTTTGCTAAACAATTAGCAAAGGAGAGAGGAGTATTAGCCAATTAAAGTTGCTATGGTACCAGAAGCTACAAAAAGGACAAAAATGAACTTTTTGATGTCTTAAAAAAAATGGAATGAGAAGGTTCCTCTGTGTGTTTTTTGAGATCGTCATTATTTATCAAGGTCAGGGTGTAAGCAATCTCAGGCACAGGCTGTTATCCCTATTGCAACAGGATTGCAACTTAGTCCTTTTAAGTATTGATCCAGATTCCAGGAATGTGGGCTGGGAATGACAGTGGCTGTAAGTATGGGGTGTGGCTTTGAACAGCCTGTTCTAGTAGGAAACAGAGATAGAAGGGTTTGGGTTGGGTCCTCAGCACCCTCACAGGCAATAATTTTTTCCCAATATCCAATCTAACCCTGCCCTCAATCAATTTGGAGCTATTCCCCACTGTCCTGTCATTCTGTGCATTTTTGCAAAGTCTCTGTTTATGTTTTGAAGAAGTTGAGCAAATATTACAATGATTGATGTTGATCAGTATTATTAGCTGCCTTCTCTGAAGTGCAGAATTACAGTGGTGGGATGGAAGGGCGGGAATATGATGGTTGCCAATGCTCATGGCCAGTCCAAGGTTTCACATCCTTCACCAGCATATTGCAGCTGCACATCTCTCTTTCTTTTCCATCAAGGCACAAATGGGTTAACTAGGGGACTCATGTAAGTTTTTTTTAATAATCAGTCATAAAAGTGGGGTTCAATACCTGTGATGTTGGCTCCTCTGATTTTCAGAAGTAGCTGTGTTTGTAAGTATTTGACAGAGTCAATATTCAACACAAAATTGGGAACAAAGCAACATTTTTTTGGCTGGAATGTGCTTGCTCTGGTTAAACTTCTGTCAGGAAAGTTTTATCAGGGCCCTAATCCTTCTTTTTTTTCAGTCAAAATGAGAATCAGATGATTTTGGTTCATATGAAACAGGGGCTCAGATCCTATGTGGGTTGTGTCTGGGTATCTGGAACACCAAGGGGGTGGATCTGTTGAGGGGGAATTTGAAAATGTACCTGCATTTCTCAAAAATGGCTTTAAAAAAAATTAAAAAGGGAGATAAATTATCAACAAAAAAATGTTTTTTAAATTAATTTGAGAAGTGCTACAGAACAGCAATCTCAGCTCCCACCAAGCTTTGGGTAGGCTCAATGATTCCTTCTTACAGATACCTTTTCTCAGAACCATTGCAGATTTTGGGTTTTAGACAAGAAACATAGTTGTTCCTCAGAGAAATTCCAGCACTGTTTCCATTAAGACCAATTGAAAATGTGCCTGTGAATTAAAGGGGTTGCTTTAAACCCATTTTGAAAGATTATCTCTGACCATGGTGGGGTTAGATCATACGTTGTATAAAGAATGGAGATGTGCAGCCTGCAGAATTTGTTTGCAATGAAGAATGAAGTCAGTGGGAGCTTTGTTTCAGAACAGCCCAGTATTGATTCACTGCCTGGGAAAATCATCTGATCAAATATTTCTGTTGCCCATAAATTATCCAAAGCAGAGGAAAAAAAGTGATCTCACTGGTAATTATGGGAAGATTATGACACATTTTCTTAAAACTGGGTTCCCTTGGGATAGACTTTGAGGAAGACTGCATGTGCGGTACCCTTTGAATAAAAAGGAGTTGTTTTTCTGTGATGCTCAGCAACCAAATAAGATTAAAAAAACACAGAATGAAAGCCCCCAAAAATGTTTATGATTACTGTGCTTAAGAGTGCTTAGAAGTCTGAAAAAACCTTTATTCCTTTCCTTCCTTATTAATTACATACAGAGCATTTCCTCTTTCCTTTTTTTTACTCCTATATTCTGTAAATAATTAAGAAGACAAATTTGAAAGCTGGATCGTAGGTGGGTTAATCAGAGAGACAGGCTGAAAGACTGAAATTTGTGGATAAACTCTGTAAGCCATCAGGCACACTTTAATTGTCTCAATAAGGCATAGCCAAACTTAAACTGTGCTGGACTAAGACCTTGCATTAAGTGATGCTTTAGAAGTAGACTTTAAAAAAAAAAAAAAAAAGGATGAATAATTCCGATTTTACATGTGCTGATCTGACTGCTGCAGAGAGTTGGAATAATTTCTGCCAACACTCACTGCCTGGTTTGGTTTGGGCAAGTCACACCTATAACAAGTGTTTTGGGGCTTGTGTGCAACCTGCTGGCTCTTGTTAAAGTACATTTCAGCCTTTGATGTATGTGAAACAATATTGTCAGTCCCCCTTACCACACAAATCATAAGTCTGACTAATAAAAACACTAAGATTGTGTGTATAATAATGAGATCCCAAAGGGTGGAAAGGGGGTGCTTTCACACTGAGCTGCACACAGGCACATATTAATGCAGTTTGATTTGATCACTGGAAAATTGTGTCTTGTAATTACTAAGAAAACATGAGGTGGAATGACAGGGAAATGCAATGAAATGGGGCTTTGAGGTGGAAGATGGATTTCCAGAAAGTGCAGCTGGGAAGGAACACGTAACAAATCCTACACAACTGCCTTGAAATACAAGGGACCCATTGGTTTAAAGATTAATTGTAGGCTCACTTAGTCCAGCAGGACCTGTATGGGGCAGTATAGACCAAGAATTATTGTGCAAGAAGTGGATTTGGGGAACATGGGTTCTCACGCTGTAGGCGCCACTTTTGGAAAACATCAGTTTTTCTGAATGGCTCCTGTTTTCCTTTCAAAATTATTGATTTTTTTAAAAAATAAAACTCAGTTTCAATTTTAGTACCTTTTTGCAGGATAATAACAGCATTTCCCTTTATTGGATGTTATGACAACATACAAACTAAATTTACTCTGAGTCCTTCACTATCTTCACAAATATCATATGACTCTCCCAGACAACGATACCAATCACTAAACCTTAATTTTCACTTTTGTTATTCATCAGCATTCATCATTCATTGACCATTCATCAGTGGTCTTTTCCACTGTCAAAGATGGTACGAATGCACATCTTTCCCTTAGGAAGCTACCCAAATTTGGATTATTCTGCAGACTTCCTCAGTGATACTTAAAAAAGTCCAACCTACCTTGTAGAGACTGTGTGTGCTGTGAGTAAGAAATGGAAGGAAGTGTTCAAGCACCCATAAATCTTGGTTTTCCTGCCTTCCATGACAGCTACACTGCCAGATGGAAGGACATCATGGCAAAGATGATCCTTTCAGCTTTCTTTCATTTCCTACACTTGCGTGCTTTAAGGTGGAATTAGGCATAGCTGGGCAGAATTATTGAGTTTAACACCAAGAGGGTGCATTAGCAACACAAGTCCTGGTGGTAACAGACTGAGCAGTGAGCACTGGGCATCTCACCATTCCCATCCCACTCTGAAGGTCAAATCTGTTTGCAAGAAGGTTCTCAAATCTACCATTAAAATGGGGAATGGTGTGGTCCTGTCAGTTGTTGTGGGGTGCTACCGACAGATCAGCATCCTGACTCAGCATCTTCATTATCGTCTTTATTACAGAGTAGTTTGCTCACGTTCAGAGCATTTGAGAGGTAGCCTGGCACAGGCTCTAAGGCCTCCAGAAGTGACTGAGTTTCAGTAAAGCTTCTTGGGAAGAGAAACAAACAATTAATTTCCAGCAAACAGTAAAAATAGAAGGAAAAATAGAGATGCAGGGGTCCTAATAACAGTGATGCGGACTGGTGATACCTTTATTAGTCTCTGTGTTTTCACTCAAAATATTTATCATCACTAAACTAGCTCATTATTCTCTTTTAATTATTTCATATGGAATAATTAAATAAAATGAGGACAATAATCTTTCATAGATGGCTATGAGGAGGAACAATTTTTCTCAGGGAACTGAATATAGATTTTTATCCCTCCCCTTTACCTCCCAGGACTTTAGAGATCTAATGCATTCAGCGCTACTGCATAAAGACAGCTCCTGAATTCTCTGAATTATTTATTTTTAATAGTTAACCGTCATTTGAAAGTCTCACCTGGGTGACCTATGATTGAAGATCAAGCCTCATTGAGCACAGTGTTTTGTTCTGATGACACATTTCCAGACAATTTCCTGTGTGTTATATGAGAAGCTGAAAATCCTGCACTCTGCTTGTATTTAAAAGGGCCATGCAGCCCTGCTGAGGTTTCCCAGGCACCCAGAGTTGTGATCTGCCCGTCTCTGCTGAATGCTGCCTGTGCTGGAGGAACAGGACCAGAATATAGGAAAAATGAGATGGTAACTTCCATCTCTGCAGCACTTCAGACCTTCTTGCTCTCTCTGTGGCCATGGCTCACACGCCAAATCTGCATGAGGATACACATATGGAAAGATATAAATATATGGTGAGTGGGGCTCTGATCAGCCTGGTGTGGTTGACGATGTCCTTGCTCATTGTAGGGTGGTTGGACCTCTAAAGGTCCCTTCCAACCAAAACTGTTCTATGATTCTATGATTCCACGGGTTGGAGAGACAAAGAGCCCAAGGCACTTTGATGAAAATGTTCAAGAGCCAAGTATGGAGAAGCAGAAACATGAAACTGGTGGCCAACTTGTCTTTGTTAGACAAAGACCATTTTTGACCTTGCTGGGTCCCAGGTAAGTGCCCTTACACAGGGAAAGGCCTGTCAGGTTAGGAAGAAATAGAGGGACATGACCGCTGAGCAGATGAGGTAAGGATACACTCATGTTTCACATCACTAGAGAAAAATTCTATTGAATAAATTGCAATCAAGTTGAGTCTAAAATAAGGGCAGGTAATCTAGTCCACAGTGCAAGCCGCAGCTTGTGACAATGTGTAGGGAAGAGAGAAGGAAGTGTCAGAGAGAGCAGTAAGGGTGGAACTCATTCCTCCACCTCACAGATATTTGAGTGTGTTCCTACCTCTAGTCAGTGAAGAAAGATTAGTGCTCCAAAGCAAGGAGGGACACAGTTCACCACCTGACACAGGGCATGTGAATCATCCTCCTGCGCTCTCGAGCTGCTGCAGCTCAGCCCACGTCTGCAAGTGTCCTTGCAAGAGGTGACTGTGGTGTCAGCAGGCAGATGGGCCGAGAATGACAACCTACATTTCATACTGCACAGATCTGAACAAACAACAATATTTTTGCCTCTTTGATCCTGCTGAGTTGCCAAAGAGGAGCAGGCTAGCTGGCTCTCCTGCTGACTACAGTAGATAAAATTGTTTTGCAGCAAATTCTCCAAGTGCCCTGTTGGAGGGGAACACATCTTCCCTGGAAGATGCTTCTTCCAGCAGGCAATGGGGAGGGCCTGCAATGAACTGTGGCTTTTCTGCAAAAAACAGTCTCTTCCTCTGTGCAATCACAATACCAAATTCAATCTTGATATTAACTGAACTTAGAAGAGTACACTATAAATGAAAGTTTTTAAAAGGAAAGGTGATCCTCTAGTTAAGCTGCCTTTGACCTAACAGTGTTCCTAAGAGTAAGAGTGTTTCAGAATCTGGAAAAGCAATCATTATTAATAACACAGTTCTTCTAATATTTTGTATTTATGATTTGTTTACCCATCACCATTGTTTAATCATAAATGTACCCATTTTACAGCTTAATGAAAAGAATGCTTTTTACAACTTCAACTGTGCAAATCTAGGGAATGTTGTGGGTGGTGGTTTTTTGTTTGTTTATTTTAATTTTTTTTAATGGAGGTGTGTGTGCTATTGAATGTCTAATCTGGGCTGTGTCAACCTGCCCATCTGAACACACAGACATTCAACATCAGAGTCAATGTTGTTGCTGTTTCTTAAATTAGTTCATGGCCACACAGAGACATTTAACTCACCAAAGTTTCCCTCTAGCCACCTGCCCCAATTCCAGAGCAACACTGTTGTCCTGTGGTCTGAGTCTTGGCTTGCTTTCAGTCCAGTTGAACAGCAAACCCTCTTAGAAAATTTGTTTCTCACAGGGATTCCAGCATCATAACTTACTACAGGAAAAGGCCATCATTTTGACTTGCTTTACAGAAATCCTTTCTTGTCAAATCCTTCATGGAACTCAGTTTAAACTTTAGGCTCAATGTCAAAAATAATAGAAAAAACTGGCTGTAATTACCTCCTGGAGTTAGCTTGCAATAAATTAAAACAAAATTTAAAAAAGTCTGGCCCACATTTTAAAGGAATTTTGACTTTCTGCCTAGATATATATTTTTTCACTCCTTGCTTGGAAACTTAAAGAAGGGAACAATTAATGAAAACCAATTGCTCAAAAAGACATGGTTTTCAGATCGTGTTTGTTTTCATATCTTAAACTAGCTCCCTGTTTCTTAAGATAGTTTTAATTCATAAGAAAACCCCAAGACAGATTAGAAACGTAGATCAGAGAAGGAAAGATGTATTTTTTTTAATTTTACTTTTGTCCCTATGTTAGTCACTCCTTCCTGGAAGCCTCATTTTTTTATTTTTGGCTGCTCTAATACTTTAGTATTTTTATAGTATGCATTATTGTAATTAAAGGGGTGTATATTTTTATGGACAAAACCCCCTTTTCACTTCCATTGCCAGAGACTGTTAGTAAGATGCCAATTAAATGCAGGCTTTTGGAATGGCAAAATATTTTGGTTTGTGCCCCTCCTCCAGCACACTACTATTTTTATTAGTGCACCTTTTTCCTTGTTGGGTGCAATAGGCAAAGAAAGGCCTGTGCTGCCTTGAGGAGAGCAGATTGTGCGGGATTCGGGACTTTAACAGCAGCCGGAAATATGAGCCCAGATATCTTGACAAATATTTTAAACTGGAGAAAAAAACACTGTTTGCTTGGGAAAATATCACTATATTTAGGTTTTTATCCCTCACAAAACCTGAACATCCAGGCTATAATCAGGTAGAGCTCTCAACACAGTACTGAGTACTCTGAGCCAGAACTGGGCATTTGCCCACTGATGGAGTTGGACTGAGCAATATAGTCAACCAACAATACCAGTAGCGATGTTCTTTCTTAAATTGCCTGTTTTCACATAAAATATTATCTATCTTGTCCCAAGTTCGTGCCTTGCCCTCCTGTTTTACCACCCTGGGCACACCGGAGCTGAGAGGGCTCTGTTGCTTTAATATGTACCATGGGAGCACAAGGTATTTGGGCTCTGGAGTCTCTATTTGTAAGCAGGCTTGGAGCTCTGCCTTCTGCAAATAAACCCTGTTACCCTCTGAAAATTATCTTTCCCTGTAGGATGGATCTTTTCTCTCCTCCCATTCCTGACTGGCTCTACTACATGGGTTTGCATCCCTCTTGACTCTCTTTCCTGAAAATTGGCTTGGCCCTGGCCCACAAGTCTTGTCCTGACGTTAAATTTGATCCAATCATTGGTTGTTTTGGCTTTTTCTGCCTGGTTTTAAGCATAGTACATAATTTATCAGGTGTTTCAGTCTAAACTTGGCCTAAAGTCTGTGAAAGTACTCTGCAGTTGTTATGTGTGCGTATATTAATACACATACATCTCTGAACGCTAACCCTGAAGTATTTTGCATGACTTTTGATTTAAAAGAAAAAATAAATTCTAACTATAAGTCAGAATATCTGTCTTATCAAATCAGTCAGTTCCTGTTAGGGGATTACCATTTGAAATTTAAGATAGCAGCTTTTCAGAGTAAATGGTGAATTAGCTACTCTATATTTAAACCTAAAAAAATAATGTGCTAATATCTAAGTTAAAGACCTTGGATTCCTGACTAAAATTGCTTGTGTTTTTCAAGTTCTATATAGGAAACATGAACCACATTTTGTAAAGTACTGTGAGTTTTGCCAAAATTTTTTGCATTCATCAGTGTGTAAAACCAACACTGTGAACTAATTGCTGCCAGAAACTCACTTTATAGAAATGATCATAATGAGTAATTCTTTGAGTCTAATGGATTTGCTTCAAGAGGGAAGTAAAATGAGCCAACAAAGTATGTAGAGTTTTCCAAGGATTTAAGGTCAAATAAGACACCATCTTTCGGAAGTCTAATAAATGACAAGTAGGAAAACAGGACTTTCAGACACAGTGAAAGGTCACCCTTTTACTGTAAGTGAGGATGCTTCCATAAACCAGTATTTTTTATTGCATATGACAGAGTAATTCCGTTATCCCAACACACAGAAATCTGTGTAAAATTAGCATAATTATTGGTGAAATGAAGCTGAAAATTTGTAATGATTTTCATATCTTTTCTCAGTTCAAACATTAAAAAAAAAATAATCTTTAATTACTTTATAAATGGTGAAACAAATGGTGTCGCATTTTACAACACCGATGGTTGGAGGGTGATTACAGACACAGGTACGTTTAATCATCCATCCTATAGACTCCTCTTCCCCATTCATTACACTGACAACCCCAGCTCAGCCCAGTGGCTGATCTCACACAGACCATTAGTGTGCTCACAAAAGGGGATGTAGAGAGTCTGCCACACCCATCATCCTAAAGCATGGCCTACGACGAGAATAGAGCTCCCTTCTGTGTGGCTGAAAACTGGGTCAAGCAAGAAGGGGAATAAAATGGTAAAATCTGTATTCTCCCATTGTTGAGAGAAGAGAGATGGAGTTCAGAATGTTTGGGGCAAAGAAATAATCGCTAAATACAGCACAGTTGATTCAGGCAGTGGAAAGATACTGGGCAGATTGTTCACATATAGAATTTTTCCTGACTCCATCTTCTTCAAATTTTAAGTCTCCTATAACCCCACTAAATTATAGTAAAAATGCATCTGTAGTTAATTCTACTCAATCTAATTACTCTGTCACTGAGTTTGGAAAGGTCTAAGTTATGGATTACACTTTCTTGAATAATGTAGATGTTTGTCTTAACTACCCTTAAACAGTCACAAAAATCCCACTATCAGACATTTGGGCATTCCAACAATCCAGCACCAAATGTTTATGTCAAAAAAGAATCAATTCAAATAAAAATAACAGCAATACTCAAGCACACATGTTTAAAAAACATCTTGCCAAGATATGAAGTAAAAGGTAAAGGAGAACCACAATCACAGCTTTTATATCTGCTCTGATCACCTGTGCTTTTTATTCCTTTTCCCCACAGGGACCAGGATGTCTTTTCAATCTGCAGAATCTATACAAGATGTGACAAGAAATTCCAACCTACCAACGTGGGGAGAGAGAGAGAGATGCTGATTTCCATTTCTGAAACCTGTGTAGTGTTTGGAGGCTTAACAGGGATGAATTTAGAGGAGACAGGTCAAAAGGTCCAACCTTCCTCCTCCAGCACTGCCTTGCGTATCCTGCACGCTCTCACTTCACCAGACATGGCTGTGCATTACTTTGCAGAATTTCCTACTCAGGGCATCAGCCTCACACACATATCTGCTTCTGTGTTGTCTTGAGTTTTTAGTGGTTATATGTCTAGTATTTTCTAACTTTGCTTTCCTGGATCTCCTTCCAGAGTCACTTGAATGTTCTAACAAATGAATTATTCACCTTTGCTGCTATGGATGTTTATGGTGCTTTAGTCTTGAGATCTCAAGACTCATCCCACGCACAGTAATTTTGCCTCTGGATGGCTGAAATGTGCTATGTCTAACCCAAATTAATGGAATCAGCTAAGAAATATTGAGGGGAAATAAAATGGCTTAAGGTACAAAAAAGGGAAGACTGTGCAAATAATCTTGTTTGGATTTCAGGTCTGCAAAACTAGCAGAACAAAACAGGTAACTTAATTCCTGTCAGTTAGGAAAATTTTGTCTATTCACCTGTGAAAATCTGTTCTTGCCTGACACAGCAATCCTATTTCTGCATGGCTGGAATTTTGTTGGCACTAATCAAGTGTTTTTGGTGCAATATTTGAATGTAAATGAAGTTTAAATGTACTGTAATATCTCTTTTCAGAATGGATCTTTATGATTAGAAGCATAAATTTTCCCAAGCATTCCCACATGCTGCAACTTTATCATGGCTGTTTAAGATGTCTGAAGAGATTTCAGAGTGCAGATATTTTGTAGTTTCTCTGTTCATCTCAAA
This sequence comes from Pardalotus punctatus, assembly GCA_013400915.1. Lineage (NCBI taxonomy): Eukaryota > Metazoa > Chordata > Aves > Passeriformes > Pardalotidae > Pardalotus > Pardalotus punctatus. The sequence goes on along the minus strand of VZTX01028730.1, from coordinate 14,545 downwards.
GAGAAACAATTACAATATGCTCATATTCCTGCCATCTGATTACTTCTGATGGGGAGTTGATTTTCTACCAAGTATTTAGGGTTTTGGTGGCAAGGAGATTTCCTAAACTAAAACAGAACTAAACAAGACCTAAGAAGGAGGCTCATCGGAGACAATAAACAGAATGTGAGAAGGTTGATGAAATCACTGATTGGTTAAGAATTGCAGGTAAAAATGCAGTCTACCCCAAATAGAGAAGAAAAAATCAGGTCATCCTCTTCACTCCTCAGTCTTTGATGAGGTGCTGTGCCAGATCTTGTTCTCACCAGAAAGGAGGGACTGGTGAGGAATGTGAAAGTCAAGGGCAGACTGGGCTGCAGTGACCATGGAATGGCAGAATTCCAGAGGCCCTTTGGGCAACAAGGAAGGGACATATCAAGCTTCCTTCCCTGGACTTCAGGAGAGCAGACTTTGGTCTCTTCAGGGTGCTGTTTGCTAGAGTACTCTGGGATGGACACCTGGAGGGAAGAAGGGCCTAGGGAACTGAGCATTGCCTCTTCCAACTCAGGAGCAATGAGTACTGATGAGTAGGGAGTAAGGCAAAATTTCCAGGAGGGCTGTGTGGATGAACAAGGAGCTTCTGGGTGAACTCAAACACAAGAGGAAAGCCTGAAGAGGATTAAAATAAGGACAGGCAGGCTGGGAGGAATAGAAAGACATTGTCCTGGCAACCAGGGAAGAGAATGGAAAAGGTAAAGGAAAGATAATGTCCTGAGAGAGTAAATCTATCCAGGGATGCCAAGGGCAGCAAGAAAAGCTGCTAGAGGTATGCCAGTGATAAAAGGAAGAGGGAAGATGTGAACTCTGTCTGGAAGGAACTGAGATACCCAAGATACAGAGGAGGCTGGAATACTCAACATTTTTGCCTCAGTTGTCACCAGCAAGTGGTCCAGCCACACTGCCTGGGTCACAGCAGGCAGAGATAGGGATTGGCAGAGTGAAGAACCTGGCTTTGACAGGGTTTCTAAAACCAGCAACATGTGTGCACCTGTGAGCACAGGAGTTTGATAGGGTCCTTTAAATGTTAAATTTTCTCACCCAGTTTTAGATCCATCCACAAGTCTTATGCTGCAGAGCAATGAATTCCACAGGCAGGCCATGCTGTAGGATATTTCCTTTATTTGTTTTAAATTTACCTACCATTTATTTTAACATATGAGCCCCAGTTCTCATATTACTGTGGAGTGTAAAGAGAAGGAGTGATCAGCTTTTCTTACACTATTCATCATCTTAAATAGGCCAATTAAGCCCATGTAATTATCCTTCTTTCCAAGTTAAATAATCCAAGTCTTTGCAGCTTCTCATATGGAAAGTCCATCATGCCTCTAAACCATTGCAAATTATATGGTGCTAATTTAAAACATGGCCACTTTTAACACATGTATCTATGTCTATTTCTACTGACACTGATTGTCAGCTAACTGAACATGTGTAACACAGAAAATACAACTCCAGCTGCTTGTTCCTACATCGACTAATGAAGGGACATTGGGTTCTGGCATGCAGTGGCAATTTGTATGTGCTGAACATGGCCTGTCATGTTTCTGGGGGCTGGGAGCCACGGACACTTAAAATTGTTGAATATATTTTGTTGCTTGATCTCTGGAGACAAGGGGCTCTTTGACTATGTCCACACTACCCTGTTCCCCCACCAGAGTTTCCCATCGGACTGGTGCAGTCCCAGAAAGAGAAAACCCAGTTATTACTGGAGCCCAAATAATGTCGAGGGTGCCCAGCTGAGATCAAGGCTTCATTGTGCTCTCAATGGCATAAACTCGTACTTACAGACAACCCCTGCCCTAAACGGCTTCTAGTCTAAATAGGACAGACAAATAAAGGGTGGGAGAGAAAATAAATGCAGAGTGACTTGCGCAGCTGCTGGAACAGCTGCTCTCAGAGGGAGATGGGAACAGGACCCAGTTTGGAGGGTCTTGGGACAGTGTGTTAGCTACTGGGCTGTCCTGCTTCACATTTTCTTATGGAAAATGACATTTTAAGCACCGCATCTTGAAAACACCGGGTCAGAGAGAGCCCAGGGGACAGAGAAGTTAAAACACAAACAGCTATTTGGCAGCTCGGCACCCTTGGGCTGCGTCTCCTGCTGCTGTGGAGAGAGCCAGCACAATAGTTTTAGAGAGGACCTGATGTGGGAAAGGGCACATTGAAAGAAATGTGGTTTCTCCTGTGGCCACAGGTCACCAGCTGATGTTAAACACTCAGGATTCAGGCCACATGAAAGCTTTGGCAAAATTCTGAGCAAATGAGGACTAGTCACTCGTTTAGCAAAAGAGGCCTTTCACCAAAATCTCAGGACCATTTAAATTTGGAACCAGATTTTAGTGTGTCTGTGCTGCAGTGTGCAGAGCTCTCTGGCCCCGTGTGTGGAATCAGCTGCTGCAGCATCTTGCAGTTCACATGCAATGCTGACTAATGAAACGAAAGAGATGAAAGCCTGTAACTGAGGAGCTTTCACTGCCAGGGACATGCACAGCTGCACTCCCTGCAGTCTTTCCTTGGCAGAATAATATCTCTGCCAAGAGCTGGTGAAAGCTCTGGGAGCCTGTGCTCTTGCCCACATTAAATACCCAGGTAATGAACCATTTTTTGTCACTTTGAGCTGTGCCTCCCATGCAGTTTTATGAAAGGTAATAAAATCTTGCTCTTTCAGGCTGCTAAATTTGACTAGATTTCCTGGTTATGAATGAATTTGCCATCCGTGCAAGAAGCATTTCACTTGCTTTGCCTACCACAGAGTGCCAGCCCAAAATTTAAGATGGTGAGGCTCCCTGCTATCTCAGGAGGACCTCCTAACATGGGGATCCCTGCTGAGCAGACAAGACTTGCCAGGGTGTTTCCTAGGATTACCTGGCACTCTTCAGTCACTCCTCATTTGAGGTACTTTTCCTGCCTGACTGAATTTCCAAGGGACAGAACAGTGCAAAAGCTGTAGGGTTTGCTGTGATCTCTGCAGAAGATTCCCTCTTCTGAGACTCGTTTTCCACCCTCTTGCTTGCACCTACTTCAAGAGACAGACTTTTCCCTCCCATCCTCTTTGAGATGGAAATGACTGATCCAGCTCATACTCGTATTTTTTTTTCTCATAGGTAGTACACTCTTCTGCTTGTGTGCACTGCCTGTGTCTCTGCTTCATGCTCCGCACCCCAAACACCTGCCAGCAAACCTGGTAGCCTCACAGCTTTAGCACTAGCCAACTCACTGCCAGTGGCACAGGACGGACATCTTCCATGCACAGCAGCACTTATAAGCAGGTACAGAGCCCATTAAGACAGTATATTTACTATTACACACACATTTTACAACTCTTAATGTCTATAGGTAGTCACACAGTAGATTTGGGACCCAATTTTCCTCTGGACTCTGTTACAATGTTCCAGCTACAACCTTCATTTTTCTTGCGTTGTGCTTCCTTTCCCCTCTCTGAATGACTGCTAAAAAATCTCTTATAAATCCTAAATTCTCAGTCTGGGCAAAACCTCTCTACCACTAGCTCCCGGCAAAAGGGATGAGCAGCTCATGGAGATATCCCTGACATAATTGTATGATTTTTGGGATGCTCTCAAATTATGTTATCATGTATGAGGCTCTGGCACAGGTCTTCCAGAGAAGCTGCGGCTGCTCCACCCCTGGAAGTGTCTGAGGCCAGGTTGGACAGGGCTTGGAGTGACTTGGGATTGTGGAAGGTGTCCCTGCCCATGAAAGGGGTGTGGAATGAGTTGATTTTTAAGGTCCCTTGCAACCCAAAGCATTTTGTGATTCTATGATTCTTAGTAGCTGAAGTAAAATTATGCCAGCTGTGAGAAAAATCCTCCTAGGGTGGCTTTGTTTCATTGCTGCCATACTACAGTGCCCTTTCCTAGCAGGGACAATGTGACAGCCCTCAGAGGCCAGTATCATGCCAACACAGTTGTGAAAACCTCATCGAGCAGCATAGCTGTGTCTACAGCAAGATTTTATTGGCAAAGATACATTGGCTGGGTACATTTGATTTTTTTTCACGCTCTTAGCCAAAGAAGCTCTGCCAGCAACATCTCATAGCAAAGACTTCACGGCAAGTAGCCCATTACAAATGCACTCACAGAGGCACGCAGGATGGTCATTAAAAAAGATGTTTCCCAGTTCTCTGCTAAGTTCTTGTTAGATGCAGATATGTAGCAAAGTTAAAAGAAAGAAAAAGAAAAAGAAAAAGAAAAAGAAAAAGAAAAAGAAAAAGAAAAAGAAAAAGAAAAAGAAAAAGAAAAAGAAAAAGAAAAAGAAAAGAAAAAGAAAAAGAAAAAGAAAAAGAAAAAGAAAAAGAAAAAGAAAAAGAAAAAAAAGAGCCAATCTGCCAGCCGCTTAATGCGAGTCAACAGCTGTCTCCTTGTGCTAGTAGGAACTCCAATCAGAGGTCATGATCTAAATTAATTCTAGCAGCACCCAGTGTTTTCCCTGATGACTATGATTCTTTTGGGTCAATCCTAGGTCACATAAGACTGAAGAAAAACTGCTTTCATTAACTTCTTTCCTTGGGACCAACTCACTCCAGAGATATTCCTTGCCAGAGTTATGTGACTACTTCACACAACAAGATATTTTCCCCGAGTTAATCACTTAAAGATTTAATTCTCAGATTTTAAAAATAGTTCACACCATAACAGAAAGTATTTTCAGGGTTTATCCTCTTCCTCTTTTTAAACTGATTTTCAATTCACTGTTACTCAATGTCGCTTCTGCTATTCATGGAGCACAGCCAAGTGAAACCGGGACCCGCTATGCTGCTGATTTACACTATAGAACCATTATTAGCTGAGTTCTGCATTGGCATTCCAGACATTCCAGCGTGCAGCTAGTCTCCCGTGTATTTATTCATTCAAAATAATGACAGGGCTGGCGAAAGATGCCAGAGTGACAGCCCTGTGGAGTGAAGAGGTCCTTCACTGAGCCAGGGAATGGGAATGGCAGAGCCAACATGCGCCATCCCCTCCCCGTGCCTCCCACACCCTCCTTCATCCTGCTCTGAAGGCTGTCTGCACCTTGCAGAGTTAAATCCAGGGCAGAGAATTCACAAGGCCTAGTTAGGCTTTGGTGCAGTTTCTGCTCTTGCTGTTGGTGGTTTTTCATCATTCTTAGTCTTTTAAAGAGTTTTGCAGCACAGCTACACTCACCAAATGGCCCCATTTCTTGAATCACCAGGGCAAGCATGCAAAACCACACAACCCTAAGACTAGTCTTGAGGAGTGACTTGGCTGTGTAATTCACAGCTCTGGAAGCCCATTAGGGTGGGATGAGGTCTCTAAGTGGTGCAGTGTCCTGGTTTCAGCTATTTGGCCCAGCACCAGAGCACACTGCTCACTCCTTTCCCTCCCATTCTTTTGTGAGAAGGAAGCTTCATGATAGTTCATTAACGTTATGAAAAATGCACTCTTGGAGACAAGCGGGTGTATGGGGAGGCAATTAAAATGTTCCATTGTGCTGAGCTCTGTGCAAACACTGAAACAATGGTCCCCGGAGTAGGGATCTCACCACTGAGACAGACAATAGCAGCCATTCACACCACCTATTATAGACTATTTGGAGAATCTATTTTAGGTGTGAGTCACAGCCTAAATTTTCTGTATAGGCCAAGAAATAGTTGCTTGCAGGGAGTGACTCAGAGCACCTAAGTTAGATGGCAAAATGTCATATGGTAGTAATATCCCCAACCAGAATGTGGAGCAAATTAGGGAGAATAACCACCTTTTGCCTAATGGACAGCTCTCCCTAGGCTCCCTCCATTGCCAGCAAGAGGAAAAAACTTCATAAGACGGTTCACAGCATCCAAATCAAGTTCTCCTTCCTCCTGATGGAAACCATTTCTCTTTACTGACAACAGAGGGGGAGTCTGGGGATAGTAAGTTCATTAGGCTAAAATAACCTCTTGTAACACCCTTGTAGCTAGCAGGGAAAACAGCATGCAGCTGCCTAACTTTGTCAGGCTGCCCACTAAATCTATTAATGGATATAAATTGGCCAAAAAAGATTGGGAAAAAGGCAGAGAACCCATTTGCGGGAAAGCGGACATCTTTCCACATCTCAGTAAACACACTCAGGAACCATAATGAAAAACATGCAGCATTTCCATAAATTTGACGTGTCCTCTCAGACACCTCTGTGATTTACATTTAAAGCAGGACTCTGTGAAACCCAGACACCACAGTGCTGGGCTGTTTAAACACCAGGCTTTAAGTCTGCTCCTTTCCTGCCTGTGGGGCTCATGTCCATGCACTGGGCTTCCAAGCTGTGTGCTGAGCCCCTGCTATCGCAGGTCACACACCTTTCAGGAAGGCAGTGCCTCTTGCCTGCTGTGGTGAGAAGTAGCTACCGGGGCTTGGGGCTGCAGAAACCATCTCTCAACACTCAAGGGCAGCTTGCACCTCACAGCAGGGATTTCTTCCATGCTGTCCTTAACACTGGTCTAACAGTATCTACTCATTTCCTATCAGCTTTACTCAGCTGATGCCTGTGAAGCATTCAGAAGCTCTCAGATTAAACGTGCTAATGGAAGAGCAAAGCGGTATAAAAGCGCTGCTGCCATGCACTTCCCCTCCCTCTCTGTGCCGAGCCGCCGTGCCTGGATGCTGCTCCACCATGACCTTCTACGGTGATGCTGTGGCAGCCTATTTCTTCACGGGGGCATTTGGGCTGACAATGCGAAGCTCCTTTTCCCACATAATTGAAAGGAATTTCTGATTATGCACAGGGATGTCAGCAGTGTGAGGAGCTTGGACGCCTTCCAGCCACAGCCGGATCCAATGATAGTGCTGCGATTTCTCCTTTTTTGGCACTATACTTGTGAACTTTCTGCTCCCTTCTGGGAGTGATTTCTCAAGATAATACGCTGCTGCTCCAGCTTCTCTCTGATGGCCTAGATTTATAGCTTCTGCAAGGCAAGAGAGGGGAAGGGGTGTGGGAGAGACAGGGAGGATGAAAGCAGAAAGGGAAATTATTTTTTGGTTGGGGTTTTATTATTTTGGTCCCACTCAGCTACAGTGACTGTCTCCAGGCTTTGCACAAAAATAGTATGTCCTTTCCATCTCTGTAATGCTCTTTACTGCCTGCAGTGAAAGGTTGAAAGTACACACGAGTTTTTCTGGCCTCTCTTTAGTCCAGCCCCTGTGAATATGTGGCATTAGGTGAGCACTACATTTATCTCTGACCTTTTCACTATCCCCTGCATCTGTTAACTGAAAAGAGAGGAAGATGTCCCCAGCCTCCTCTCCCACAGAGCAGATGGTACTGGTGACTTGATTTACTTGATCTCTATCAGTCCCAACTTGCCTCAAATCTTTCTGAATGTCTAATTTATCTAAAGCCTTCATTGCTCTAGCTACACTGGGGAAAAATGAAACAACAGCCCCAAAAATTCCAGCCACTGATTTTCAGGGAGAAATATTTCAAAATTCCAGATGCTGTGCTCAGAAATTTAGTAACATCATAATTAACTGGGACAAAAATTTCTCTCTTTGGATGTGCTAATCAGCTGAATATCCTCTTTCCCCGGTGACTCCAGACTGTTGAAGATGTTTCCACAACATCAGAACTGTATTATCCAAGTATTTTAACCCTCTCTCACAACATTTCCAGGAAGGTGAGGCAGTGTTACCATGCCCATTTCACAGGTGGGAAATGAGGAACTGAGATGCAAAATTTACCTAAGACAGACCAGCTGAGTTACCCTTTGAATATATCTGTTCCTCCCTAGTGTTTATACAGGTAGATCACTGATGTTTTATAGGATTATATCCTTTATACTGTGAGGCTGCAGTTGACTGAGACAAATACCGCTCTCTGAGACTCAGCAAGGTCACCCAGGAAGAGTGGAGAAAAGCTGTGAAATAAGCCTTTTCATTTTACAAATGAAATAGCACCTGCACCTTCTTATGAGGTGCTAGCTCCTGAAATCACAAGCTGACACACTGGTTTGGGTTGGAAGTGACATTAAATATGTTAAAATGGCATTGCCAGGAAAGGCAGGGGGGTGCTGAGCGCCTCCTGGGGTTTGTCTTGGGCTGTGTTTCAGCTCTGAGGTCTTCCTGACTGCCCTGGGGACACCAAGGGAGTTTGGTGGTGCTCGATGTGGCTTTAGCAACTGGGGCTGTTCAGTTTTTCAGGATGCATCTAAAAATGGGAAATTGTGCTGACAGGGTTGCCTGTGTTGGGCTCAACATTTCCCATCATCTTGGATAGCCAAATTGCCAGTATTGAATACTCCATTCCAGAGGCTGTGGCTCAAATCCTCCCTCTCCAAAGAGAATACATCAGGAGACCAGCTTGTAAAACTTGCAGTTTGACTTGTTCCTGTTTATCTCTTGCTGGCTGGATCTGCAGGAATCTCAAACTTCTCCTCACTACAAGCTTTCTAAGTCTCAGGTAACCTGGATGCAGGTGCTGAGACCCAAGGACAAGCTTTTGCATAGGGAAGGCTGTAAAATCAAGTGGTGATGGGGGACTAGACACAGGACTTTCTTACAAGGACCACAGGAAAGCATCCTGAAGGTCAGGACCAGAGAATGTTTGCACAACTCTTTCTTGATGCCTAGAGTGTTTCGGCATAAAACCACACGTTCTGGCAATGATACACCCTAATTAAGCACCACTGAGAATCAGATTGGACTTGCATTCAAAGCAGAATTGAAATTGAGGCCACTTCGTGCTCCCTGAGCCTGTGTCCTTGGGCAGAGGCTATGATTGAAATGACCTTACATGCAATCAGGCACAGAAGTCAAACTCCTCCTTGGCGAGGACTGCTCGGGGTTGATGGGAAGCCTTTTGCTTCCTCTCAGAAATCAGAGTCACAAAGACATACTGAGTGGCTGAGGAAATTATATTTTATTCAACTTATCAGCATATGAAAGATAACGGGAATGAGCTGCAGTCACAATCTCTTCTGTGATGGCAGCTGCAGAGGGGGGAGTAAAAATAATTCAGCAGGGCAGGAACTTGGGAATGCTGGCAGGTCCTGAGCTGCTGCAGGGCAAGAATTTGGGACTGCTGGTGGGTCCTGAGCTGCCACAGAGCTCCTGTATGGCCTGGCAAGGATCTCAGGGCTGTGTGCAGGGGGAACAGCAGCTCCCATGGCAAACCCAGACAGCACAGAGCCATTCAAACTATGCACCACTCACCACTGCCAGGCAGCCCACTGAAATGTAGTAGCCACAATGCCAGGGTGAGATGAATCACTGAACGTGCACAGCTCATACTGAGCACTGTGATGGCCTGGCTCTGCTGTGGAGCAAGAGTCAGGCAGGTGGGTAGAGCCATCACTCTTAATTTCCTATGATTTTCTTGATCTAGGAAGTCATAGAAGTCACAGAATCATTGCACAATGGTTTGGAAGGGACTTTAAAGACCATCTCATTTCACCTCCACTGCCATGGGCAGGGACACCTTCCACTATCCCAGGTTGCTCCAAGGCCTGTTCAGCCCGGTCTTGGACAGTTCCAGGGATGGTGCTGCCACAGCTTCTCTGGGCACCCTGGGCCAGGGCCTCACCACCCTCAGAGCCAAGAATTCCCCCCCAATACCCCATCTAACCCTGCCCTCTGGAAGTGTGAAACGATTTCTCCTTGTCCTATAACTGCATGTCCTTGTCAAAAGTCCCTCTCCAGGAGAACCTGCCCTTAAATCTGGCTTGTTCTGTGCTCAAGATGCTTTTGTGCATTAATGTCGGGAAAAGACAGGAAAACTAACTTGGCCATGAAACCATATAAAATTTCCAGCTGTGAAGATGCCTTTGCTATCCATGGACATCCCCACTTCTCCCCATGAGTGAGAATAAGAGACCACCCACCTGAGGTGGTAAAACCAAGAGTTAGGCTTGAACTTAGTGTGGTCTGACACAAAATATTTACTAGCTTGGTAGTAACTCAGTACTGGCAAGTCATACTAGTAAAAAGTGTGTTTGATGTATTCTAAACTTATTGGTGTACACATTAAAACATGTGGTGGAATCTGGGGGCATAATAAAACAGCTGCTGCTGCTTTAGTTAAAGCCAGAAGAAGAGTGTTTGGTGGTCATGCTGGTGAAGAAGATGGGAGCAGAGCAAGTACCCACTTTAACTCCTTCAGTGCTGGACATTGCTGAGGCACAACCACAAAGAGGGTGTTTTTATATAAAAGTACAAGGCCCCTGAGCTAAATGTGTTTCTGGATAATGCAATTTTCCTCCACTGCCCTGCAGACATGAACCCCACCCCCCTTCACAGAACAACATTTTCACTGCTACTTTATCATCAGGCCTAATTTGATTTAACAAGCCTGGCCCAGATAAAAAAAGTGGTTACAGATTAGGAAGTCCTTGTGACTACAAGGCCAGTGCTCATAAAATTGAATGCATCATGCAACTTATAAACAGGAAAAGATAAGCATGGTTTTATGTACTCCACTCTGCTGCAGATTTCATGCCAGTCCATCTCCCTGGGAAAAGGAAGATGAAGGCTGTGTCCTCTTTGCAGTCTGTGCAGGGCATTGTTGATGTTCATGCTCCTTCTGTTCTATTTTTAACACCTTTTTTCCCTTTTTGGTGCTTTAATACATCTCTGGGACACCTCTGAAAGATGTGTCCAAGTATTTTTTTTTCCCCTATGTAAGAGACTTCCTCCACTTATTTGTATGCTTGAAAGGGAAAAACTTCTTGATGTACAGATTAAGAGAGCAGGGTTAAAGATTTTCCTTATTTGTATGTTTTTATGGATTTGGAGTAAATAGCATTCATAACCAGGAAGTTCAGAGACAGAAGTTCAGAGATGTCTTTCTCTAGGACAGTTCGCTGTCCTAGAAAAAGGCGTTGAAAGAATAGGTAAAATTTTTCTTGCTGTCAAAATAAGCAAGGTCCTCATTGAAATCATATGAGATAGAATCATAGAACCATTAAGATTCAAAAAGACCCCCTAAGGTCATTGAGTCCTACCATTAACCCAGCATTGCCAGATGCAGCAATAAACCATGTTCCCTAAGCACCACACCTACACATTTTTTGCACACTTCCAGGGACAGTGATTCCACCAAATAGCAACTGTCCTTCTCCATTTAATCTGTTTTTGTAATGAAATGCACTCATTTTGCCATGTGCAAAGCTGATTGAAGTCCTTTGAGGTTCTGGTGCTGGACTAGGTCCACAAGCCCATGGATGGTTCCTTCATTTAGGAACACGTTCAGCTGTCTGATAAACATCGCCACTCCAGATAAATACAGTGCTCTGCCTTCCCCTAGCAGGAGTCATGTCTAACAGGCCAATGTTAGATGGAGTAGCCTGGGGGTTCTTTATATTTAACATCAAAGCAGGGCAAAACAAATGCAATTACAGCCCAATAATGAAATTTGTATCTGTTGTAATGTCCTTAGTTATGTAGCAGAAAGACCAGACACAGATGAGCTAAAAACAGATCCAAGGCGAGTGGGGAGGGAAAGTTGAAATTTCTTTTCAAAGAGATAGCAAACAGTATGTAAACATCACAAAATGTTTACTTTTTTTTTGTTTAAGCTGCAGAGTAAAAATAACTTTCCATTTATCCAGTGAGTGACTGTACAGGATGAGACCAACAGGGAAACTGCTCTAAGCCTTGAGCAATGTGATGTTCTTGAGGTCAGAGCAGGGGAAGAAGATCTGCAGGACTGTACCTTGGATTAATGGCCAGTGTACACCCCTTGTAAAGACGGAATGCAAGACTACTCTTCGTTTCACCAGGATAACATTTGTCCAACTTCTGAAGACCAGTAGGAGGTGGTGATTTTACCTCTCCTTAGAAAGTAGCATGCGCTAGTTGACATTTCCTGCCCAACCTTTAGAAATCAATACTCAGCCTTTTGCCAGAGTCTCAGAGTGAGCACCCAAGGAGCTGGGAACAGGTGATCCTCTTTCCTAATTATTAATGTGCAGTGGGAAAACAGAAGATTAACAAAAAATCCAGCCAGAACTGCAAGCGAATTAATTCTCTTTTAATGTTTTATGAATCTCCTATTGTTGGGATCAGGACAGGTGATGTTTCCTTAAGGGATTTCATGCACCATCCACATTTCGGTATCTTAATGACGCTAATTTTAATATAATATCTCTGCTGTGCAGTAGAAAATACTTTTATTTAATGACCAGGCTTCTGTTCCTTTGCTTTTACTGGGTAATGCTGCAGTTTCAGGGCTCCTTGCAGCAGGATGTGTGAATATAAGTGAAGAGATTAATACGAATAACCAAAACCAGACTGCCAGACTGAGTATACATCTTTTGCTAGCCAAAAAATATAAAAGGCTCTTGAACAAAACTCATCTGAGATGCAATCCCATTCAAGACTCCGAAGTTTTCCCTAGATGAGACACAACGTGAAGGAAGAGTGCTGAGTCCCCTGGTGAGAAAATGTTGAGGGTCTTTATTCTGGTCTTGTGGCTCTGCAGACTGCCTGAATCACAAGGTCATGGCATGGCAAGATAGCTCATTATATTTTCTTTAAACTGTCTAAACACATTTTAAATAACGCACTGCACAAATGAGAAAGTATTTTCCACTGAGGTGGGTAGCATCATCTCAGCTCTTCAAAGATTAAGGTTTACTGCTTGCTAATGCCACTTGCCAAGGACACATTTTATTGCCTTTGTGCTACTGTATGTCAGTCAGGAATAAATCTCTGTAGAGCTTCTCTCTCGCTCTTCAGCCACACGTAACCTCATCTATATTCAACAAACTTTTCTTCCCTTCTCTCTCCCGTGCCTCCCGCCCCCTCTTCCTTCAGAGAGGGCATTTCAATGAGTCTGTGCAGGCACAATTTAGGACTGAAATGAAGATCTCTATTCAGAGGCTGAACAAATTCTCACCAGCTTCCTTAGACCTAGGGCTAAGCTCTTCAGTTCCCTTCACCCCTTTTGTCTGCAGGTTTTTTGGGGCCAGGCTGCCAAGTTCAAGCTAGGCTTCGATCTCTCCTCTTTCACAGGCCTCCTGATTAGTGGCTTTCTTTTTCCAAGACTATAGATACAATTATTAGAAATTCCTTTTTTTGTGAACACATTGAATGAAGGTATGAATGGAGATGGTAAGACGAAGAAAGTGAGAAGCTTAATATAACTTTGGCTTCTGTAGTTAATTAGATTTGGATGGCTTCAGAGGAGCAGCTGTAATTTTTTTTTTTTTAATTGAAGTTACATAAAGGACTATTCAGTGTATTTTGGGTGGGGAGGGGAGACTGTATAAAAATAAAGAAGCTGAGAGATGGGTTTTGGAAATACAGCCTTTCCCCCCTTCCTTTTTTGGGAAACAGTTGTGGGAAGAGAAAAAAGAGAAAAAGAAAAAATGTCCCACCACCAAAGGGGATAACAGAATCATTGGCACTGCAGCTAATATCCTGTGTCTGAGGCACACTATGCAGGATGCATATTCAAACAGGAACTTTTTTTTTTTTTTTTCAGAGAGAATCTGAAATGCAGAAGTCTGAAATGTATTCCTTTGCACATCCAGAACATTAGATCTCAGACTTTCAAAAGGACATTGCCAAGACAGAGATCACATTCAACATTTAAAATATTTCACAAAAATATATCACTTCCTATCTGCCTGAAATCTTCCTACTGCTAACAGAAGGCATGGATTTTGAAACCCCAGTGACATGGCAGCAGTTACACTCTGTGTTCATTCTTCACCCTGCCTGGGGAAGGAAATGAGACTGGTCAGCTCTGTCTGCTGTTCCATTTCATCCCCGTTTTCTCTTTTGCACCATACTCTGCAATCTCAGAATTTCACTTTTAATTGAATTTTTAAACAGATGAAGGGATGGACAGTAGAATTACGGGGCCCTCATCTAGTGGGTGGCACCCCTGTCCATGGAGGCGGGGTTTGGAATTCGATGATCTTTCAGGCATATTTCAAACCAAACTGTTCTAAGACCCTATGATTATATTTTGCAACCCCTTTTATTCTTTCACCCTAATCTACATGTTAATCCCAAAACGCTTTAGTGAAGTGTCTCTCCTTCAGCAAGGGTGTTTTGGCAGCTAAACCTTCAGATCCTGCAGACACTTATCCACTGACTGCATCCGTGCTGGTTTCTCCTCAGCTAAGCATGGAAGTCTGGGCTGTGGGAGAGGAATGTCTGTCACTTCAGTCACATCCACACACTGCACTAACTTCAGGGGGGTGACTGTTATCCCATCAATTACATGGCTAATTCACAGAATCATAGAATCCCAGAATGGTTTGTGTTGGAAGGGACCTTAAAACTCACCCCATTCCACCCTCTTCCATGGACAAAAACACTTTCCACTATCCCAGGTTTCTCCAAGCCCTGTCCAGCCTGGCCTTGGACACTACCAGAGATCCAGGGGCAGCCACAGGTTCTCTGGGCAACCTGTGCCAGGGCCTCACCATCGTCACAACCAAGAATTTCTTCCCAATATCCAATCTAAGTCTGTCACTGTAAAGCCATGCCTTGTAGTCCTGTAACTTCAGGCTCTTGTAAATACTCTCCCTCCATCTTTCTTGTTGGCCCCC
>VZTX01028729.1:0-34786 GCA_013400915.1 Pardalotus punctatus | reverse complement strand
AAAAAAAAAAAAAAAAGCTAGTGTTTTGGTTCTAGAAAAGCCACTGTTCATGAATAGAGTTGTGTGAGTAATGGAGAGGTAGATTCTGTGGGGTTGCACCTGTCTCAGGAAAGGAAGGGCTCACTCTATGAATTACTGACCAACAGGATGGGGATCTGCCTCTTCTGAAGTGGAGATCTCAGTATATGGCAGGTCTTTAATACTTCTGGTTTCTTCTTCACTGCAAAACCAAGATCATGAGGGCACCCACTGAGAGCCTAGCCTAGCCTAGGCTTCCCTGCACTGCACTCCATCAAAAGCCCAAGACTCTTTTTGTTAGTTCTATCATTCTTTCAATAATTGTTTCATCCTTAATCATAGCCAGCCTTCCCTTTCACACCTACCAGGACCCATTATCTGGTTAGTCAGAGCAGAAGAGCAGGATTTTGTCTCCTGCAGGTGACTGCGCCATGAGACACTGGGTGAGGCAAAGAATGAACTTCAGCTTCCTTACTACAACTGCTATCAACTCATCCCCTGTTTCAGAGCCATGGCTTTTCCCCTCACACTGGTGACAGTGGGATCTTGCAGCAGGTTTTCAATGCTCTTCTGTTGCTAGAGCTTGCTATTCTGGTGTTAGCTAAATCCTCACCCAAGACAAGGCTGCAGATCCTCCCTCTGAGTAACGCAGCTAAATAGGGAGCCGTTTTTAATGCAGTGTGAGTGATGACGGCTGTGATGTGGGAGGAAGCAGTTATATATGTTGATTCTCCTAAAACAGACCAAAAGGACAAGCTGTTCAAGCCAAAGCTGCTCTGATCTATGAAGGCAGCAATTCAACCCGAAGCTCCCCTGGTACTGACAGAATGGGAGCATATACAGCCCTGCATCTTCTCACTTTGTGTTACCTGAGGGGCACCACACGAGTGCCCATGGCTACCTCTCTGCTTCACCCGTAGCAACACTGCAGGGTGCCTTTGGCACTCGGTCTGTCTGCCAGTGAGAAAATGCTACTATATGCTGGAAATCCAAGTCCTAACCCTACCACATACAAGCAGCCCCCAAACAAAAAGATTCAAAGGACCTGGGAGGGTGAGAAGCAGGGTCAGCAAGATGCTACACAGTGGATGCTGCTGCTTGAGATGTGAGAATTTTGCTGCACGACAACACTCCATCTGGATTTGGTGCCTCTCCTGTCTTTTCCACCTCATTCTGGTTCAAGCAAGCTGCATCTGGCCCTTGCTAAAGGCACTCACAACCCCCTGCAACTCCCACATCTCCCTTTGCCCAGGCCATGCCAGTGGCAGGACCAGTCATTTTTTGTCAGATGATGCCGCCTGCAGTCCATTTTCTTGAAGTAAGGACAAACCTTCTATGCTTTTCCCCATTCCCTTCCACAGTAGCACACATTTTTCATGAAATGTAATTATTATTATTTTTAAATGACCTCTGACTTGCCTGTGAGCCAATTGCTACTACACAGACACTGATTTTCTTCACTTTATTTCATGGCCATACTTCTGAATCACATTCTTTTTTTCTAAACCCCAAAACAGTATCTCAATATTACTACTTGAAATACAGCAAAACATGGTGCCTCAGCTGTTGGCAGCATATGATGAACAAGAGAAAGAGTGGAAAGAAGGCCAGAAGTATTCCACTTGAAAAGCCAAGAACATTGCTGGTCACACTAACAGCCCAGATAACATATACCAGGCAGGCACCGTGGGTGCCTACAGAGGGGACTTCTGGGCAACCCCCACCAACCTGGAACTGAAAGCCTCACTGCAACACCCCCATCCTCCAGCTAGAAAAAAAGGTCTTGGAGATAGGGAAGCCTCAAGGCCAGGTTTGTAACTGCTGGATGATTTCCCAGAGTCCCAGGCAGCGTTCTTACACTCCTGGGATCAGGAGGAAGGAAAAAAAGATGGATTGTCTTTTTTCCCCATTGATGGGGGATTTCCTGGGATGAGAAAGTGACACTGCATTTGGAGATCAGTGTCCTCTCACTGTCCTTGTCCTTCCACAGGCCAAATGTCCAGGGAGGTCATGTTGTGTCACAGGGAAGAGCTGAGACAACGAGTCTCATTGGGATTGAAAAATAAATTTTAAAAAGATGCGATTGAAAGGACAAGATAACATCCTTAGACTCTTCATCTCCTTCCTCTCTTCTCCTCCCACGTATTACTCTTCTATTAGATTTTCCAATAAATAAGATGGGTTTTGTTCCCTGAAGCCTAGATCTCCAGACACAACACTCAGCATTTCTAATGATCTCATAGCAAGGTTCAGAGCAAATGATAATTGCCTCAGAATTCATGATTTTTTGCTAGTCATTCTCTTGTCATACAGCATCCAAAAAATCAAATCATGTCTCTGAAGCAGCACAGGGATCACAGACTTGGCCCTCCTTCTACTTTGTCAAAGCATCACAGAGTCACAGAATATTCTGAGCTGGAAGCAACTCACCAGGATCACAGACTCCAGCTCCTGGCCCTGCACAGGACACCCCAAGAGCCACACAATGTGCCTGAGTGTGCTGTTCAAATGTTTCTTGAGCTCAATCAGTCTGGTGCTGTGACCACTTCCCTGGGAAGCCTCTTCCAGTGCCCAAACACCCTCTGGGTGAAGAGCCTTTTCATAATATCCAACCTAAACCTCCCTTGACACAAATTCAGGCAATTCCTTCAGATTCAGTCACTGGTCACCACAGAGAAGACGTTAGTGTTTGTCCCTATTTGTCCCCTCATGAGGAAGCTATAGACCATAATGTGGTCTCCCCTCAGTCTCCCCCAGGCTGAACAGACCAAGTGACCTTAGGCACTCTTCATACAGCTCCCCCTCAACGCCCTTCACCATCCTTGTTACCCTTCTTTGGATGATGTCAAAGAGTTTAATGTCTTTCTTATACTGTGTCACCCAAAGCTGCCCCCAGCACTCAAAGTGAANGAGGTGTCTCTGCAGGGTCCCTCCGCCCTGGAGGGAGCCAACAGCTCCTCCCAGTTTTGTATCATCTGCAAACTTGGTTAACATCCCCTCCCATCCTGCACCCAAGTCATTTGTGAAGATGTTGAAGAGCACAAGGCTGAGGACGGAGCCCTGTGGAACCCCACCAGTGACAGGCCCCCAGTCTGATGTCACCCCATTCACTGTAACCCTTTGTGCCTGACCTGTGAGCCAGTTGCTCACCCATCACATGATGTGTTTATCCAGCTCTGAGCTGGGCATTTTGTCCAGAATGAGTCTGTGAGAGACAGTATTGAAAGCTTTACTGAAGTCCAAAAAGATCACGTCAACTGGCTTCCCCTCATCAGTTAGGTGGGTTACCTTGTCATAAAAGGAAATCAGGTTTGATATGCAGGACTTTCCTCTCATGAAGTTATGCTGGCTGTGACCAGTTATTCCATTGTTCTCCAGCTGTTTTTCAATACCTTCCAGAATCTTCTCCATAGTCTTGCCACGCACTGAAGCAAGAATAATGGGCCTGTAGTTTCCAGGGTCATTTTCCTTGCCCTTTTTAGGCTTTTAGTTTCCAGTCAGCTGGGACCTTCCCAGATTTTCAAGACCACTAAAAAACAGTCAAGAGAGGCCTTTTGACAATATCAAGCCAGCTCCATAAGTATTCTCAGAAAAGTACCACTAAGCCCCCTATACTACAGGGATCCAGCTGGAACAACAGATCTCTCAAAACTTCACAGTCAACTGGGAGTTAATCATTCTCACAGTCATGATCATCCAGCTAAGGGCACTGGGACCCCATTTGTGTTGTCCCATTTGTCCCATTAGTTCACCATTTGTGTTGAAGACAGGGGCAAAGAATGCATTAAATACCTCTACCTAGTCCATGTCCCTGTTTGTTAGGTGACCATCCAAATCCTGTAACAGGCTGATGTTATTTCTGCCCTGCCTTTTGCCATTGTTGTATTCAAAATCCCTCTTTTTTTTTTTGCCCCCACATTTCTGGCCAGTTTCAATGCCAGTTGAGCTTTGGCCACACAAATTCTCTCCCCACAGCAGCAAGCAGCATCTCTGTATTCTTCCCATGTCACCTGACCCTGCTTCCACTGGGCATACACCTTACTTTCTTGCCTTACATCCAAAAGAAGATTCCTGCTCAGACAAGCCAGCCTTGACATCAGACATTTAGGAATTTCCTGCTCCAGTGCCATTAGAAGGAGATGCTTAAAAAGTGACCAGCACTGACGGACCCCAGCACCTTCAAAAGAATTTTCCCAGGGGACATTTTTCACTAGCTCCCTGAGCAGCCTAAGTCTGTTCTCCTCATATCCAGACCTGAAGTTTTGCTGGCACTTTCCTCCTGTCAGCAGAGATTTTAAATTTGATCACTTTATGGTCACTATGGCCAAGACAGCTGCCAATCATCACTTCATTCACAACATCCACTCTGTTGGCAAGTAGCAAATTAAGGAGGACATCTTTCCTAGTGGTCTCTCTTAGTGCTTGTATCATGAAATTGTCATCCAGGTGTTTTAGGAATCCTCTGGCCCAGTCTGTGCCATCTGTATGGCGTTCCCAGTTAGCATCTGGAAAGCTAAAGTCTCCCATAAGAATAAGGACACTTGATTTAGAGGCATCTCTTAATTCCTGTAAGAATAATCCATCAACATCATCATCCTGGCTGGGAGGGCTATAGTAGACTCCCACAAAAACATCCATGTTATTTGTTTGTCCTTTGATTCTTATCCAGAGGTTCTCAACTGTGCCATTGCCACCTGTAAGCTCTGTACCTTCCAGCCCTTCCATTATGTACAATGCCATTCCTCTGCCTTTTCTGCCCTGTGTACATCTCCTGAGGAGCCTGTAACTGCCCAACAGGGCACTCCAGTCACAAGAGTCATCCCACCAGGTTTCACTTATGCCAAGGATATCAAACCTCTGGGACTGAGCCAAAGCTTTGAGCTCCTCTTGTTTGTTCCTCCCGCTTCCTGCATTGGTAGAGAAACATCTCAGGTGTGCTAAATTGTAGTTGACACCTCATGGAGCAGATGGAGACATTCCATTTGTGCTCATTTCCTCAAGTTTTGACACTTCGTCCCATTGTTCATCACAGCCCAGACTAGTTTTGTCCCTTTCCCCTTTCCATGCCAGTTTAAAGCTCTGTCAGTGAGCCCCACTAGCTCCTGTGCTAGAACTCTTTTTCCCCTCTGAGAAAGGTGCATCCCATCAGGTGTCAGAAGAACAGGTGTTGAATAGCTCATCCCATGGTCATAAACCCCAAAGTTTTTCTGATGACACCAACCTCAGACCCATTTGTTGTTCTGTTGGATCTGTCTATGCCCATTAACATTATTCTTTGCTACTGAAAGGATTGAGAAAAACACTACCTGTGCTGCTGATCCTACAACCAATTGTCCCAAGGTTCTGAAATCCATTTTGATTCTCCTTGGACTTTCCTTTGTTATCTCATTATTACCAACTTAAAAAACGAATGATGGATTGACTCTGTCTGCTGGACTGCCTGGTCATCTGCAGGTGTCAAGACACGTGTACCTGGGTAGGCGAGGCCGCTTGTGTCCTTAAAATCCAGGTGTTCGGTTTGCCCAAGACCCCAGCTGGGGCTCGCAGCAGATGATGTTACCAGAGGGAGCAAGGCAGAGATAAATAAGGAGAGAGGGGCTCAAATGCTCGTGCAGTTTGTGTCTTTATTACCTGTCCCCAAAAGGAAAACCACAACTCAACAGCAAGCAGAAGATACAAAGAGCAAGGATTGACGGTTGGAGAGGGGTTTTAAAGGGAGACAGAAGGGGGAGGATTCAACAGGGAAGGTCCAATAGGGAAAGATTGCATAACTGCAAATGCCCAATGGAATTAAATGGGGAGGAGCACATTCAAATGAACCAATGAGGATACAGAGAACACAGAACTTTCCAGCACTTAATGCATAGGGAAATAGTTGGGAGGGGAAAGGGGTGTAGGGGTAGGACGAGAAAGGGGTGTAACCAAAGCCTTGATGGGCAATTCAAAGGGTGGGGAGTGTGGGGAATTCCGCAGCCTCGCCTCCTCCCGCTCCCTCTGACTCACTGACCAGAGGGGGAAAGTCCGCCCAACTGATCTCATTGCTCTCCCTAGGGAGAGACGTTTGGGTCACCGCCACAATGGATAATAATCAGAGGGCTTTACTAGACTGGAGAGTGTTCTGGTAATGTCCCTTGCCTGAATCCTTGGGGGACAGCCGACTTCTCTGTGGGTGGGGTCTGGTCTGCATTATCAGGCCTTCCAGTGCCCTTAGAAGGGAGTTACCTATGACAACTACCGTTCTTTTTCTTTTAACACAGAAGGTTGCGATGCAGGATAGATAGTGTTGCCCTAGGCAGCACCTCTGTCCCAGCCGGACCTTGGTTCACTCATCAGTGGATTGTCCTGGTTCCAGGGCCTTATACCTGCAATAAAAATACCAGTCCTACTTGTCACTATCAGGTTTTTAGGAAAAGAATTCTTCCTCCTATGGGCACTGACCAGTTTCCAGCCTTCCTGCTCAACACACTCTTGACTAGCTGCTTGACAGGGTTCTGGGTGCGGCTGGCTCTTCACTACAATGGAAGTTCAAGACTCCTGAGACTGTAGTGTCTCCAAGAATAACCTATCAATCTCTCACTCCTTTTCTCAAGTTCCTTCAGTTGGTGATACAGCTACTTCCAGGGCACAGCTCTGTCACCAAAAGGGCAGGGCCCTCTTTCTCTTTTGATCCCCCTCAATAGCATCAAATCTCTCCTGGTCCTGCCTAGCCACAAGCAGGAAGTGCAAAGCTCTTTTTAATATTTTAGTGATACTAAACCAAGCCAGGAACTTTATAGAATCACTGATATTAGTCCAGGAGTCCTCATACCAGGAGGTACAAAACATGGTTGATGGTTGTCCCTCCTGACTGTCAGTCCATGAAAGAACCAGATCTTCAAAAAATAGAAAAGCAATCACAACAAAGCTCTATTCAAGATATCTCAGCTTCCAATGACTTTATTTTCTGAGACAAGAGAGCAATATGTTGATATGCTTTAAAA
Organism: Pardalotus punctatus; assembly: GCA_013400915.1. Lineage (NCBI taxonomy): Eukaryota > Metazoa > Chordata > Aves > Passeriformes > Pardalotidae > Pardalotus > Pardalotus punctatus. The sequence goes on along the minus strand of VZTX01028729.1, from coordinate 27,788 downwards.
TCTATCCATTTAGTTACCATTTTCACTAATTATTAAAGTAAATTTTATGTACCCCATGTTGTACATTAGTCAATCAACAAAAAATAAGGCTGCCAGATAAACTCTTTCAGCTCTTAGACACATTAGTTGCATCTTTCCAAACTGCAACAATTTGAATTCCAAGTTTTTTTTAATTAAAAGTTTCTTCAAAAGCAAAGTTTCTTAGAGCCTTGTTTGTCTGATACTCAGCAGAACACAGGAGTACAGGATGAACAAGTTTCTTGGTTCAGTGGTCAAGAAAATAATTATGTCTGGCTTGACCCAAAGGATATTTATATATTTTTCCAATGAAATTAACATTTAAAATCATTATTTCTCCCAGAGAAGGCAATTACTTTGATAATGAGCATATTGACATATTTGTGGTTTACTCGGACTTTTACAAGTCAACAGGAAGTGGAAATTGGTGTTTCTGTCCTGCTGGAAAAGGCTGGGGATGCTCTGTCCCTGGCTCTGGCCCTGCCACATTTCCCCCCAGAAGGAACCCAGACTTCTCCCTGTGCTTTTGTTCAATCAACAGAGCTGATTTTCATTTGCATTTCCAGGTGAATTTGGTGGTTTTGTCAGTTCATGTGTCAGTTTAATGGTAGGAAAGTTTTTTACACTATGCATGTGCTAATAATGTGAGAGTTGAGCTGGGCAAGAGGCTGCACCCAGGAGTGGCAACTTTAAGTTCAAGAACATAGAGAAGAAATAAATGGAGACTAAACACCAGAAAAATATATTCCGTTAATATTATATCAAGCCCTGTCCCTTGAGTTGCAACACATTTTGCATAGTACAGGGAAGAGTTAGGCATTAGCAGAAGGAAGGTATACAGTATGTAGATGTTTGACATTTCACATCTCTGTGATGCTAGGAAAACCTTTGCTGAAATAGTTTAATAAGCCAGAACAAATATCTCACTCTCCCATGAAAATGGAAGAGCATCTTTCTGCTAATGTTGTCTGGAAGAGAAATGTTCTGCCTGAATAAATCACAGGACATAGCACAAGCGGAAAGTTTAGCCACAACATTGTCAAATTATAAAAGTTGAATCGCTTTTCTAGGGTTTTTTGCCATGGGTCAAAAATGTTTGAGGCAGTTCCTCAAAATAGCTGGGCTGTACACTTTGTAACGTGCTGGAATTTCCCTTCTCCTCCTCCACTCTCGTTTCACCTCTAAATTCAAACCCTGGTGAGCACAATCTGTACAAGATATTATATTGTGATATTGTACTGTAATATTATAGTACTATTTTGGAAAATTCTATTGGGTAGTTAAAATATGTATGTACAAAAGATGCTTAAATCAGTATGGTAGATTTGCAAATTGTCTTGTGGTTCATGTTGTCTTCACTGTTATAGTATTTATAGTTTATTTTAGACAAATATTTTTCACAATGGCACAACAGGATAAAGTCATGATGCTCACAGCATCACTTCTTTTTTTAGTTACCTCAATAAATTATTTTTAAATCCTAAATTATTTTACTCAAACTTTAGTTTCTTCAATCCACTTGGGAACAAATGCCATACAAACCAACACTGCAAACAACACACATGCCAGAAAATGAGAACATCTCTGTGACTATAAGCTGACCTAACAGCTCCTCTGACTTACAGGTTTTCATTTTAATGTTACCTGTCTTAATAACAATTTGTATTTTATTAATGACTTCTAAATTTTTCAGAAACCAGAACAAGTAACAATGCTTTCCAAGATGTATTGTACATCTGCGAACACTACCTATTAGGTCTGAAGTAATTGTCCTCTGCTGTCTTTGCCTGAGGTCTTACCCTATTAATTCTAATAGTCACAGGCTTTAGGGGTTTCCTTTGCCCAGGCACCTTTTACTTGATTCCTACTTAATAAACTGTTCCAGGGTCGTGTGCTATTACCAGTCCCTGTCAGAAAAAAACTCATCTTTTTCCCTCTAGATTTTGCCTGGCATAGCAGTTTAATCACAAGTACTATTAAAATGGTTTCAAGGTTTAGCTGCTTGGACAGACCTGTCTACATCTACAAATTACTGTCAAGTTTTGAAAGACATAGTTCGTGCATGTCTTCCCTTAAATGTCACTTCCATCTTCACTTTTACTGTCCACAAAAAAATTCTACTGTACAAGAAAAAGTTCTATCATTTTTTCCCTTCTCCTTATAAATGTCACTGCCTCTTTTGATGAAGATTTCCCTGCTCACCACTGGTGTAGCAGCAGAGCTGGGCATGCTGCCCTGCTCCCCATTTCAGTCCTGCCTTGCTGTGGATAATGCCACTGAGCCCCTCCAGGAGGGATGAGCTGGAATGGAGCTACTGCTATCAACCACCAAACTCTGGGCTGCCATCAAGGCCCAGCCTTCAAGCCATGTTGTGTATTTAAGAGATAAGGGCTAAGTAGTTCAATGTATTCCCCTAGTTTTAGTCTTTCTGCTTAGAGGATTTGCAGTAAAGCCACCACATATTCCTGATATTTATTGACTGTTTTGATACTGATACTCACTTAAGATCTGCTCCTGCATAAATAAAAACTGTCACAAGGTGCCAAGAAGGAATGTTAGTCTCCATCGACATGGGCTGGATGGTAAACAGTAAATTAAATGTAGAAAACTGTGTGTCCTGGCTACTTAGTCTGTGTGCTGCCCAGGTCTTCAAATATCATTTAATTGTGCTGGATAAGTAAAAATAAAGCATTTCACCTGAGCATTCAGCTAGACAAGGTGATTTGTGCCAGTTAATTTAGGCACTTGTTTAAAAAATCTCATTCAACATTTAAATAGAAATTGAGGAGGTGAAAAGGGGAAAAGCCAGTTAAAGCCATGGGGGTTATCATTACCAATGGCATGACAGGGCTGCCAGCCTATCATGCCATTCTGCTGCTATGAGGCCAGTAGTAACATCAGAGATCTGTTCTTCATCTTGCAGTCATCATGAGTTGAATGTCCTGAGAAGGCAACAAAAGACAAACACCAGCCTTGACCTTCTCCATTTAGCAGATGGATTAACTGGTACATACGCATCAGAGGTGAATTTACAGTGTCTTTCTGGGCTAACTGCTTGGCATAGATGGCTTCATGGATTCAGCACCGTCATTGTTCAGCTTCTGAAAGAAAAAAAATATTTGTAGTTATGTTGCTGGAGTGAGGTTTCCAAAAGTATTCAATTGTGAATCCATTCAGTCATGACTCCACATCACACTGCCTTTTAATTGTAGTGAGAAGAGAAAGCTGAGAGTTCCTTGAGATTCTTTAAATTCCCAAAAAAAACAAACCTTATTGACCAAAACCCAAATATTCTTTGCTAAACAAACTGTACTGGGAAATTTATCACCACTTTTAATGAGATTTCTTCCATCTCCCAGCAAAATTTGAAGGGACACTGATTTTAAGCTACCTTTGGCAAGGCTTCATTTTTAGCAGAATATCTTCCATAACATGAATAGTCATGTTTACAAAGAAAGACTGTTTTCACTATGGCTACTGCCCCTCAAGATGTCACCTCTTAGTCAAAATAGGGGGCACTGAAGAATTAAGCACTCAGATAAAGCTCTTTTAAGATAGTTTGACAATTTGCTGTGTATGGATCACACTGGTTTGGATGTCAGTCAGAATATTTCCCTCTACTCCAAATAAGCATTATCTTAAAAGGAAAATAAACACCAGCATTCCCACATAATGTCTGTTGCTGTATGCAAATGAAACCAAGGTATGTATTGGATTAAGTTATATGAGTTTCAAACATTCCGCTCTGAATCTTAGTCAGATGCTTTGCTGTGTGTCTTATATTCCTTACTGGTTCATTCTTCTACAGTTCATGTGCATTTAGATTATTTTTTGAAGGGATTTAGAAGCCATCCCCAATAACACATCTGTATTCCTGAAGATATTTTATCCTGGTACCTTCAGTGTTAACAGCCACGTACACATCGATGGTTTACATTTGGCTGGAGCAACTGTGCAACCAAATGAGTTGCTTAGAAATTTAACAATAATACCAGGCAAAAAGTCTGCTGCTACATATATAGTTTCTAAAAAATCCAGAAGCAGAAACTACTATAAAAAAGAGCATTTCCATAAACTTAACAGGAACTGCAAACCCAACTTACATGAAAGTTTTGAAAGTAGCTGATATGGTCCTACATTCACGTGCTGTTGTCTGTTGAAGCTTTCTCCCACCAAAAGGAAAAATAAAACTGTTAGTTCTATGTCTTTAAAGACCATTTTGTATTATTACTATGTTATAGTTTGCAATTAATATGACTTAAATCCCCTGGTACAATACAGAGTGATTGTTCTTTCATGACCTTCCTTGGCAATGCCAATTATCCAAGCTCACAAATCTTACGTGGGAAGACCATGAGTTCAGACTTCTGTTGTGTTTGTGAAAATTATTATTTCCTCATTATATGCTGCACAGAGAAAACTTACGCATTTCTTACTGGCATCAACAGAAAATCTCTGCATCCTGCTGCACATAGGGACTTTCAGGAATGTTTAATTCAGCCTGCTGTTCTTCTTGAGCTGCATTAAATTTGAGATTAGCTGTGTCTCCTTCAAGGTACTGCATCTCTCTCTTATTCCTCCTTTGTCTCCTTCACAGTTTCACTCTGATTGTCCCCCTGCACATTTTAACCCATGTGGCCTTTGGCTGTAGCTTTAGAAAATTTTCCTGGCTACCCTGAAATTTTATCTTATCAGGCTTTTTCTGAACCAAGAGGATGCTAGTTTCTCTCAAACAAGTTTAGATCAAATAGTGCTTGTTTGCACTTGCCTGTTCAAGTTCTTTGCTTCTATTATTTTTGTCTACACAAAGCACCACCAGGCAGGAGGCTCTGTCTAATTTAAGATGCTTTATGTTGTGATCACTAGACAAAAGAATCTAACATTTTTGAAAAAAACACGCAAGCATCTTTTTGTACATTCTTCTGACCATGCTGTACAGAATTAAACAAAACTCTGCAAGAGGAGAAGTAACTCCTTTTGATGACACAGAAAGAATTTTGCTCCTCACTGGCACATGTGTGAGACAAAGATTAAAAATCTCCAGCCTGATTTCTAGTGAAACATACAACTGAGGGGAAAAACTCATAGTACCATGATAGCAAACACACTGGACTGCACATACCTGTTACAAATAACGCATCTCTGTAACACTCCACAAAAAGGGTGGTGGGACTATGTCAAAGGTTAGACTTGATAGCCTTGCAAGTCTTTCCCAGCCTTAATAATTCTATGAATCCATAACCTTTGCAATTCACCTGTCTTATCCTGCGTGCTCAGGAGAGATGATAGGTTTTGTAGGCTCTCCAAACATCTGGAGTCTGGGACATGAGTGAAGGTATGAGCCCAAGGTCAGGGATGGGATGCAGAGTGGTGCTTGCCAGCACTCCTTCTCTCTTGACTTGATCTTGAATCTTCAATTGTACAAGCTATGTATGTCTCTCACCCAGTCTACATGCTTGCTGACATTTCTGGGGTGCTGGAGGAGCTGGTGTGTGTCAGTGAGGGAGTCAGAGAGCTACTGAAATACACAGCTAGATCTGTGACTCTAAAGTGCCCATCCATACAGTCACAGGAATATTCATGGAGGGACAGAGCCTTGAATAACCTCGTCCCCAGGCCACTCAAAGGTTAATGCATGAACACAGGCCAGCTGGAGCATTGTCCATGAGATTCACTGTGCAGTGAGGCACTGATATGCCGAGAACCAGCCTCTGTATCAGGGTGAACTGCTTTCTGAAGGGACTCTAAATTCCCAAGAAATCTGTGCTTTGATTTGGGTTATTATAAAAGGGACACCAAATTTGCAAAATTAAATCAAAGGAAGAAAGATATGCAATGCTTTTAGTACTGTATAATTTAAAATAAAAATGTTCAGAAAAACATCATGAAATGTAAAGGCACCTTCTTAGGTTTGCAAAATCCATAAAGTGACAGCAGGTATTTATCACACTGCATGGACGACACAAAGAGGAAATATTGCAATGGATTACATCTGTGCCATGTGTCTGCGTTGAGAGTAATGCTTGGTTCTACCTTTTTGGCTCCCAAACTGCTGTTACCACTGCAGCTTCTGTACCTCACAGCTGTAGAAGTTTGAATTTAGCACAGGGGAGGGCTGTCAGGGTCGTGCGATGTTTGACAGACTGCACAATTCACATCAGGATTTTCTTTTTCTGTACAGTAGTTGCTAACAGGAACATAACAACCTCCTACTGGTTTTCTGCATGTTTAGTCTCTGAACAGTAGGAAGACATTGATGAGTGATTAATAGAATCCTTGTCTATTGCTCTGAAACTCCATTGGTGTACCTGGACTTTAAATTACAGGACAGCATTCTCTCTGACTGATACTATGTGCTTCATGGGCCTGCACATGGGTACAATGTAAATAGGAGGAGATGGACAGGAGACATAAGCATTTCCCATGCTATGAGTTCATTTGCAATGTTAAAAACATATTAAATGATTGTGCCTTGATTTTCCCCCCCCACCACCCCCAAAACTGTGAGTCACTGAAAAATGAGTGTATGGGGCATGTTTCAGCTACCTAGGGAGCCTGAGTAGTAGAGAATCTGTGCAGTTCTGATGCCTATGCAGGATTCATGAGGCCACTTCAGGACATAATGGCAAAGCATCTCTTTAGAAAAGACAAAAGATTTCTCTCCTTAGGAATGGGGCATCCAGTAACGATCAAATGATTGTGTATATAGCCTCTTCTGGAAAGAAAAAAATGCACATACCAAATTGGACAAGGTAAATCCATCCAGTTGCAATAGCTTGGGTTTGGATTAAGGTCATTTCATTTAGGGTTTGGGGTGTGGGCTTGTGGCTGTTTTTTGCTACCCAAATCAACTTAGTTCTGGTATTCAAATGGAAGAAATTCATTATTTGCACATGCTCTGAGTTAATCAAATTTAAGAAAAATTGTTAATTTTTGTCCTTTTTTTTCCTACTAGAAAACATAACACACTACAGTTGTTTCATTTTCAATTTTAATAAAATTGTAAGAGTAATTTGCCAATAATAATTAGAAGCTCAGTGAAAAACAGCAGTGTCTGAATATTAGCTGTAGAGTCTAAAACTCTCTTTAGGACTACTCACAGTCTTTTAATTTGTGCATCAAAATTTTGCCAAAGTTTTATGAACCAAGATGATAATAAGGAGTATGAGACCTTTGAAGTTCTTTGGTGATGGCAATGAGTGTTAATAACAAATTAATTCCTCTGAAGGTTGTTCTGAAGTTCCTTAAAATCCGTAGGAATATAGTGTCTATAGGCCTTGGCAGTGGTGTTAGCTGCTCACAGTGGTGCAGGACAAGGATGCAGAGTCAAAAGAGCTGGACTGAGGGAGACCCTCACATAAAACCTCTCATCTGCAGGGCTGAGGGTGAGAGGATTTCTTTCCATGTTTAGGCCAGACCTAAGCAGGGAAATGTGGTACTGTTATATAACCTCGGTATTTTCAGCTTCCTCTCCAAGAAAGTAAGAGCAAAAAAGGTTTTGCTTTACTAGTGAAACTTCACTGATTTCCAGCAGTTAGTTAAAAAATGAAAGGAAAATTATGCAAGCAGAGGCACACCTCCTTTGTGTTACACTAGTGTCTGGAAATTTGGGATTTAAGCATTGAAACCTAAAGGGAGATCATCAGAAGTTCCTGTTCCTGTTCTGAAAAAGAAAGATAACTGAAATCTCTGCATCTAATAATTTTCCTCATCAGTCTTGTCTGTGACTGAGATGACATTTTGAATATGATAGAAATACATTCTGCTCTTGTTTTATGACTCTCCATTATAATAGACTTTGATATAAATCCATGCTATCATGCTTCTTGTGCCATTAGAACTCATGACACCCTTGTTACAACAGCATCACTTACAATATTCCAAACTAAACTGCAGATGTTACTGTCAAGGGATGTTCACTCTTGTTTTCAAGTTTTCCCAGACTGCATACATCATGTGATTCTGGTTTTTAGATATTTAACTTTAAGAAACAGATTTCCACTTTAAATAATTGAACATTACTTAATTTTTCAAGTCAGATTCCTTTCCACAATTCCAAGGGCCTACAATATGATTTATAAAACTGTTGAGAGTGAATGGCATGAACAGCCTTATCCATGTCAGAATTTATGAAGCTCAGCCATTTGGATCTGGGTTGCACGCTATTAATATGTGTCCCACATACAAGTAACCTAATCTGTAGCACAGCCTGCACTTCCAGGATCACAAAGAAGTGTCAGAGCCCCATCTCCATTCCCTTTACATTACCATTTGGAAATCAAGTTCCTGCTGTATTTCCCACTTATATGCTTCTCAGTCCGCTACAAACCCTAAAGTCTTATTAGCCCTCTTTTACACCTTCTTTATACTTAAATAAGATCAAAATGCAAAAAAAAAGAAACCTGTACAAGATCCAGGAAAAAGAAGAAACAATTAATATATTTTTGTCTATTTTGAAAACCTTTGCCTAAAAAAATTTGTTGGACTGATAAACCTTTCTTTTAAAATACAACCTTTTAATTTCAGGATTTCTTTTGAATAGGAAAGAAAATGGGTACCCCCAAACCCATTGTGCCTTGGGAAAGAAACAATAGTTTTTAAAGGTAGGGGAGAAATCTGTTTTCATTACTCTTGCCTTTTCTTCTTGGGGAGAAAATGGGGAAATATTTCTGCTACTTCTCAATTTCTTCTTCCCTTTCTGTATCTGGACACTGAAAAAAATATGAGGAGCAGGGAGCAGAATTTCACATGAAAACACAACCTAGTTCTTTAAGATGGACATCTCATGGAACATCTCATGCCAGAGTTCAGCATTGGCAGCTTGCTGCACAGATGTGGGAAACAAGCTATGGAAGAAGCACAGTCACCCTGCATCATTTCTCAGCCTTCTGTGAGCCCAAATAAATAAAAATAAGAGTGAAAAGCTAAATAAACCACCGGCAACCTCACTGGACATTGCCGCATTGATTTTTCTTTACAACTAAATGCACATTCATTTTGCATTTTGAATGCTGTCACATTCCTCTTTGATTGTCCCCTATGTTTTGATGAGAAAGGGGGTGACCCATGGATTGATGTAGAGCTTTTTTTCTTTTTTTTCAATGATTGTAAAAACACAGATGTGTTTTCAAAGTCTTTTCAAACACAGATGTGACAGATGAGGCACGGCCACCCTTCAGAAGTGCCTCTGCTATCTAACCCAGCTCACCTCAACTAGGGGCTTGCAGGCACCTGAAGCTTCACTCTACCCAGAAGGAGTGCACCCTTGTTTTCCCTTCTTGGAGTACCGAGCCAGCTTCTCACAGAGCAGCCCTGTTGGTCTCCTGTTTAACTTTTCTCACCTGGCTATGGCTTTCAGTTAAGGGATTAATGTAGTTGTGCAGGACGTCACCCAGGTCTCTTTTAATCACAACATGGAGAGGGCAGTGTACAAATGAAATGCAGTGCTGGTCAGGGCAGATGAAAGGCAGCACCTGTGCCAGTTGGTCCCATCAATTTACAGGCATGCTGTGACTTCCATGCATTATCCACCTCTGCCAGTTCTGCATGGCTCCGCTGAGTAAGGAAATAAAATATTGGAAGCGAAAAACACCTTCTACCTGACCTCATCACTTTGCTCAGATTGAGGTAATCTTAGAAAATTTAGGATCTCCCAGATGCTTTCCATAATCCAAGCCCATTTTCAGTGGCTGATCAAGTCAAAAACACAACCAAGGTATGAATCTCCTTCATTTGTGGAGGGAATTAATGGAGAGCAAAACTGGAAAGTCCTGTCTTCAGTGCCTTTCTTCAGTGTTCACCTGCAGAAGAGAGGCTTTTGGGCAAAAAGGTGTCTCCAGCTGCAGCCTGGCAGCACTGTGGCTGGCCAGCACCACCCACACTTGCCTTCATTGCCAAAGTCCCCCGTTAAAGCACAAGGTAAGCAGTGAGTACTGGAGAAGAATTGCCATCACTAAACTAGGTTAAAACATGCTACAAATATTTCATTAAATATCCAAAGAGAGATTTATGCTCACTATCCATTCCAAAGTATGTATAACAATTCATTCAATGTCATACACCAGAAACTAGCGCTTCTTTTTCCAAGGAAATGGGTCTGCATTCGCTCAAAATATGTGTACTGCTTACAATCACATAGCATCTTATAAACAACTCATTCCAGTGTGAGTCCTGCCTGTTGGAAATTATGTATTAAACATAATTCACAGTGTTTTGTGATACAGAAGACAGAGAAATTTGGTGAGCTTTCTGGCTAATTTTTCAGGTTAGTGCAGCTGGGTCTGCAAAGACACATATCATTTGAAGTCTTGGAATGTTTAGAAAAGACCCAAAAGCTTCATGGTTCACTTCCAAATCTGCATCATTTTCTTTTTTTATTTAAAGGTCATGTTCTAGATCATTCCCAATCATAATCAGTCAACATAAGCCCAAGATAAGGGCTGTCTGACAGCTGGATATTAGAAGAAAGCTCCTCTTCATGCATGTTTTAAAAACTTCACCATTAATCTTGCCATGAAATCTCAGTTAAATGATTGTGGAATATTACATCAAAGTTATCCAGTGATCAGCAATGTGACTTATTTTCTGACAAGTACAACTTTGTCATTTTTATCTGATGGTCATCACATCTTCACACAAAAATAACTCTCCTTTTTTCTTCTCTCCTCTCTTTCCCCCCCCCACAGCTTGACTACAGTGCAGATTTGTATTCTTGGCATTCTTATCCCTATTAGATGAGTTTTAGGAAAGTCCAATTGTTATTTTGTCCCCAGAAGCAAAGCAAACACTGCCTTAAACTGATAACAACACAATTTAGCTGCCCCATAAACAGTCAATTTAACTCCATGATATGTGGCTGCTCCTTCAACATTCAAGCAATGGAAATGACATCATTATCAGGCAACTCTAGATGATGAAAAATGGCCTACATTAGAGAACACTGTGAACACAAATAATCTTCAGCTATCAGTCATCGCCATTGTAATGTACTTACCTCTATCTGCAAATTTAGACTATGATGAGGCTGAACTTGGAAGGGAAGGAAAGACACTTTGCAGAGGATGTTTGTATAATTAAGCTGAAACACCTCTGCATTTCTGAGGATGATCATTGTGCAGAGGCCAAAAAGAGCTTGAAGGCTAAGAGATTTAGGCTATGCCACAAATCTAAGGATCCCCAAGGAATATGGTCTTATATACACTCTGTGGCTGTTAAAAATAGTAATTTAAAGTGATTTAGGGAAATTTAGGATTAAATTTACTATTTTGTAGTAAAATTCTCCTGCAGGCTCTTTGCCTACTGTAAGGACACCCTTAGTTTGCAGAGGCGCTATCCTGCAGAAACATGTTCTCTGCAGCAGCTGTCACTCCAAAGGGATCACCACAGCCTTACCTGGTACGAGCCCCCTCAAAACCAGAGCTGTAAAGGAGAGGGCTCCCAAAGGCAGGGGCTGTGGAGATGCCTGCATGAGTCATGCTGAGACAGCAGAACAGGGCCCTGCCTCTCCAAGAGCTACCATGCAGTAGGGAGAAGAGTTAAGCACAGAACAGGATTTTAAACTGAACCCAAGAGCTTGGCTCAGCAGGAGATGCTGCAAATGTTTTGAGGAGAGAGGGTTGATTTCTGAGTCACAAGAACTAAGAGATGACAGAAAGCAGCACTCTGAGATTCACAAAGCTGTCTAAAACCTCTGTGGTACTGCCTGTGGTGAGAGCTTGTAGCTTCCCATCTGTGACTAGGTGGGACAGAGGAAGCGGAAGAGTGAGGAGCAAAGGGAAGGTTGATCTCAGAGCTCCTCCCTGTCCAATGCAGGAGCCTGGGAAAGACAGCCTTCTCCTAGGAGTTTTAATTTTACTATCCCCACGATGGTAAGGATGAACTGAGACTTTGAGAAACTCTGAGTAACTCAAGCTTCCTTGTGTATTACAAAAACATTTTAATTATTACGAGGCTTAGGGCATAGCAGAGCAAAGGATCCTGGTATCTTCTAGAGCACTAATGGGCTGTCAAGTTTCCTTCATCCTGTCCCTCACTGAGAGGCTTAATTTTACATCCATCTGTCCTGTTTCAGCTCTCCTTGCTCTATTAATTGCATGGGAATGGGATTAAGTCTCCAAAGTGTACCTTTCTATGACATATAGCCTCCTACACAGGCCAGGGGTATTTGAGCACTCTTTTCCTATAAATGTAACCTCCTGTGATGGGAGGTTCTGTTAACTTTTTTCTCCTTTTGGCTGCTTTGCACATCACAGCAAATGAAGGGAAGCTTGCAGCTCTGCAATGCCTAGAAGTTGTACCTTAAGTAAAAATTAGGAAGTCTTCCTCAGCTGCGCTGTGGTTATCTGCAAAGGTGCATAGTGAAAACTGGATAATGGAATACCAGGTGTCCTGGAAGGCCACAATTAAAGGAACTCTGGACATAATTTTTCAAGCTGGAAGGGTTCTTGAGTCAAGACGTCATCTTCTTTCAAAATTAAAAGGGGAGAGAGACATTTTTTCCTCTTTACTAAGATTAGGTAAAATATTTTGTCAATATTTAGTGCTGTATAAATATAAAGACACTACTGGCTTTCTTAGCCACTTGTTTAGGAGCCAGAATAAAAGATTTTCACCCTTAGAAATGTGCTAGTAATATCTTCTTAAAAAATGAAATTATAGAAGTTTCAAACCAGGTTTGTTTCAACTGCTTTCTTACAGAAACAATACAGAAATTTCAATGTTTCTTTCGAGTTCCTAATGGCTTGAATGGGAGTGCTCTCTACTTACGAAGACCAAGCAAAACATCATTTTTTGTCATCTCCATCTTCCAGAATCTTAGCACGTTTTCCTGCTTTTTGTGTTCTTACAGTCTCTCTTCCAAGGCAGGAAATTACAGGAGAATTGCAATTGTCATTTGGGTTTTGTTTTGTTTAGCCTTTTCAAGAACATTTCAAGAATGGTTTTTATCCCCATGTTTATTACAAAAAGCTTGAGAATGTGACTCATAGAGGCTCAGAAGCTGGGAACTGAATAAATGGAAATACAAATTTACAGCTCTGTAATTCCAAATCTGGTGCTACATGTGGTGAGATGGGACAGGAGGAGGTTGACACATGGTTTTTGCATGCAGATGCTCTAGCTGGGGTGCTGCTTCACTGTCCAGGGAAGGGACAAGTATGTCCTGAGATCTTTGCCTAGGGCCAGCCCCAGGGTTTGGGCTCCCAAAGCTGAGAGGGACCACAGCTGAGCTAAGCAATTCCAAAGAAACTTTTTGTATTTCTTTCTCCATATTACATTTTTCAGTGTCATAAACAAACAGAAAATTCTGTTCTGTGCTCAGAAAAGTGAATATTTATTCCTGCAATCTTTACACGCTGAGCTCTAAAACTGATTTTTCCTGATTTTCATTAGCATTGCCCTCAGCCATGCCGTAGCCTTCCCATGGCACAGTGAAGGCACCTGAGGGAGAGAGCCTCAGGGTCTTAGCCACGTGTCTGGCCAGAGGAAGCTCAGGGCTGCTGGGCAGTGCTGGGTATTGCTTGCTTCTACCCTCTGGCTACAGAGGAGACCTCTAGGAAACACAGACTTGCTTCTCCACTTAAAACTCTGAGCTCCTAGCTGTGACACAGCTTGGAAGAAAGATTAAAGGGCTGGCTCTTTACAAGCCCAGGGAAATTTTTCCAGGGACTTGGATCAGTCTCAGCACCAGGGCAGAAGTACCTCCTCTTTCGGCAGGGAGGGGAGAAATTCTCTGATGGTTATGGTTTTCAGCAAAGATGAGTAAGTGAAAGGAACCTGGACTCTAACATATACCAGAGTACAGGAGGAAGGAGATATAGAGCAGTGAGTGCAAAGGAGAACTGTCTGTTTAGCAAAAAAAAAGAGACAATAGCAAATGGTCAGAAAAGGATTCATTGGGATTGGTTGAACAGGAAGGCAACCTCTTGAGCTGGATGGTTGCTTCAATAGTTCTGATTTATTCTATTCATATTGATTTACTCCATGCCAAATTTATGGCAAGGAAAACTTTTAATGGGTGAAGATCTTAAAAAATATTACCTCCTGGAGGGAAGAACTCTTTCTGGCTGTGCCTTTGGTATGCCTGACCTTCTCCCATAGAAAAGTGACTCAGTCCCTGACCCACCAGAGATGCATTTGGCTAGTGAGGTACACCCAGAATAACAAGCTGCAGACTGCAGCTCACAGTTCACTTACTGCACTGAGCTCACTGCTCACTTCAACAGTCTGAGGCTGAAGAGAACTTGAAATTTCATGAAGGAACATCCTGCTGATTCACCAGCTCCGCTTCACCTTACATCATGACGGGGGAGCCACCAGTTTCTTTGATAACATCTCTTAACCCACAGAATTGGGATTGCCGCTCCAGGCCACTCACTGCCCCTCACCTCTCCCTCAGAGCCGCAGGCAGCTCACATGCCCTACACTTCTGTGACTGAGGACAAATGTGTGTGTTAGAGCTGTCTGGTTACTGACAAGCGAAAAGGCTCCCCTCTTGCCCCCTCATCACACCCAGTGAAGTTAATCTGAAGTTTTTCAACATGGTCCCCCTTTAATTTTTCCCCTCTGCTGCTATCAAAAGAAAGGACCCACAGGCCCTAAATGCTTTGCAGATAACCCAAATGCTCCACTTTTATAGGCACTGCAAAATGGCAGGATGAATCCACACATATCCAGAAGTCTGGGCCCAAACACTTCTAAAGCTGATATTCACCTGTCCTCTAAGAACTGATGTGTTGGCAGTCAAACTCTCTTGAGTCTCATTCATCAGAAGGAGAACAGTTTGGCTTTTTTCTTGGAGCTGGATAATCTATGTGTTATTAACAAGAATGAAAGATGGAATACATTTAGGTAGGCAGAGAGTTAAACAGCGTTTAAGTAGATTAAATAATTTAAATAGAGTTAAACACTGGGCTTTAATAGGTTTCAGCAAGAAGATTATTGAAGAGAGGATATTAATACGTACTGGTGTATAAGCACTCATGAAGCTGGTGGAAATTCCTGTGAACAGAAATATGAAAACCATTGACCAGACCACTGACCACAATGGGGCTATAACAGAATCCACTAAGTAAAGAAGACCCACAACTCTGTGTTAAAAAGACCACAATTTCCTTCTCTGATTTATTGTCAGACCTCCAATTCCTAATAACAATGATTCCTGTCCACAAGTGTTGGGTGTTCTTAATAGGCAGGGCAGTGAAATATGCACAATCCAGCATTAGCTTAGCAGAGCCAACAGAAGCAGCGTTTGTGTGACAGCTCACCATCGCTCTAAGTGATTCGTTTAGATGTGTAAACAAGTAGCTAGTAATCAATCTACTGCTTAGATATAGAAAAGTAGAAGATGTATATAAGTAGCCTTCTGATTTGTAATAAACAGCTTTCACCTGATCACATTGGTCTGCGTGTGATTGACCCGTGCCCCTGCAACACACAAGAATAACACCAGCTAATAGATTTTGTTCTGGTCTCTTCTGAAAGACAGCTAGAATGACCATATCTTGAATTTTCATATCCTATCAATAATCAGAGGGAGGAAGAATCCCTTAACTGTTCAAGCTATATCATCTGCAAGTAAGGGAAATTAAAACCAAGTGTTGATTTCTTCATCTACAGGCAGACAGCAAAGATTCAAAGAATAAAAATCTTCACAATATCTAAAGGAGTCACAGAAATCCAAAACAACCAAGAAATCATATGAAAGCTTTTTTAAGTTACAAAAAAAAGTACCAGATTCATCTGTAGGAAACAATCTCAGGGAAATTATTCCAGGAAAAATTTGTTCACTAACATACAGCATTGTATGTCACATGGTCTAATTATAGGAATGAAAGCAACATAGGAATTAGATGGTCTTTTCAAGTCTATAAGGGCTGTGAACAAAGAATATAATTACACATCGAGCCTGTTGATTAACCAATTACTAGTTAAAGCAGATTTAGACTTTAAATTAATTTGGTTCTGAATTCTGGGGATTTTTAGGCTAAGATAAACAGTGTTTGAAGATTAATTATCCTTGTCTAAGATGAAGGAACTAATTTCAATTTTGTTAGCGTGTCAAAAGACTCTGGCTGTTGCATGGGAGAGGGTAGACTGCAAATCTCAGCAGTATTGAACTGACTGATTAAAGTGTATTCTGAGACTCCTAATCACTCTAATCCTCACAGAGAGTGGCAATATTACACACGACATTGTGACAGCCCAAATGAATATTTAAATGAAAAACAGACCAACATTTACCTAGAGGAGAAAGTGCACTCTATCCAAAGGACCAAGCTTTTCATGCACTTTTGTTGAAAGAATAAGTGGAAGGTAAAGGCACTGTTGTGGCACCTGCCATTCATTCTCCCATACCACAGCATCCTGACTGAACTGTGTGGAAGTGCTAATATGACATTTTACTTCTCTGTAAGTAGTCCAGCTATAGCCCCAGGCAAGCATTTGGTAAAGGAATGACTTCACAATTCAATAGCTGTCCTGGCATGTGGATAGATTTTCTCAGCAACTTGCCTAGTGAGGTGCTCAGCTGCCTAACATCCCCTGCCACAGAGAGGAACACAAACACTGCCGTGCAGTTAAGCGTCCTGAGCCAGCACAGCCTGCTGCTGCACTTTCTGACACAGAGCTTCCGGTCTCACATTAAGTTCTTCATTAAATGTCCCTAGTCTGCCTCCATTATGGGTCAGCCTTTGGCTTTGTGCTGGGAGTGTGTTGGAACAGAAGCACACCAACTTGCTACTAGCTTGCTAACTTTACAGCAAGAACTACCCTAAAACCTAATATAAATGCTTGTTTTAAGATTAGTCTGGTGAATACAGGCAACATAGAATACCTTTTGGGAAGACAAAAGCACAAAAAGCAGCACTTTATCACTGCCTACTGAGCACCCACTCCTCACTAAAACAAAGCATTGGTTTCACCAAACTTTGATGGAGTCCAGTAAGACCATTCCTTATGGCCTCATTCCTTAGGCAGCATATTTCCACTGAAGTCAGTATAAGGCATTTTAGTTTGCAAAAACAAGTTCAAGGTACAAACTATATCTTTGAATAGAAAAGCCCACAAGGTCTGGACCTCTTTGTGCTAGGTGCTGGAACAGCACAGGTGGAAGACAGCCTGTACTGCAGACAACATGGCAAAGAGATGCAAGGTTGCAGGAAATGATTAAATAAATGAAGGACTGAAGATTGAACTGAACATGAAGAACAAGGCAAGTTCAGTGAGGTTTCCAGAGTCCAGAGGGGCAAAGTAGACCTAGAAAAAGCTAGAACTGCAGGGGTCGGGGTAAAAAAATTAGGCGTCAGCCACTACCAGTGAGCAATGTCCCCTCACATCTCTTTGGTCTCTCTGGTCTGACAGATTCATTTTCTTCCTCAGGCCAACAAGTCTACATGGGGCACCCAGAGCTGCCCCAAAGAGTGAGTTGCAAGCCCCAGCCAGGATCACCATAGGTGAAAAATCTCTCAAAGAGACTGTGCTGCCCCTCTCATCCCATTTTCTGAATAAATTGGATCATGTTAATAATGACAATTACTTCTGTTCATACAACACTCACAGTGGAGGGTCCAGACCTTTACCCTAAGTAAACAGTATGATATATGTATGTCCTGTTTCTTCCCCTCAAAACCCTTTCTTGAAACATCTCGTACTTGAAATGTCTGGTGCTTCAACTAAATCCCAGCAAGCTAAATCCCAACTAAATCCAATAGGATCTTGTCCTGTAAACTCATATTGGGTGCTGGTAAATTCAGAGCCATGGGTTTTTTACCATTAGATTGATTTATTATTAGTTTTTATAATATTTCAGCCTGAGTAGGAGTCCAGTCTTGGAATAAACCTCATTTTGCTAGGTGCTGGGCAAAGATGTGGCTACAAGGTTCCTAGCTTATTGCACTGGTGCCCCTAATTCCCAGATAGCAGTCAATGTACTGGTTTATCCCCTGTTTCCAGACCCCTAGAAGTAGCTGTCTTTTGGTCATGCAGATGTGGCACACATACAAAATGTGTTACAGGCTTCAGGTGAAACATAAATTAGGCAGCAGCATGGCAAAGAAAAGATTTGTGTTTGGAGGCCATCTTCAAAAGTAGATTTCTGGCCAACTGCTCCTGCACGCATTTCTCCAGTGTGATGTCTGACAGTTTCTCAGCGCAGAAACTCTAGGGGCAGCATATGTCTCTTAACGCAGACATCACTTATGATCATTCTTTTTTAATAAAACAGGTTCCTGTAAACCCAAATGCTTGGATCCTTACAACTGACCTAAGCAAGTACCCTTATGCAAATAATTTTCAGAAGTAGACGAGCCAGCTTTTTTTCTCTCCATCCTCTCCTCTTTAAGTCATGCTCTCACATTTCTTCTGGTGCTCTCCTGCTCTCACACTGCTCAGCCAAAGGGAAAACTCATCTCCTGTGTTTCAAGAAACTGGTCTGCAAGCTGCAGAACACATGAGCCCTGGTTTCCCATAGGCAGAGATCCTGCAGCAAAGCCTCAGCTGTGCTTTTTTCCCTGATTTTTGCTCCCTTTCAAAATATCCTCCACTGCTGTCAGTGCATGCCAGTGCCCCAGCTCCTGCTGGACTCGTAGAAACCCACTCTGTGGGGAAGGGATTCACAGCCAGTAGTATTACACCAACATCTCACAGCAAGGACAAGGAAAAGGAAAAAGAAAGGCAGGAGCAGCATCAGCTGGATCAGAGGTATGGAGGAGAGGGGGAGGGCATGTGGGGGGCAGGGGTATGCTGGGCCACACTCCCCACCTTTCCTGAGGAACTCTGGGCTGGTGGCTCGCTGCAGCTGGGGCTATGGGAAAGCTAAGTCCACTCATAGCTCCAACAGATCCCCACTGTGACAGGGTAAGCAGGGCTTGCAGCTCAGGCAGCTTTGCACAGACAAGGTGATTGTCTGCATTCCTATTCCAAAGTGTACCCCACAAAATCATTGTCAGATTTTCCACATATATGTATATATATCCAGTTGTGTATTGATTTTAAAAAAGTACTCGCCACTCACTTTTAGAAAGAGCTGCATTGTTCTGGATTAAATTTAAATAAAACATTATCTTTAGGCTGATGTCCTTTACAGAAAGAGAAGCAACTAGGAACAGACTCTTACAATGGAAAATGTTGTGCAGACCTTTTAAAGGAGGTGACACCAACTCTGTCAGAGGATATGAATCACTCATTTCAGCTTTTGCATTTCATGCATTTCACAGGACTTGTGGTACCACGCCTGATGGGAAATGTCTCAATGGGATATCAGGGCACCTGGTCACCAGGTGGTGCTTTTGGATGGGGAGCTCTGGGCACCCCTGTCCTGGTGGCACCACCCAAGGGCTGGCTGCTGCAGCCACTCACCCCTTGCAGCCAGAAACCTCTCCAGCACACAGCAGCACTGAGACGCACAGCTTTCCCTCAGCTGAAGACATCCAGAGTATTTATTTGATCATTGACATGTTGCTGAGAGCATCATCATACCCTCAGAGGCTCCACTCTGTGCCAGGGACTCAGAAACATGCGTTTCTCCTTGCTGTTGTACACCAGGGTAGACACATCTTCTGCTTCACCTGCAGCTGCCTGCCCTGCAGCACACTGTGGCTTAGGTACATTCAACTCCTCCGAGCACCCACCAGAAATGTGAAATGACACTGCTGCTTGTTAGATCATCGCTGCGGGACTGGGAAGAGGTTTTGCTTTGTGAAATTAGAGAGGTGCCCAAAGGCATCTTCAGCTGCTTCTGTCACTGAATCCTGCCTGCCCAGCACAGGGAGTATCAAGAGGCTGTGCTCTGCTCAGTGCTGGTGCTGCTGTCCTCAGCATCATCATCTGTAGCTGCAGCTGTGATTTATTTTTTTCTACAGAGCTGGGGGTAGGTGAGTCACATTGCAAAACAGCAAAGGATTGAGAGGCCAGGCCCATGCTCAGTTATGCCCAGGTATACTCAAGAGGGCTCTGCTGCTTTCAGGTAGCTCCACCAGCAGCCAGAAGCCACTATTTCAGTGGCCTGCAAGAGGGAATAGGCAACCGTCCAGCAGGCAGCCCTCTGCAGGGGCACTGGCTGCATGGAGTGTTCATGTGTGAATCACTCTTGCCTCAGCAGAAGTACAAGCCGCTGGGACAGTGTTAGCAACAGATAAGCATATTGCACTGTGCTGAATGTACACAGATTCTGCATGCAAGGGCACAGAGCTCCCAAACTGTGCTGTGGTGGCCTCTGAGGGGCTTTGTTCTCTGGAAAGGGAAGGCAGGTGGGTTGCACTCCTGCTGTTGCAGTGAGTTATGTTCAGGCAGTGTACAGGAGCCAGACAGGCTCCCTGAAGTTCAAAAGCAGGAAGGATCTCCTGACAAAGCAAGACCCCAAGATCACCCCCTTGCCACTGTCCACAGCACACCATGTGTGTGGAGAGGCAAGGGACAGCCTGCTCTTGCACCCCAGCAATCTTTCACCTTTCTAGAAGGATACCCATGTCATCTGTTACTTCACAGCTGCCTTGCTTTGAAGACCACCCCGACATTCAAGAGATCCTGAGGGAAAACCCAAGCACAAGGTGAGATGGCCCAAACTTGATCCTCCAGGTTCCCAGCACAGGACAAGGGCACAATCTGTCCAAGCCACATGGTACAGCAAAATCAACTGCATGCATGGGCACAACTAACAAAAGACAGCAGAGATTTCAGCTGCATCATCATTACACTGGAAGCAACTGGAAGCAAGATTTAAGATGCTTTCAAAATTATAGTAGAGGGTGTTCTGAGTTCCCTGGGAGCAAAGATGGCAGGGATCACTTTCCTTCCTGTCTCATTTGTGTAGAGTCCATGCATTTCACAACTGCTACCTTAGGCAAGAGGTTGAGACCTGTCAAGACATTTAGGTACTGACTTCCTGCTGAGTTCAATGCCATACTGGATATAAAAACAAGGAAGATCTTGACATGTAGATTCCCTTTTGGATCTGACTTACAGTTTTGAAACATTCTCATTCCAATGTTACTCCATTTGGTTTGACCTCACATCTCTGGAGATACTACAATAAAACAGTCAGATGAAGAAAAAAATTTGGATCTACTCAGCCAGTCATGTAGTTCTCCCCCACAGGTACACAGGTACCCAGGTACCCCAGAGGTGATCAGCTGCAATACAGTAGAATGAAATCCAGCCCCGGATTATTTTAGTACTACATGTAGTAGCCAGTGATGATTAAATTAGCCAATACTTTTCAAAAATCCATCCACACACGCTTGACATTGTCTGCATTAGTGAAGACTACAGGCTCCCTATTCTCTATGCAAAGCAATATCCTTTGTAATTCCTTCTAAATTTATTGCCTTTAATGTCATAGAGACCTATTGTTTTCACACCGTGGGACAGGGTCAGAAGCAGGGAGCTCATGAGTGCCCTCTCTGCCCTTCAGAATTGGAAATATCTCACTCAAATGCTTTTTAACTCAGCTCCTTGCTTAGCTAGGGAGAGGCTAGTCTGGTCATGGGTCTTGCAACTTCTCGTCCTATGGAACATTTCCAAACAGACCAGATCTTTTTCCTAAGCAGATGTCACTGTACCTTTAAAGTACAATTATGTGCTTACAGGTCTTACTTCCCCTCAAAGTGGAGATGAGATACTGAATAATTGGGCAGCCTTTGAGAGGCAAAAATGAGAAATGTTAAAGGCATATGAAGTGTTCAGGTAGAAAAGCAGGATGGCAAGACAGAGCCCTCAGTTCTCCTCCAGGCAGTCATGCCACAAGAACAAGGCCACAAAGTACATCTCAGCATTGCTGGCACGGAAACACTGCAGGTAGCTCAAAGCAAGCCCTGGATGCAGAGGTGCCAGGAATGCTGCTGCCTTGCCCTTCCTGAGTTAACCTACCCCAGGCTGGGCAGTTCACTACTATCACTAGTGCTATACTGCACTGAGGATATATTATTTTCCATCATCTGCTAGCCCAACAGAGATTATCTTCCATCAAAGGTCACAACAGGAGGCAACCTTCCCCATTATACTGTGCCAATGCCACTGAAAGTTCCCAAGGATCATTTATAAACCCAGGGCACTTCTCCATCAGGTGAGATGCTTCACTTAGTACTCTGTTTTCACAACGTGGCTAGGTACAGGCTGCCATGGTCTTAGATCTTGCAGTACTTCCTCAGCCAGTGTAATCCTGGTTGTTGAGCTCAAATCAGCTGGAACAAGGTGAGTAGCCATCTAAATATGCATAAAGGCAAACTGGAAATGCCAAAACAGGTTGCAAATGCTGCAGTTCTTATACAAAAATTAGTCTGCAAGGTACTTTGATTACTTGCTTCTATAAGTATGAGAGTTCCCATGCCAGAAAGAAGGTTAAATGACTTGCCCCAACAGTTCCATACAGCAGAGGTGAGGTTGGGATTAGAGAGCTGGGTCCCCATCTTGCCAGTCCACCAGCAGACCAGCAGGCCATATTAACACTATAATTATACATTTCCCATCTGCCTCTAGAGCTTTTTGCTAGAGCTAGATAATCAAGCTCTCCTTCTGGCTATGTTCTTTTAATGAAATGGTGCATGTAACACAGCTTGGTATTAATTAACGCAAATGAGTTTTCAAAACAATTCGAGACAGCAACTCACCTTTCACTTGTGTGATTGCGGTACATGTCCAGCATCATTTCCAGTTTAATGTTGCCTTGTGTCATGGGTCAGTCTCCTTTAGGAGGCAGTCTGTAACATAAAATACAGCAGTCTCCATCTGCCATCAGGCTGTTCTGAATGAAAAGCAGGTCCAGGCTTGAACTAACAGGAGCAGATGCTGGCTTCCCCCTCCCTTTGAGGTGCTGATTGTGTTATTAATTTTTAGAACAAGGTCACGAGTTTATTTGCCTGCTGAATCTCAGTTAGCAACCTCACATCTCATAGGCAAGTAAACACAAGCCTTCAGAATCTGACACTCCTGATGTTTCTTAACACAGAGAAGCAAAAATGTAAACTTCAAATTTACAAGAGCCAGCCAAGGTTACATATTAATACCTCAGTTGCTTGAGATGAGATGGTTTGATAAGCACAGATCAGCTCTCTGTCACAGTGACCATGGTAGTCAAAACCATGCTGACAGCTGCCTGCCATGGAGGAGGGCTAACATGCATGAGCTACCTCAATGGTCATTTTTTAAAGATTATGGTTTCCAGCACAAACACTTGTAAAGTGATTCTGATGCTCAGGATACCTCCTTGGGAATATGTCTATGAGTGGATGCAAGGGGCTGCAATACAGTTCTCCTTTTCTGGGAGACAGGTTCTGGCCCAGAAACTCCTGTTCTGACTGGGGTAGGATTCTGAAAATGCCTGGTCCCTGATCCCACCCCAGGAACTGGATGCACAGACCTGATGTGGGCTAGTTCTGGAGAACTGAAGGTATTTTGAAGGCATGGGAGGTCCAGCTCCAATGACATGACAATAGTAACATGAAGGCACAGTAAATAGGTATACATTGCCACATTAGAGCTGCAGGATGATGTGGCCGCACAGGTAGCCAAGGCCACATCCTGTCCCACATGAGCTGCTGTCATTCCCTCCAATGCCCAGAATTATGGGGTCTTTCCCCAGCTGCATACTCAGACTCCTGGCTCTGTCCTGCCTCCAAGGAACACCGCCAGCCAGTGGCAGCAGCTCCTGCCCTCATCCAGAAAAGGTGCAGGTCCATGGCCCCAAAGGCAGCTGCATGCCTGGGAATAATAGTGTCAATTCTCCTTGTCACAGATGGTGAGCGGGCCAGTGGGACAGTGAGACCCTCCAGGACATCTGACCACTTTGAGGGGCTGGGTCAGGGGGGGTGTGGGACCCCAACAGGCTTGCTCAGGGATGCCCTACTTGGAAATAAGCCCTGCAGCAGCTCCCAGCACTTTGGTCCCACTGGCTCATGCACCACAGGATCATGTTTATTAATAAAAGACAGGAAAACTAACCATGATGGTTTATAAACTGCATGGATGCAAATCTAGCTCACCAAGAGGAGCAACACCACCATGGACTGAGGAGTTGCACTGGCTGAAACCAAAGCTGAGCTTTGGAGAAATACTGCTTAACTTTTACATGCGGCATTACTGAGTCTAATAAATCCGTGCATAACACCTTCATTAAGCGGGATTTACTGTAACATGCTATATACGCTTTATGCCTCACCTGCATAAACAGCCATGTTAATGCTATAAATTACAGTGCTCGTATTAACGTATTGCAGGCACCTCAACCAAGGTGAAATGCTTAATGGCTTTCAGTAAGCACCTGAATAGCAAGAAAGGGTGGAACAAGAGAGAAGCTTCTCTAGTAATTGAGACAGACTGTGTGAGTGCTATAAGCCTTACAAAATCATTCTTAATAAAAAGGAAAAAAGATCTAACCCCCCAAAGTTTTGCATACTGCAGTATTAGTGCTTGACTTCAAGGCTTTCTAACGGAAATTGGCTCTGATTTGTGAGATATGCATTACATCATAGTCTTCTTTTAGGACATTATGTCATTCCTGCTGAGACGCATTATCTCAGCTTGGCCCAGCATTAGCAATTTTTGCAGGCCTACTGCAGTGTTTCCAAAGCACTGCTGGGAACCACAGATTGAAATCTGAAACGTTTATCTTTTACAAAGCCGAAAAAAGAGGAAAGATGTTAACATCAGGCATCACTGACTTCCTTAACCCTCTCTTGGCTCTGCTTCTTACTGGTGCTTGGTTTTGATGTTTTTGTACATGCGATACAAACAAAGTAACCTTTAAAAGCTCATTTTAAAGGGGGCATAATAAAGTGTTTCTTCCCAATTGCTGAGAATTGTCCTTGCAGCTGCCTGAGAAACACCTCCCCAATTTTTACAAGATGTCAACATTAATCAGATTGTACCTACGTATACTGACAAGCTAGATTCCACAGACACGTCTAGAACACATATTAAGGATAAAAGGGGAAGGCAGTGAAAAGCTTTATATGACTCAATCTCTTATTAAAATTTTATATAGTATCAAGCAACTCTGGTTTTCTATAAGCCGACACAGAGATCATGCACACCCTTATGGATCTTCACATCCCAATCCGTTTGAGGATACAAAAGCAGAATTCCAGGAGGTTTCTATTAGAGAGCAATTTTTAGGCAAGGAACTGAGCAGATACTATCTCTTCTGACTTCAGCTGTGAAATTAGAAGCCCACTTCATCTCACTGCATCCAGGGAAGGGTTAGAGGCTGTGTCATGGAGGGTCCTGACAAATGCTTTCAGGATAAAGCAAGGATGTTTCCAAAATCTTGGGGAATTCCAATACCTCTCTCCACAAAAGCACAATTTTAAAAAGGAGTTGTGAGTGCTAAGAGGTAATGGGAAACATTCAACCATGACTAAATTGCAACTCCCTCTCTTGTTATAAACTGATTCTCTTCAGTGGAGAGCTTTAATTTCTCTGCTCCATTTTTACTTGTATTGTGAGTTTAATGTTTAGTATTTTAAGGCTCTCTGCTACAGCTGTAGCATATTTTCTAGAAAAAATGTAACAGCATATCTTTCCATCATGAATGCATAATTAGTGGCATAACCAAAACTCAGGAGGGAGGACATCCTTTAATCCTTCCAGAGATCTCTTTCCCACTTGGAGTAAAAGATCTTTCTTCCTTCTTTTCTTTTTGGATTGCAGTGCTGGAAAAACAGAACATTAGGAAGAAAAACAAGTTCTCATGTGTACTTGACACCTGCTGTCCCCATCTCTATATTTGCAAGGTGAATTTTCTGGTCCTAGTGGTCTATTTGTACAGGCAGAAGTTTTATGGTTTACGGTCCAAGGACTTTTAACTCTTAATGTTCCCAAAAAGATGCATGTGACAAGTCCCCATCTTGCTACACTTTGCTGTTGTGACAAGATAACACCATGTTAGATGTAAAACTGCTACACGCAGGAGGAAAAAATCACTTTGTTTTACTAGCAAGCCATTCCTAAGAGCAGGAAAAATGTAGGTTTCCAGACAATTTCACTGAAAATATACTCATGGGATTTTGGCAATGATTCTTTTTGCCAAGAAAAAGGAGATGATGATTTGTAATACCTCACCTGAAGAAAACCTGGGTGTCCTGACAAGGCAGTGAATTATCCACTGACAGAAGTGTCAGCAAGGCAACCCACAGACTGGTGGGCTGTCTGGCTGCTGAACCCTTTGGAAGGTGGTCTATAACATGGTAAGAGTAATGTGCTATATAACATGTTAAGAGCTGCTAGATTCACTGAGGTGAAATGCTTTAATGGACTGGTGCTTTACGGGTCCTGCATGGCTCAGGGTGTTAGGTCACCATTCACAGACAGAGTAGAATGTATTGATCTGAGAGATCTACACTTCTGAAAGATGCTTCATTTAAGGCATCACAGCAAAATGCACTTAAAACTCAGACCAAGTAAACACAAATTCTTTTGCTCTTCCCCTCAAGAACTCGTAAAACTGAAGTCATAGCACTATAAAACAATAGGATCAAACTATTCCAGATTAGCCAGAGTATAAACCTGCATTATTTGTGGGATTCTGGTGGAGTTTTCATGCAGGTTTAAATGAGAGCATAATTTGGTCAATGGTGCCAAGCATTGGAGTAATAACAAACTGAGCTCCTTAGACTTGCACAGGTTTCATGCATTCTCCAGCCTGAACAAAGAAACCTCCTTTCAGCAGAAGCTGCTGGATGAAGGCTGTTGCCAGAGGGCATCAACCTAGCAGGAAAATAATACCTGTGTTCTGGGGGGACACAGGAAGGGATGCTCTACCCCACAGCTTCCCTGCAAATGGAGGTTCCACCTCTCTTTTCCAGCAGTTCCCTTTGCTCTCCTGCCCTGCCAGCTGTGGGATCCTTCCTGAAGCAGAAGTTGGTCTGGGCTCACATCCCACGGATCCCCCATGCCTTCCCATCTCCAGCTGCCTGTGCCTATGTGAAGAGCAGTCTGCAGCACATTCCTCCTCACGTGCCTCTGGATGCCTGGAGCACCTGAGATGCCAGCCTGGGGCTTTCCCCTTGCCAGCAGGTTGTCAAACACTCTGGACAGCAAGGAACAGTCAGGAGACTCCTCCAGTACCCAGCCCCAGTCAATGCACAAACTCAGCT
This sequence comes from Pardalotus punctatus, assembly GCA_013400915.1. Classification (NCBI taxonomy): domain Eukaryota; kingdom Metazoa; phylum Chordata; class Aves; order Passeriformes; family Pardalotidae; genus Pardalotus; species Pardalotus punctatus. The sequence goes on along the minus strand of VZTX01028729.1, from coordinate 687 downwards.
GGAATGGCCTGAGGTCAGGGTACGTGGGCTCCAGACCCTGCCTGCATCCTGGGAGCAGACCCTGCATGAGTGAGTCTCCTCAGCTGCAAGAAAAACAGCGAGGCCAGAGGCAAGCCTTACCATCTACTAGAGCTGGTTCACTTCCCTGCTTTAAATATTCCTTTGCCTTCTGTCCTTTTCACTCCAACATCCTCAGACATAATTTAGAGGCATTCTTTTGATTTTAATTAACTTTAAACTCCTATTCTTTTCCCCACTGGTGTGAAATTAGCAGCCTACACCTGATTCCCCACTGCACGGCTGTGGTTTTACAGCTGTGTAGTTCAACCAATTTTGTACTTCCCTGATTTATGAAGCTCACTGGAGAATTTATATCGAGAGAAGACACCAGCCTGCTCCAGACCCAGTGAGAGAGCCTTAACCTGTGGGGCTCCAGCTCACAGCTTTAAGTTAGATGGGGAAGGAGTCTTTTTGTCAACAAATGAAATGCTTAAATAGGTATTTTTAAAATAATTGGATCCAACTTGATAAATTTCCAAGGGGAAAAAAAAAAGGCACAATTATATTAAGGCTCAAAATCTTTGTGGATTTTAACATTTGGGAATTTGTTTTAGAAATGCTGCACCATTTGCAGGTAACACAAAGTTGAGTGGTGCAGCTGACAACACCTGAAGGGTGGGATGCCAT
>VZTX01028728.1:80523-93830 GCA_013400915.1 Pardalotus punctatus | reverse complement strand
GTGTGTGTGTGTGTTGAGAAACGTAGTGGCTTTGTAGTCTGTGAGTGAAAAGAAGTGTCTCCCAGTTAAAACAATTTTCTTGCCTTTCTTGCTTAGGTACTGCAGTCTGGGTGGTCCAAACTCAATTTTGTTTGGATTAAACGAATTTAGAGAAACTTTTGTGGAAGAGTGTCCAGAATTCTGTCATCTCCCAGAACCCCTTTGCCCTCTTCTCCCTTTCACTCTTTGTGCCTGGCACCCACCAGCAGGGACAGTGGGCATGCACAGGCACACAGGAGATGGCACAATGACAATAAAACTGAGGAGGGGCCGATCACTTTGCCCTGCAGGCTGTATCTGCTTTCCAGATGTGCAGCTGGATGCACCCTGTGTGAGATGTGTTGCTCTTGCTTTAGCCTTTGGAAATTTCTGGAGACAAAATAGTAATTTTTAACCAAGGCCTATAAACGCTCGGTGATGGTGTTGGGATTCTTTTGTATTCTGGAAATGGATCTAAAACTGAAGATTTATTAAACAGAGATGCTGAGGAACTGGAACAGTGGAGACCCTTCCTCTGACCGTCTACCTGGTTCTGATCTGGTGATTTGGGGAAAAGAAAGACTTAAACTCCTGAGCCTTTCACAGTCTTGCAAGGAAATAAGCATTAGATTGGGGTGAAATGATGACTTGTTTGTTTCCACGTTGGCTGTTTCACTGAGCTGGTGTGTTGTGAATGAGGTAACCATTGACAGTGCCAAAATGCTTGTTTATTCATTTTGTGACAGACGTGATGCTGCAGAGCTGAGGGATGGTTCAGTAGAGATATGAATTCTGAGTTCTGCTCCCAAACAGGCTGTCAGTCATGCAGGGGAAGATACTTAACTCAGTTTAGTTTTCATTCACATGTATTTTTTAGGAGTTATGTACACTATGAGATTCATCAGTTCTTTTCTGTGATCTGAATGAAGTTCTGCAGGTACTTTGCTGTAGTAAAAGTTACATCCAAGGGTGCTCAGCTTCCTTTGTGCCACCCTTCTGCAAACACACACAGAAGGAGATCTCAGCTTCAGTAACTGTGTTCTTAACCCCACATGTGGTTTCTTTGTGAAATAAATTCATAGATTGACACAATAGTTATTCTGTAGGGGGGCTGATTTAATGGGGCAACAGCACCCCTCAGTGTCAATATAACTCAATTTAGTGTCCAAACCCCCACTTCTTAATAGGAGGTTTTATTTTAGAAAACTTTTTGTAACTTTTTAGGCTGTTTCTGAATAAGGCTGGATACTTGGTTAGGCTGTGCTTGTGTAGCACTTGGTATTTATTGCAGCATCATAAGCAATACTTGAGAAGAGGATTTTCACCAGTTTTTAGTCTTTGTAAAATAAAAGAACCATAGATTTTGTTAAGAGTAATATGCACATAATTTAATGGTATAATCCCTAATTCCAGATTCCAAAAAGATAAAACACTGTTATATTTCCTTTGCAATGCTGAATATTGCCTTCATCTTTTCAGTGTTTCTCTTTCAAATGCTGTTCAAAGAATATTCATGTTTTCTAAACAACAGAGTATCTTTGTCAGATCAGTCTTGAAAACCTCACTATTATTTACACAGACCTAAGCACAGATGCAGAATTGGAATTGTCCACTGACTGCAGTTCAGTCTCGGAGGAATGCAGCTGAATGGATTGAAACTTAATTTACAGTTCCTACATCTCAGGGTGTGAGAGAAGCTCTGATACCTGCCAGCCATGGCACAGACTGGAAAATGGCAAGATCTGTTTTCTGTTTCTCACTGATTTTGTCACGTTGGTCAAGTTATTTCACTCCCGTCTCCTTCTGATTTCCCTGCTACTCTTTTGCACTGTCCTTAAAGGAAAACTTGAACAGAGCTTGGCACAAGGAGAGGCCCAATGCAGGACCATGTCTTTAAATGTCCCTGCTGAGTAAATGTGTTGCTCTGCAGCTATGATTAGTTTCATAACCCAGGAGCTGGATACAGACCGAAAAGAAATGTTACCCCTATTCCCTTCAGCAGAATTCTTCCCATTTAATTTATCTGTGTTTGACACTTCTGAGGTATTGTTCTTTCCCTAGAGCAGAAGAAAACACAAACACACAAGTTAATTGCCTTAGCTGCAAATTTTTCCTCTGTATTTGCAGATTTGGTTAACAATTCTATTCCTATTTTGCCTGAATCAATGGTAAGACCTGCACACTTAGAGTTGTGTGATTCACCTCTCTATGCTTTTAATGTTATTCAGAAGTAGCAGGGATAAATGCTCTCAGCTGAAGCAGTAGATTACAGAACATGAATCAGTGATAAAAATGTGCAAATGGACCTGACATCAGTGGTGTAGCTGAAATATTTTTTCATGATTGCTCTTAGGGATTTGCAGTATCTGTCCCTGCCATCTTTAACAGGTAGCTGTTCATGAATCAAATAATACAATTTCAGTCAAGAAGCACCCTGCCAGTGGGAGGAAGTGGATGAACATAAATTACATAATTATTATTCCACTTGCTCTTATGCATTTAATCACAAAGCAGCAGAAGCCTGAAGATACGAAATAAACCTTAAAGGCATCATAATCTTAAACAACAGTAGCAACACACCAACATGTGCCCTGTAAAATAGAAAAAGATTGGTAAAAGGGTGACACTCTTTACTTATTTTCCTCTTTCGTGATCATTAGGCAATAACAATAAATTAGCTACCATATTTTTTTACCAAGTCAACAACTCTTGAAGCAAAACTGCAGAAAACTGGAAACTTATTGGGATATGTGGATAGCACCTCCTCTTATTGGAGGAGAAAAAAAGGAGGGGATTTTATCTATATTTTCTTAGGGCAACTCTCCCTTTGTAATAGATATAACCTGCTGCAGTGATGTCTGCCTGAATTTGCAGAGAGCCTGCAACAATAGAGCTGAGGGGAAAAGTGCTTCATCTTTTGTAACTGGCTGCTGACACCAAGGTCAGTCATGGGTTTTTAAATTTGTGTACTGTGTTCCTGTTTATGAAAGCAGAGCAAGAGTCACCCAGTGGATTCTTGTCATCAAGCAACAGAATTTCTTTTTTAGTCAGTCAATAATCAAAATAAAATTAAGTCTTCTTGCCTGTGAATGGATATCTCTAATCTTTTCCCTTTTTTGGATGCAATTCCAGTATTTAGCTTGCCTTGGAGGTGCAGGAAGCAGAACAGAGGTTTAGTGTTTTAGTGTGGCCATAGGTATGTTTTATACAGTATATTAAGAGCAGTGTATCTTGGACTAGAGACACTGGTCTAGGTAAGAGGATATTTTAGATTTAGTTATGGCACAGTTTGTTTCCCATTGGCTTTTTGCTCTTTCAGCAGTGATTTTGGCTGTTCACTCATTTTTCCTTGGGCTGAACCATCTCGGTGGGTCAGTTTTGCCCTGAGTGCGAGACCCCTGAGCCACCCCAGACTCGGAAGCGATGTGACATTGTCACTGGATGATCTGCCAGCCTAATTGAACCTGGTGAAGGGCAGAACTCCGTGGATGGTGAAACAGCAGGGAGATTTGTCCGCAGGGCTTTCAGGATGGTGGCCTTGGCACGTGTCCCCATGGGGGCACGGCACAGCCAGAGCTCTGTGGGGTGGGTGTGGAACGGGCATGGGGCGCCAGCAGAGCTGGCTCAGGAGTTAACCCCAATGCAGAACATGACCCAGGAATCTTATTTTTGTTACTTTAATTCTGTGTACATCGCAAACAACCAGGCCGTAATGGGAAAACCATTTTATCAATATACTGTGTCAATGAGATGGAGATTAAGGGCAGCTGGATTCCAGCACAAGCACAAAATGTTGGGCAGAGCACTCCTATGCAATTTAATCCTTTAATCCATGAAGTAAATAAATGTTTTTGATCTGAAACACAATCACTTTGATTACAGCAGCAGAGGGGCATATTTTTTATTCTGCTCTGTTATTTGGGCTAAATAGGAAAAAGACTGATGGAGGTTTGACAGATTAAGCCGTATAAATATACTGTCTTCCTGTTATTTAGACAAACTAATCTTTGGGTAAGGGCACTGTGATTAGCAGAACACACCAAGGCTCAGTTTCTTGTCGCCTACCTCTTGCGTACGATCAGTATTCTCCCAGAAGAGTTTTATTTTCAGAAATTTTGCTTTCAGAAAACAATACAATTGTTGTTCTTTTTTTAAACTCTTTTAAATGAAAATAATTTTTTTTTTCAATTCAATGCATTTTATATTGAAAACTTTATTTTCAAAGTTTAAAAATAGTAAAAATCAATTAATTTTTTTTCAGTTCAGCCAGAAGTGTAGTCAGTTGTAACTTTTGGTGAGATGCTGTGATGCTGTTGGGATATNAAAATAGTAAAAATCATTTTTTTTTTTTCTCCCCAGTTCAGCCATAAGTGTAGTCAATTGTAACTTTTGGTGAGATGCTGTTGGGATGCTCTCAATTTTACAAGCATTCCATTTCATGTCAAATTAATACCAAAACTTATATTTATTTTTAAAATGGTAAATAAGTAGAAAAGTTGGTATTTTTTACTATGTTAGTGTTAACTTATATTTTCAGCTGATCTGCAACTGGTATTTAAGGGAACCTTATGCTTTGGGGCTACCCAATTAAAATAATTATGGCCCTTTTACATGTGATGGGAGAGAAGATCACTGTGATTAAAAGTAGTGAGTTATTTTGAGAGTATGAATTTGTGTGAGGTAAAAAAACAAAGATTTTTGGACAGATGCATTCAACAAAGAATTTGAGAAGGTTCATCCAGAAAATGATGAATCCTTGTACACCCTCAGTGCAGCAGTAAGTAAACAAAGCAGCATTTACTCAGTCAAGTTCCCACGCTATATGGAGGTATTTGTGGGGTATGGATATAAAAATGAATGAGGAAATTGTGATGTTTCATTTTAAGCTTCTTATTCCTGGTGTTAATTACAATGGAAAGACTGACCGGGGTTCTCTGCCAGAGCTGCCTCCCGCTGGAGGCCGTGCGGGGATGGAGCTGTGAAAACTCCGGGGATGGAGCTGAGGGCTTGGAAGTGAAGGAGAATTTAAGTAGGATGGATTATAATAATCTAGTTAAGTTAATTGAGATCTAAATGGGGCAGGCCTTTGAACGTCTCCTAAGTAAATATTGGGAGGATTTAGGGAATGTTGAATTTAGTTTGTCCTTCAGAAATACCTCTTGGCATCTCTGTTTGGTGTTTGCAGTGTGGCTCCTTGAGAACTTTTGGGTTTTACTTCTTATTAATTACAGTGGTACACTTCAGAAGTCTCATGTTTATTCTTGATTTGTTTTAGTCCCTTTTCTTAGAAGGGCCATTGGGCCCCTTAAAACAAATTTCATTGTCCGATATCTATGTCTGATTTCTCTTTCTCAGTTTTGCATCCCAAACTTGTTGCCTTTTTCCAAAATTTGGAAAACATCATCCCAAATCTCATGTAGGTCCAGCTTTGGTGGCCATTGGGAGTTTATTTAAATTCTAATTTGTTTGTAATGCCGTTTTTCTTGAAATGTTATAGCAAATATTATTCCCATTTATTTTTCTTTAAAGAGAAAATGTGGATCCAAATTTATTTTATGATAATAATTAATAATTAAATTTTGATTTTTGAATTATCAATCCCTTGTGATGTCTCAAATAGATATTTTTAAGTGTAGAGCCTAAACTTTTTGTGAAGGAACTGTAATTTTCTTTATTTACGTGCTGCCCCCACAGTGGGGCGTTTATTCATCTGAGCTGTCCCAATGTAAATAGTAAAGTGATGAGGCATTTTCCTCAGAAGCCCAGAGGGGCTTTTAGGTACTTTTTTTTTTTTTTTAAATGTAATATTTTAAGTCTGATTTTCCATCCTACAAGCTATAAATCATACCTGTTTACAGATATGTATGGAATTCTGTAGACTAATGATTTGAAAGTGCTATCATATGAAAACAATGGTGTCACACAATCGTTGACTCCCCCAGGAAATTGCGAAGCTATCTCAGTGCTCAGGAGGTTTAAAACTGTCAGTGCTTGGTAGAGATGAGTAATAGCAATCCTAGGTGTTCTCAGCCTTGAGTTTTAAAATTGTTTTCAACTCTCAATGCAAATGTCCCTTTCAAGGTGAGAAATGTCACACCAGAAAGGCTGAAAAGTTTCCAGGCAATTACACTGGTGAATAAGTGTGTATGGATTCTTGATAACTTCAAAATAAGCTCTTTTAAAATAAATAATAATAGTGAAAAAGACAAGAGGCCCTCGTAATATATACAGGGGTTGACTGGAGAAAACAAAGCGCTGAGTAAATCTGTAAGGCTATTTACTGATTGTTGGAGTCTGGAAAGGATTTATCAGTTCTGCACTAAGGTTGCCCCTTCAGACCCAGCTCCACAAAGGCTGTCAGGTATTATGTAATGACATGATCTAGTTTCAGTCAGTGACATTCAAAGCCCCAGATCTCATTTTAAATTGCAAACCAATATTAATAGGCAGCCGACCATCCAGTTTATCTCTTGTTAATTTGACAGAATATGTAAGCAGCACACATGGTTTCACTTTTTTCTCACCTACAGCTCTCTCTGCTGTAGAGAACATGAAATCTTTCACAATAATATTTTTCAGGTTCATATTATACCAGGAATCTGGCTACCTGTTCAGCAGATGCGAAAAGCCTGCTTTTGTCTTTTTTTCTGGCAATTTTAGGAGGTTTAAAGACAGAGATACAGAAAGAGTATTGTTACTGCTGTAATTGCAACTGAGCAAATGAAGGGTTTCAGAGGACAGGGAGGAATTTGTTCAATGTATATTGTGATTTTCATAATTTTCTCTTGACATATGATGGTTGTTTGATGAGCACCCAAATGGCAACATGTTCATGCTCAGCATAACTGGGATTTAATAGCCATTTTGCCCCTCTGTAGCACTTGAAAGCAGAAAGAATTTGGGTCAGAGATGTTACATGACGAGTTCTTGGTCAGACAGTTGATTTCTGTGAGTGGGGTTAGACCTCCCCACAGTCTGGGGCACACTTGAGCCTGGTCTTTATTATTTCATGTCAATTTGAATTTTAATTAACCCATTTCCAAAGAAATATGTAAACTTGATTGCAATTCTTTCTCCCATCATTATCCTTTAGGGAAATGGTACATAGTGTGTCTGGAGAAACCTGGAGGCCCTCTTAGTAAACTGCATTGTGCCTCAGGAGGAGAGGGGGTATATTTAGATGCTTCACAAATGGCAGAAATAAATCTGGTGTCATTTGATATCAGGTGTAGATTTGTAGTCTAAATGGAAAGAGCAAATTTATTTTTTTAACATTGTGACTCTGAAGCATAATAGGTAAAAGAGCTGAAAAGACAAATTTAAAGCAGATTTTCTTTAGGCAAAAAGAAGCACAGAAGGATTAAAGAAGGTGAAGGAAGTACATAAATGGATAACTGGAGGAAAGAATTCTATGAATCATGTATTACAGACAACTTTAAAGGTATGAGGCTCTACAACTATTTTTATCTGGAGCTTTATGGCTGTGATCTGGAAAATTGCTCACACACATGTATAACATGGAAGCAATTCCATTGCTTTCAGTGAGTTAGGATCAAATGGGGCAGCCATATGTGAATATATTTTCCAGCTTAGAGCTATCAGACTCTCCTTCTTTGTGCCTGTTCAAAGCATCCAGTGAAGTCAATGGGAATTTAGGCCAGTTGGAGATTTCATCTGGAGTTCATTTGGAGCAATCTTATAGCAGAGCTTGTGTTTCCTTTTAGGATGTAAGCCACAAAAAAAGAAAAATCAGGCATCATTTCGCCCCTTCACATGGTCTTTTCAGGACAAAACACATTCTGCTTACTGCTCAGGAGGCAAACTCAGGTACACCATTGCTTCCTCTGGAGGCATTTTCCATCCCAGCTCTGGAGATTGCAGGGCTCAGCCAGAGCTGTGAGAGTATGGCCAGGCAAGACCCATATTAATGAGCCTGAATCTCTTCTGGAAAATCTAAATTTGGGCTTCCTGATCATGTAGCAAGTGCCATGAATGGGCTGATGGCAGTTTAGAAAGGTTTTGTCCCCTATCCTCCCTCCAGGGGTGAGCCCAGCTCCACTGTCCTGTGTTTGACTAAACTAACCCCCCTTGGGAAGGACGAGCCCTGGGCAAGCTTGCCATGGTAAGGCAGTTTGAAGCAATGGGCTGAATATTGCCACTTGCTAAATTATTTGTAGTACAGCTGAAAAGAGCGAAGACATCAATGTCTGGATATCTCTGCTCTAGTCCTGAGCATTTTAGCTGTAATTTCAGTTACAACTCTTACCTTAAGGATCAATGGTGTGTATAAAGCTGCAAGCTATTTCCATTATGACTTATCAACAGCATAAGATTTGTCTTTTTCTCATAAGCATCTCCTTTTTCACTGTGAGGGGAAAAAAAAGAGTTTAAAAATATTTTTTCCCAAAGGATTTATTTTTCATGATATATTGATACACACTTGAAAACCAGCACCTATCATGAAAACCTCATTCCTTACCTACCAATTATGTAGAGTCATTGAGTTGAAAGCCCATTATACACTCCTGCCATGAGCAGATCAACACCACGCATCTCTGAAGCAGTGCATTGATATGGACCTATTTAGATTTTTATCAGTTTCAGCTATGTGTAACCATTTTATTATAATTGACCTGGGTTTGTTTCTACATGTCTCCCTCATTAAAATGTATAACACCTGGGCTAATGGATTTTGTTTCTATCAAGATATAATGAGGACTGGCATATCTGCGTATTCTCCAAGCGCACCAAGAGCAGAGACAAATACTCCATTTTATTACCATCTGACAGAGACATAATGATTGCTGAGAAACTCATTACCATCATATTATGCAATGATTTAACTCGAAAACCTCGCCGTGCTGCAGCCTGGCAGTGGCAGAGCTCTTGGAAATGCCTGTTTTTGTGTCTGAATAGTGTGAGCTGAGCCGATTCCCTTCTCCCCGTGCGCTGTACACAGTCTATTTGCTTTGCAGATTTCTGACTGACTTTGAGAGTATTTCATTACTGTGTAATTAAGGAATATCACTGAAAGATGGTTAGAAAAGCACACGTGATGAAACTACAGGTAGTGTAGGAAGCTGGTACAAAAGGGAAGACTTCAAAAATATTTTTCCTTCTCTCTCAGTAGTCCCTCATTTGCACAGCCTGGTTTGCAGGTAGGGCATGCTGGTGCCTCCTGTTTTGAGGCAGCTGTGAGAGAGTTCTCGTGGCTCTTGGTCAACTTTTCTGCAGCTTTGCAGATACCGACAGGTACTTACAGATAAAAGCTCTTCAGCAGTAATTTGTGTCTTCGTTCTCTGTACAACTTTCCTCTTCCAAATGGTACTGCTGAGTTGATTTCTTCAGAGCTCAGTTTAGTGCAAAAGAGCGTGACAGAAAATGTCACTGAGCACAGTTATCATTTGAACACAAAACCCCTCAGTAATGCAAAATAACACGGTTCAGCTGGCAAATGCTGGCTGCAGTTGCTCAGCTTCCATGCTAGACAGGGGAGGGGGCTGGGCTGATAATTTGTCTCTGTCACCTGAGATAGGAGGTCCTTGAGTGTTCTAAATATCTATATAATAGTCAAGACTGTTCCAGTCAAGTTCTAACCCCTTCCAGCCTGCTTGACAAATTCACCTCAAGGTTTAACATTGCACTCTGTGTGAAGGGGTGGGAGCAATGTTCCCATTTTTCCTTCCAATGTGTAGAATTCACAATGTTGAAATATGTTAAAGGGTTCACTCTTTCATATATGTGTCTATACAGAAATACAGGGGGATGGTAAGAGAGTTGTGGTATTTTGTAAACTTTTTCAAGTTCAGAAACTGTGTTAATATTTCAAATTTCAAACACTGAGCATCTCTAACCAAAAAGTCAGGCTCAACTCATGTTTGGGGTGGTGTTGTCATTTGATATCACTGGACAGCTACTTCAGCAATATTAATCCCTTTGAAAATAATTTGTTCTTTTATGTTCACTTATCAAAGAAACATAGTGTGTTCACACAGATGTGATTTATTTGGTAGGTGAGAGGAGGAGTGATTTAGGTAGAAATCTAAATTTAGCCACTTGATTTCAGTACTGTACTCAATGGATAGAGATTAGTCCCTGAATGCAGCAAGAAAAATGCCAAGGATGATTAATAAACCAGTTTCCATCTAATCAGCAATGAAAACTTTGGAACACAAAAGACTATAAAGACTAAATTTAATCCTGAGCTTGTTTACCTGTGTTTTAGTATTTAGAAAGGAAGAGAAGGGGAAGCTGCTTCTTCTGTTTATGGACATTGGTGAGTAAGTTAACAAGTTCAGTTGCCTGCTGAAAAAGGTAATGTGAAATTGATAAAATAGGTCATGCATACCTGAAAATAAATGGGAAGCTTTCTCCATATTCAGTGTTTGATCATGTAAGTAATTTAGCTGTGTTATATCATAGAATTGTGAGCACAGTATCTCACCTGGGAGAACTGCTGTTGGTTTATAGAGCAGGTTTCCCAGTTGGAAAATGAACCATATGGTGCATATGTCAAACCCAGGGAAGGAGGTAAACCTTACATACACTTAACAGATTCACTCTTAATTAAGATTAGATGGTGCCTACCCTTAATCAGGATACCCAGGCAGTCCATTTACAATTGCCTTGATCTTGGGTGTGAAGTTGCCACATAAGCAAATTTCTGCAATCACCTGAAATCAGCGCAGTTTCACTGATGTGGAGGAATGTTCAACATGACCCATCGTCTGTGTTGGGGGAATTGTTGTGAGTGGAGATGGGAACTTCTCTGGACAGGCCTTGTGTGTTCTCATGTTGTCTAAGGCTGCCCATCTTGGAGGAAGACAGCACACAGAGCAGCAGGGATCTAGGAAGAGCTGTGTGTGATGGGATTTGTTTCTAGAATGCAAAAAAAGGTCAGATCCCTTGGTTTCTCCACCTCCTTGCTGTTTTCATCTAGCTCCTTGCTCTTGACCATGTGTTCAGATTTCAGAATGCACCAAGGCTTTTCAGTCTGTTGTAAAAAGCTCATTTGCTCTTGAAAACTTTAAAGATTATTTTACCAAAATGGTGATGTGCATAAATCAAAGAGACCTAAAAGTCCTTGGTGGTCTCCAGGTGCCATCCGTCCTCAGCTGATAAGTTGTTGGTTTTTTTTTTTTTTGTATATGCATTTAGATTCCTCTTCAAAGTGGCCCAAAATCATTCAGTAATATTGTGTCAGCCCCACCAAAACAGGGACCTTTCTCACCCAGCGAGTGCCATCAGGCTGGGATTCCTTATCATTGACATAAGCAAAGAAATATTTCCTTTGTAAGGCAACTGGTGGGGGAAAGGGAAAAATGCACTCCTCTGGAAGTGTCTGTGGGTAATAGTTACTAGCCAGCTTTGGCACTGAGGCTGTGGAAAGACTCTTTGTAGATCACAGCATTTTTTCTTTCCCATAGCTTTATCTGCCCTTGTGGATATAGTCATTGCCATCTCCAGTCTTACATCCATGAGTAGGAGTGTGGAAGAAAGTCCCACAAGTTTTTGAGTACTGACAAGGAAAACACAGTTGTACACAGAATTATTTCCAACAAACTGGAAGATTGCTGTCCCAACACAGAAATTTGGAGCTCAAATGCTTCCCCATATTGCATTATTCTCACACACAGAATTCTCTGTTGATTGTATTGACTAGAAGGAAATAAGGTCATTGCACAGTGAGGCATTGAGCTTATTACTGATGTTGTAAAGGATTGTTTTCCTTAGATAAGTACAAGGATGTTGATAGCTAAACTAGACCATGTGTTTGTTTTGGGTAAACATTTTGCTGTAATTCAATTTATGAGAGGGATCTTTCTCTTAAAAGCAGTGGACATGTCTGCATACTAATAAGAGATTATGTTCTTTAGTTCTACATACTGGAGAGCCTGAAAACAGGTCATTTAAGTCCAGGAGAAATATTTTTACTGTGTAATTATGAAATAAAAAAGACAGCACCCAAAATGACAGCCAGGGTGCTGACTTTGGAAACCTCCTCTCTTTGGAAACAAGAGCTGTGTTCATTCTTGTGTTTCTTGGGTTGGAACACTAGTATGTTTTAATGTTGTAAAAAACCATAAATCCATATGATAGAGAATACCAGTGAAAATAACTATAGTTGTGCAAACTTCTACAGAAGGATGAGAATTGCTGTTTCCCAAGGACAGGTTTGTGTCTACAATGTACCAAAATGAGTCTCTAGATTTTTTTTTTTGTGTTGTTTGGTTTTTTGTTTGTTTCTTTGCTTTTTTCCTCCCTGAATGGTAAACAAATCAGGAAGTTACTCCTCAGTGAACAATATTTAATGTGGCAATGGGCTATGAATGAAACCAATTTGTGGTTATCCTGTAAGAATAAATTCTGAGAAAAATCCTTTTACATCTGTAAACATTCAATCCTCATTCCAGAGTCTGGTAAGCGATTCTTTCCACTATTATACACAGCTTAACTGTTTAACATGAATTCTTACCTCAGAGGATGTGTTTGCACAGCTCAAGGACATCCTGACACCAGGCCTTTTCCTCCAGATCATATTAGGAAAATTTTCTTCACTGAAAGAGGGATCAGGCATTGAAATAGGCTGCCCAGGGAAGTGGTGGAATCTCCATTCCTGGAAGTGTTCAAAAGACATCTGGATGTGGCACTTGTGGACATGGTGGTGCTGGGTTAAGGGTTGGACTCAAAGATTTTGGAGGTGTTTTCCACCCTGAATGGTTCCATGAGGCTGCAGGTGCCTGTGGTCGTGTCCCACCTGTGCCACCCTCCCTGTGGCTCCAGCCCAGGGCATGAGTGTTGTGTCCTGCACATCTCCCTGGGGGTCCAGGACAGAGCCAGAGATGCACCCCGTGCTGGTGATTTCCTTCTTCAGTGGCACACTGGGGCAGAACAGCTGCTTTTTACTTGCTGGGTTTTCATTGTCTTTTAATTTAGGACAGTTCCAGTTTGCTCTAGAGGTCTGTTTTGGAAGTCAGTCAGAAAGTGTATTTGTGATTCCGATAAAGCAAAGGCCTGTGCTTGCTGTGAAATATGAGCCTGACTCACAGCCCTCTTGTGCTCTCGGATGTATTTCCATTGATTGCAGCAGGCTTGGATCTATTCTTATTCCTGTGAAAATTCTGTAATAAATGAAGCTGCTTTAGGTCATTGGGAATGAAGGATAGCAGCTGTAGGTAGAGTGTTATTATTGTGGTGCCAATAATCTCCAACCGTATTAAAGCCGTTTCGAGGTGTCCATGGGAAATAGTTCTTTTTGTGGGGGAAGAGATGATTTCAGAATTCCATGT